>OZ023269.1:71728507-72328507 GCA_964006375.1 Tillus elongatus | reverse complement strand
TATGTGTCCCACCTTGCCACACTTCCAACAGCGTCATAACGGGTCTTCATGCGGTCGCTTTCTATTCGTATATGCATTCCAACAGCAAAGTTGATGATTTTCCTTCTCGTCAATATGTCGGAGCTTTCTTCAAGAGAAGTTCTTACAGGGTACTGACTCTTCCGTGTAGTTGTTCTCGTTTGGTGTTTCTACTTGCAAAAATATCTCGGCGGGCCCTATTCACACTGTCGGCTTCGGCTCTGTTCCAACAAATGTGTTTACTGACCTTTTTCTTTGCACCCTTCATCTTGTACTTCTCCCCTAATTTCTTCTCCACTTGCTGCTGGCTGAGTAACTGGGTCGTCTCTTCCTCTCACAGCTCTCTTCACTAGAATGGCACTTTCACGCAGACGTTGCTATTTTCCTCTATGGTGATTTTCCGCACTGTAACGAGGCCTGACTTGCGGGGTAAATTATGCGGTGGGACAGATTAACGGACTTACGGGAACTGTCCCGGGCGCCAGATTTTAAAAGGGTTTACTCCCTGCGAGGATGTCTGCGACCTCGTCACAAGGCTCTGGCCACCGTTGTGATCAGAGTGCCTGGATAGCTCTGTGGAGAGGGTCCGGTAGCCTGTGATGTAGCAGGCCATATAGATACCTCCGAGGTTGCGGGCTTTAATCGCTCCCCCGGTATTGGCCTGACCTTCCGAACGTTTGTAAGGGTGTAGCAGATTTATTTACGGTTATGAAATAGACTGAATGTAGTTTCCACACTATTTATTACATTATAAGACGTTACAGCACACTGGTATGCTCACAATATGAAATGTACTTATCACGCTACTTTACTCTAAGACAAGTTATGTTACTAGTGACGGGCCAACGAAATTACTTATTCTCCACGGAGAGAAAATGCGGGAGTCATGCGGACGGAAACTCCGAGTGCGGTGGTTTGCAACCCGTGGATGCAGCCGTTAAGTGGGTCAATTGGAGACACGCTCCTCAAATAGCTAAAATGGCGCCTATCCGCCGAAATCGGTACCACGAGATCCAACGCCTCGACGTCAGGGCGTCGATAAGGAACGGAAGGGTTATAGGGGAACACCCTGTAAAAGGATATTGTCATATACCAACTCGACCTTGGCCTGCTTGTGTACTACAGCGTCCAGACCAGAGTCGAATTGGAACGGTCGTAGGTAACACCCTTGGAAGGTCTGTGTTAGCTACAGCATCACCTTCCAGAAGTATTACGACACGCCAACAATAATGGGATAGGGCTATGAAGAGGAACTACGCTAGATCTCGACGTCGACGGGCAGGCGCGTGGGAACTGAGAAAAATATCCGAAAATTCGCTACAATTACATTAAATAAGGCAAACCTAAAATATTCTTACCTAGACGGCGTTCAGTAGGGTTATTACGCTACGGAATTGCCTCTCACAACCACGGGGCGGAGGGTACGGTGTCCTAATGTTTTACTGCAATTTCTATGAACTGACTCTATTTATTGAATCTAACTTCCGGCTATATATATTCCAACACGCTACGGCAAACGGTGAACTATCTACTTCAACAGTTAAATTCTCTCTGCCGTCCCCGGCTGAAACATCTTAATCGGTGGAAGATACCTTATCCTTATCTTCTGCAGATATATTTTTACTCCGCCGAGATAATTCGAAAATGCGTACTTTTAAGAAATATTAATGATAAAAATAATAATTTTTACTGCGTGGAATTTTTAGCCGTGTGATTTATATTGTATTTATTTTCGAACAGCCGCTTTTAATATATACAGCTGTTCTGAAAATATCTACTTCGTCACAGCACTACCAGGTTACTGCCAGGCGACGTTATTATTTCTTCACCACCGATAGTCAGGATGTAAGTGCCAAGATCATGTTTAGCGCACTGACCCTGAAGTATATCCAAGCCAATTATAATCGGGTCTGAAATATGGCGGAGACTATAGCTCTCTGCTTTGCCTTCCATGTCCCAATTTGCAGCTCGTCGTCAGTTTCGCCAAATACCTGGATTAGATCACCACCGGCTGCATTTACTCTGTACACTCTGCCTGGATCTCTTACTCGCCATCTTGGTACCATGTCGCGGCGAATAATCGTCCTAGGTGCGCCTGTGCCTACGACCATCTGGGTCTTATTACCGCTTACGTATCCATCCGTCTACGACGAGAGCGCTGCCAGAAGCGTTAAACTGAAAAATGGTTACCGGCCTTAGCTTCACTTTCTCCCTTGCGCATGATCTTAGAGTCCAACATTCGCCCCGTATATGACCCACATTGCCGCAGTCCCAGCAGCGCAAGGCATTTGCACGGTAAGCTCTTATTGGGTGCCCATCAAACGTCGGCCTTATTTGTTCTGCTATTTTCTCTAGTAGCTGCATGATCTTGGATGAATCTGTTTTATTTTCTTCTTGGACTCGGAGACTGCGAACTTTCCGACGCTTTTGCTTTACCGCTTCAAACTCTAGGGAATGTGCCAAAGCATCGTTCACGTTTTTGTGTCTCGCCATCCTCAGCGCCTGCTGCGTGTCGATATCTCTGATGCCGTCAATGAAGGTTTGCACCGACAGCTGGTTTAAAAACTCCATCGGAGCTATGGGGTAGGCTAATCGCGTCATTTTGACAACGTCGGCGTGGAGATGTTGAATACTTTTGCCCGGTTTCTGACAATGATTTTTCAACTGCAATGTGGTAAATGCTGGCCGCCAAACCTCATTTCTAATTGATGTCTAATGCTGTCAAAACTCAGCGGTTCTTCCCTGGGAATACCTAGAAGCACATCTAGAGCATCTCCTCTGAGAGCTACTACTAACGAAGTCGCTTTCTCTCTCTCGCTCCAACCATTTGCTGTAGCAGCAGCTTCGGACTGGCGTAGGTAAACACCCCATGGGACTGGGCCATCAAATGTGGGGACCTTAAGTCTTACGACCGGGCTATCTTCGAGTCTGATGTTTCCCTTGGCTAGGGTATCGCACATCATTTCTAGTGATTGCATTTTCTGTTGAACTTCTTGTATACTCGTCAGCTTGTCATGTACATCGTCACTGATACCCCTTTGTTTCTCCCTCAGGGCTCGTCCGCGGCTTTGCCGCCCCGATAGCACTGCAACCTTTGGCTTATTGTCCATGCCCTTAGTCTTTTTACTCCACCCATTTAAAAATCACTGTGCCTTGAACTAGTCTGCACAGCGATTGGTAGGGTGAAGTTTTATAATGATCTGTTTCCGGTCTATACTGACCGTCGACCAGTTCTCTTTTGCGGTCCAGAGCTTTACACTCGCACAAGATATGTTGGGCTGATTCCCCTCCTCGCCGCAGAGTCTGCATGCGAGGTCCCCTTCGAACCGCCCCATTTTATGCAGGTGTTTCATGCGCGAGGTCCCTCTGGAACCGTCATATTTTATGCAGGTGTTTCTTGACGGCCATGTGTCCCGTCAAGAGACCTGTTATGTTTCTGAGCTGTCCTCTGCTAAGATTTAGCAGCTCCACAGCTCTCTTTGAACTGGGTTCGTCAATTACTGACTTTCCATGTCTGAGCCCTGGACAGTCTGTCCAGTACACCTTGTGTTCGTTTCTGACCCACGACTTAATGGCTCCCCTGGCAGTGCTCTTTGTCACGCCCACAGCCGGTTCTGGTCCCATAAATGGTTCTGCTGACCCTCTCTTCGCATTGCCTTTGACCTCCAAGTGACCCGGCACCCAGATGACGGTGACCTCATTCTGCCCAGCTAAGTCACTCGTCTCGTCTCGCACTCACTCACCAGCCAGGAATTTACGCCTGAGCTACTTAGGGCTTTAAGAGCTGCCTGTGGCTATGAGGATCCGCTTTTTGGTGTAGCCTCTCCACTTGTTCTCCCGCACACAGTGCAGGATGGCGTACATTTTGGTCTGAAAGACCGTTGCATAGGCATCAGGAAAATACTATGACTTACCCTAGGTCCTTGCGAATAAACACCTGCCCCGTCCGATTCCAGCAGTTTTGAGCGACACTGCCTAAATGTTTGCAACCCTCCATACACCTACTTATTTAATAAGGATCTTCAATAGTAGATTGGTCGACTGTAATGTGTAATGTATTCCCTTAATAGGCGTGGTTTAGCTCGAGTAGCTCTAGTCAGAACTGAAATAGGCAAACAGTTTTTCGGCATTGTGTTTTGATATAGTATATACCAATGCATGAATGTATTATATTTTTAAGTCTCCTATGGTCATTTAGATTCACTAATTAAGTATATAGATAAGAAAACTCAAATTAGCGCTACCTATTACAAGTAAAAAGAGAAGTAAATTAAACTTAAAAAAATACAATATATTTTTTAGGAGTTCTAAGTCCATTTTTAGGGAGACCTAAAAGCCAAACAAAGTTTTTTGCGATATGTGAAGAAAAAACAAGGCTCCTATGAGAGTTGTCCGAACGCGCTGAATTTCAATTATTATCTTTAGCAAATGTGCAATAGTAGCGAATTTTCATAAAAAACTTGTTTTCATTAATCTGCAAGTTAAAATAGTAAGTATTGAAAAAAAGTATGCAGGCAACGCGTTTTTGCAGCGAATTTTCATAAATATATTTGAAATGTTATAAGTCAATTTCCCATTATTGAGCTAAAATCTTAACTTTTAATATTTAACAATACAATTAAGCGTCTATAATTGAGCAGCATTGGGTAGCAACAATATTTTGTAAAAATAAAACGTAAATCTTTAAGTCTGACTGCCTTTTGAATAAGTAGCAGGTTTACCAAAAATAAGTACAAAAAATTATAATGTTTGTAGAGCTTTTAAGAGCATTCCAATTCATACCTTTATCTGTCAATTGTCCCATTATTGAGCAGATTTGTTTTGTTAATAATTATTAAAAGTCAAAAAAGGCATATCTTAGTGTAGGTAATCTTTGAATTTAGGGTGTCACACGGCGCATTCTAAACGGCGCAGCCAAGACCTGGAACAGAAACGTAAATACCGCATACAGTGTTGTCGGGTTGTAGTTCTTTCATTGAATAAGATCTGATAAATATTTTATACTTTTTAATATATTTTTGCCTGTATCAAATACATCTAAAAATAGGTCCAACAGCATCTACAAATAATGTAAAAAAAACATAATATTGTTACATTTAAGTGTATATTTGTTAAATTTGCAGAGAACCACCCGAACGCTTTTTACTGAATTTTCTTCGAAAAAATCCACTATTGGGGAGGTCCCGACTTTTGAATTACATTTTAAAAAAATGAGCACGAACTAGGACACCTAGAACCCATATCCGAGGTCAGTTTCAATTTTTATATGTATATATGTATCACAGCGATAAGTCAAAAAATAATACGCCGATTTCGATAAAGTTTGGCATGTGCCTTTCTTTTGTAAGTGACTTGGATAAGTTTGTTAGCCAGGAAAATCGGAACCGGTATTCCGGGACAATTTTGTTTTCTATCGAAAAAAATGTTCTCAAAAAATAAAACAGCTGTGGTAACCAAATTTGGTAGGTAGGTTGTGAGATAAGAAGTAGACTATAAACTAACATTTTTATTTCTGTTACAAGCAAAAAGTTCCAAAAAAATATTTTATGCCAGATTATTTCTATCAAAATTCACTACCATAACGCACTTGCTGCGTCAAGACTTTTAGAAAAAACTTTTCAGAAACATGCTTAGCCCCCCCCCCCCTATCTCTCTCTCTCTCTCTCTATATATATATATATATATATATATATATATATATATATATATATATATATATATATATATATATATATATATATATATATATATATATATATATATATATATATATATATATAATTCGGTAAGTCAACGAAATGATAAAGTACGACGTTGCGCCTATACCAATAATATAGATATAATTAGATTATGCTTCCGCCTGCCTAAAGCACATGTTTAGAAAACATTTATCAATATACAACCTTCCCCAGTGGTCCGTCGCGAGCTTAACATAGGTTTTTAAATAGGACACAGCATTTTTTAATCCATTGCTACCATTCTCTGTAAAATTATCTATATTTATTGACAAATAATATCGTATATGTTATATATGGACTGTTTCCGAAATATATAACTTTCTCAATTATTTTCTCTCAAAATCGTTATAAAACACAATTGGCAGTTTTGAAACTAATATCAGGTCAGGTCATTGTTTTCAAGATTTTAGAAATAAATACTAAAAGTTATTACCACACCACTCGGATCAGTACTGCGATAATAAAGCTTCTATATAGTGTTCAATATCGTCCGACAGATTTGGATATCTTTATATATATATATATATATATATATATATATATATATATATATATATATATATATATATATATATATATATATATGTATATGTATATATATATATATATATATATATATATATATATATATATATATATATATATATATATATACTGCCTACTCCTTAAAGCGGTGGCTAAGGGTAGATTTAGTTGTTGTAGCTCGATTACAGGGCCTCAATCTGCCTACCCCCCAAATCCCGCCAGTGATCGTCTCTTAGGTATCAGCACAGCATAATGGGGACCTTACAGTTCATATTTTCTTAACTTTTTGAAAATGGCTCCAAAACAGGAGCCAGAACGTCGAGTTTTCGTAAATTCTAGACGTACTTCAACCCAAGAACCAAGTATATCTCACACTAATGACCGCGGAAACCTTTCCGTATAAAGTTTGAAAGTGAACCCGCATACGGGTTTTATGGGAAGCAGGTAGTTCTCATTTATTTCAGGAAATTTTTTCAAAATTCTAATGTAGGGGGTTTGAAATAATGAGCCAAACCACCTTCTAAAGACTTACCGACTATATTAAAAACCTGGACACAGCAAGTGCGTTATAGCAGAGCATTTATTTTTTTATTTTTCGAGTTATCGTCGTGGCACACTAATACAAACACACACACACACACAGATATATATATATATATATATATATATATATATATATATATATATATATATATATATATATATATATATATCTGTGTGTGTGTGTGTAAAATAAATTAAAAAAAAAACATTTGTGAAGCCAAAGAAATGGTTTCCACGTCTTTATTTAGTATAGAACGGTTTCACCAAGTAAGGACATTAACAGTTGATGAAAACACTTAGTTTTTTTTTCTAATGGCTTTTCTATAATTTTTAGTATTCTACGACAAATTATTTACAGTACCTACCTATATTCATTAGACCTATAAAGAAAACTCATGAAGTGCGTGCTCAAAGTTAACTGTAAGAAAAATCTTCGGTTTTCTCTTTGTTTAACCGCATCCCATTTTCCAAGAATAATATGCTTTTTAAAACAATATTTTATAATTTTACATTTCCTTGATAAAAAGTTGGCATTCAAGTTATAACCTATATTCTTTATTTCTGTTTTTTTAAGTTTTCAAAATAAACAGTTATTAAATTAAATACACTAATAGAGAGGTATCTATGGTGAGACTTGACAAAAAAAATTTCAAATGAGCGCGAACTAAGACCCTTAGAACCCATATCCGGGGTCTGTTTCGATTTTTATATGTTTATATATATATATATATATATATATATATATATATATATATATATATATATATATATATATATATATATATATATATATATATATATATATATATATATATATATATATATCCATCTGATAACTCAAAAAATAATTAACCAATTTCGATGAAACTCGGCCAGTGCCTTTTTTTTATTAATGGCTTGGATGAGATCGTTAGCCAGGAAAATCGGGCAGGGTTTTCTGGGAAAATTTTGAGTTTTGTTTAGAAACAAAAATTTCTCCGAAAATTACAAAGCCGTTTTAATGAAATTTAATGGATATGTTGCCTTGGGAGGGACCGTAGTACGTACTAAAATTCAACTTTCTAAGTTTATAGAAAATTGAGTTATTCAAATTTTGAATTTTAATTCGAACATTTTTTTTCCTCCGAAAATTACAAAGTTATTTTAATTAAATTTGGTGGTTATATTGCCTTAGGAGAGACCTTACAACATACCGCAAAATTAAACTTTTTAAGTTAATAGAAAATTGACTTATTCACATTTGAAGCATTTAATAAAAATTCACTACCATAACGCAATTGCCGCGTCCAGACTTTTGTAAGATATAACTAATAACTAAACCACACCATAATAAACTACCTATTATGTTTATACAGAACAGTTATTTACGGTCGAAGACGACAGGTAGCAGGTAGGCATTTACAATCGTTTGATGGCCTTGTACACATGCGTTGGCTTTTATTTCGAACATTCTTCTAAATCAGCCCTTACAAATAAATAAGCAGGTAGGTTAATTTAAAACGCACGCTTTATTATAATATAAACTTGTAACTCAGGGCTCAACTTTGTTTTTTCAAAAGATAAAATAACTATATATAAATAACAAAATAAATAGACAAGGGTTCCATTGAATGTTACGCAGATGACATCATTGCGATATTATTAGAAACGGAAAAAGAATTACAAAGGACGTTGAGTGTGCTAGATGTTGTTTCAAAAATATCAAACTAAACATCAATACGACGAAAATAAGGGTACGCAAGATAAGTAAAGAGAGGACAGCGAAAATGAATACAAAGCTTAAATATGCAACAGCTTGAACAAGTAAAATGTTCATGTACTTTGAAAGTATTATTACGGATGATGATAAATTTAGAAAATCTGAGAACACATTTAAGTTTATCTTCAAAAATGTTTTGTACATTTTCAGGCAATAAGTTATTTTGATAAAATATGGTACATTGTTTCTACTATATAGGTTATACCGGTAACCAAATTGATGCCTGCTTGCATTCAAGAGGCATAACGCACTGGCTGCGTCCAGACTTTTACTGAATTTTCTTTAAAAAAAATTCACAAATGAGGAGATCCCGACTTTTGAATTTTGAAAAAATTTCTTCAAATGAGCGCTAATTAGGCCTCCCAGAACACATATCCGGGGTCAGTTTCAATGTTTATATATATATATATATATATATATATATATATATATATATATATATATATATATATATATATATATATATATATATATATATATATATATATATATATATATATATATATATATATATATATATATATATGAATGTATGTATCACACCGATAGCTCAAAAAATATTTTGATTAAATTTGGTGAATACCTTCCTTTTGCAAATGGCTTGGATAAGTTCGTTAGTCAGGAAAATCGGCCCAGGTTTTCCCGGAAAATGTTGTGTTTTCTATCAAAAAAGTTTATATCTCCGGAATTAACAAAGTAAGGGCAACCAAATTCGGTACTCTGGTTTATATCATTATAGGTGACCTACCAAAATTTAGCGATGTGGGTCAAAAGACAAAAAAGTGATGGGCATTTTAAGATAAATAAATTAAATAATATTCCATGTCTACATTTCAAATACGTATGAATTGATGAACATTTACATCAGGCCCAAATTAAAATGTTTATCAGTGTGAAGACAAGGCTTTTTGTTTATTAAATAGTTACTTTGCCATCGCGATCCTTCTTGTCAGTTCTCGTTGTATCATCAACAGAAATAATACTTTCAAGGTACATAAATATTTTTATGCCATACTAGTTCATTATTGTGTTTTTATTGCTTAGTTACCAACTACATAATTGTCTACTTTATGCCCAAGGGCCATAAAGTGTACTTTACGGCCCGCGCTGACGTAACTTACACTTTATAGCCCGCATGCACATAAAGACAAATAATTTTTGTTTGACTTCTTTATTAATGAAATTACAGATAATGGAATATAAGTAATATGTAAATATTTAATTAACATTATTTAGTCGAATTAACATAAAATTGACAGTTCTGAAAAGATCCGGTGATGGTTAGGTTGCCTTCATCAAACGGTGATTCATGTTTCATTGTTTGGGTATGACTAGTATGACATAAAATTTTGTATGCACCGCTGGTATAAATAGAGGTGTATGCCCTCGAGCGACTTACAAACCATCGGGCCGGAGGCCCTCGGGTTTGTAAAATCGTCGCTCTCGGGGCATAAACATCTATTTATACCCTTGGTACATAAATAACTATTATTTCGTAAAGTTGTTGGCCATCCAGCCTTATATCCATGTCCGCAGTTCTGTCCTTACATATCTTCATTAGTTTTCTTTTCGCAATATTATTTTTTATTGACTGTACGACAATTTTTAACGTCGGTCTATTCCCGCAACTATATGGCGAATCTCCGACGCCAGGGAGCAGTTTCACCTTACTACCCTGGAAATTTGGGCAAACAATGGCCCTTCTGTAAGAAGTGTAGGGATCTTTAACGTGCCCAACATCGCACGGACACCTTAAAGATCCGTACCCCTACTAGACCATTGTCGCGGACTAGACCGATGTTAAAAAAAGTAAGTAATACAATCATCTGTGTGTGTAAACTGTAAACTGAATATTTATTAGATTTAATTATTTTCACCCATCTAATTATTCATTCTACAATAGGAAGTGGCAACGCTGTGTGAAATTCAAACAACCAAAACGGCTTCGCAGCATGCGCAGCGCAAAAATGTGCGATGTGCGGTTAATGTATTAAAGTCTCAGAATGTCCTACACATTTCTCTAATTTCTAACCTAACCTAAATACATTTTGTTTAGGACTTTATTGTGTCTGAAATATATTTTGTATTTGTATTTTCAACAGAAATAGAAAATTCCTAATTGCTTCAGATGTCCAGAACGGCTGAAAGTCAAATTGCGAAAATACCTACTATAGGAGAAAACAATGCTGCTATACCAAGTAGGTACACTTCGTTTTTCAAAAAACAAAGGAACAGCGAAGCAACAGAAACACAAGTTGTATTGTTTGGACTGTGAACTGGCTCTTTACTTCAGATTTTAAAATGGGTAAGTCAGTTGTAAAATTTGTTAATTAGAATCAAATATATAGATAGTTTTAAATACATGTGGGAAACATTATTTTCATTTGTAATAAAAATTTCTTGTTTTTCAAGTCTTTGTATATATTAGGTAGCCTATCGAGTTTTATATTTGCATTGCCCTAAATATATGCACATATGTAATATGTATAAACTTTAGGGTAATTCTGCAGTTGAATCCGGTGAACCGGCAGAGTCGTCGCGCACCAGAATTTCGTCGTTGCAGTTGACGCGCTGTTGCCACATCCTTCTAGGAGTAGAAATAAATTAAAAGATCCGGGAATTCATAAAAATAAATATGCACGCAGTAAGTGCGTTATGGTAGCGTATGGTATAATAATGCGTGTTTTACGGTAATGAACACGAATATTATAAATCCATGTGCGTAATGGTAGGGAGTATGATATAATTATGCAAGTAAAACGGAAAAAAATTGACCTTTAGTGACGCAGCAAGTGTTTTACGGTAATGAATACGAATATAATAAATCCATGTGCGTTATGGTAGGGAGTATGATATATTTATGCAAGTAAGACGGATTTTTTTAAAGTAGACCTATATTGACGCAGCAAGTGTTTTACGGTAATGAATACGAATATAATAAATACATGTGCGTTATGGTAGGGAGTATGATATAGGTATGCAAGTAAAACGGAAAAATTAAAAATATATCTATATTGACGCAGCAAGTGTTTTACGGTAACGAATACGAATAAAATACATGTGTGTTATCGTATGATACAATTGAGCTAGAAAAACAGAAAAATTTAAAAATATACCTATATAGACGCAGCAAGTGTTTGGCGCTAATGAACACGAATATAATAAATACATGTGCATTATGGTAGGGAGTATGATATAATTTATCAAGGTGAACGGAAAAATGTTAAACTATACCTATATTGACGCAGCAAGTGTTTTACGCTAATGAACACGAATATAATAAATACATGTGCATTATGGTAGGGAGTATGATATAATTTATCAAGTGAAACGGAAAATTTTCGAAATCACCTATATTGAGGCAGCAATTGCTTTATGGTAATGAACATCCATAAAATAATAGCTTATGAAAAGACTTAGGAAACCTTGAAGAAGAAATTCGCTATGAAAGCTGACATGACTATGTCTGCACTGTACAAAAGCTTTATGATACAAGATAGGCTCTGCCTTTTAAATAATCAGAAGAATGAAAGTATACATACATACATACATACATACATATATATATATATATATATATATATATATATATATATATATATATATATATATATATATATATATATATATATGGACAAGTCATTTTTGACAATAAATACGCAAAATTTTATAAAATTTGGTGGGTGTCTATTGTTCTATTGTATTAGTAAGCGACTTTAATTCGATTGGGTTAAATGACCTTTCCGAATACATAGTTTTGGCGCGCAATTTACTTTCCATTTCTTTTTCACCATTATATATATAATATTCTGTGTGCATTAAGAACCTCGGTGGTTGAGGGGTAAGAACGTGTGCCTTTGAACATAAGGGTACTGAGTTCGTTCCCAGGGTACTCCTTTAACTGTTTCAGTACAAACTGTAACATTAACATCTACCAAGGTTCTGCCATTGTATTTCAGTAAGTTGAATAACTGCACGTTCCGTCCTTCGGAGGGGACGTAAAGCCGTCGGTCCCGTGACCATGCGATGTTGGGCACGTTAAAGATCCCTACCCTCTTTACAGAATGGCAGGGTCTGCTGAAATTTGTGGGCTACTGGATGAGACACTGATAGTTTTTGCAACCGGATTCGCCTCTTGCGGCATCTTGAGGCGTCATACTTATTTTTAGTTAAGCGGGCAAATATATCGCCAAACAATCTAATTTTTATGACATTTTAATACATATTTTTACTCGCCTTTCATTTCTATTTCATTATAGCTATAAAAGAAATTATTCCTGCCCGTCACAATAAACTTAATTTCTGTATTTCATTTGCCAAAATACTTCATGATGGGTAAATCCCATGTGCCTATCTGCAAACGTACGAGAATTTGTACCGAACCGTTTAATAAAAGTGGGTTATTTTACAGTCCAACCTTTCTCATGTGGGCGAGATTGTCTAAATTTGTCTAAATTTGATGTGTGATTAAAACAATATATTTAACATTCAAAACATTGCTATGAAAATTCGCTACCATAGCGCACTTGCTGCGTCACGACTTTTTAACTTTGTACTAAATGTTATGTCTCATGAAAAAACGTATTTCACATTACAAGTAGTTCTAGGAACATTCACTACCATAGCGCACTTTCTGCATCCCGACCTTTGAAGTTTGTACTACATTTTAAGTCTCATGAAAAAAGCATATTTAACATTCAAAATAGTTCTATGGAAATTCGCTACCTTGGCGCACTTGCTGCGTCCCGACTTTTTAACTTTGTAGTACATTTTATGTCTCATGAAAAAACATATTTAACATTAAAAATAGTTCTAGGAACATTCGCTACCATAGCGCACTTGCTGCGTCCCGACTTTTTAACTTTGAACTGAATATTATGACTCATTAAAAATACATATTCATCATTAAAAACATTTTGATGAACATTCGCTACCATAGCGCACTTGCTGCGTCCCGACTTTTTAACTTTGTAGTAAATTTTATGTCTCATGAAAAAACATATTTAACATTAAAAATAGTTCTAGGAACATTCGCTACCATAGCGCACTTGCTGCGTCACGACTTTTTAACTTTGTACTAAATGTTATATCTCATGAAAAAAACATATTTCACATTACACATAGTTCTAGGAACATTCGCTACCATAGCGCACTTTCTGCGTCTCGACCTTTGAAGTTTGACCTACATTTAGTCTCTTAAAAAAAACATACCTAACATTAAAAAAAGTTGTATAGAAATTCGCTACCACAGCGCACTTGCTGCGTCCAGACTTTTAAGTTTGTACTAAATATTATTTCCTTACAAAGTCGATAAAGAGAAGGATGTGGCAACAGCGCGTGAACTCCAACGACGGCATTCTATTGCGCGACGACTCTGCCGGTTCACCGGATTCAACTGCAGAATTACCAACTTTAGTTTCAAATCTTGCAAGATATACCTGTACCTACTTATTATCACAACGTTTTTTAAAGGTTATGAAACGCTGTGTACCTTTAGCTATAAAACAGTTCTATAAAGCCAGAAGACTCCAGCTACATAGCTCTAAAACATATGATCAGTTGTGTTAATGGTTGGTTAATAAAAAAGCCAGAAGACTCCAGCTACATAGCTCTAAAACATATGATCAGTTGTGTTAATGGTTGGTTAATAAAACATGCCTGTTCTATAAGCCTACATCCTCAATAAATATACTGTATTAGAGTATTAGGACTGACATAGATGGCATTTGGCACAAAATATATTGCTCTAAATTTTGTTTTAAAAGTAAAAATGTTATATAGCCTCTATAGAGAAATAGTGAACCTAAAATAGTTGTATGGGTGTTATATAAAGGCTTATATAGCACTTAGAAAAGTGCCTAATTTGTATCTGGATAAAAGCCCTTAGTTAAACATTTATAAAACATCTTGGACCTCTTCCCTCTTATTTTTACAATTTTTTTTCACTCTTGCAGTTGATTTCTTTATCAAAAAATAATGTGTTACAAGAAATGACTCTTAATTTTCTTAACATGGATGTTCTTCAAAATGTTAGGTTTATCTATTCAATTTCACTTCTGCTTGTATAAAAAAAAGTCGGAACGTAGCAAGTGCGCTATAGTAGCGAATTTTCATCAGTTTTGTTATAATGTACTGTAAGTGAAGAGAAGTATGCAAAAATTGAAGTTGTAGGAACAAGAGCCAGTAGGTAGATATATTTGTAAAGTAGGAGCATCCTGAAGAAGCTGAAATTTTAGCAAAATTGATAGTGACAATACTAGAAATTTTGATGTAGCATTTTTGAGAAGGAAATTTGTAATTTTCGATGGAAAAACTTGACCCGCAGAACTGATCAGTGTGATGAAAAAAAAAATGAAAGTCTGTAGTTAGCCTAGAAGCTTCACAAACCATGTTCTAAATATAAAAGAAATATTTTACGTTGTTACCTCTTGAATAGCGAAATATTCTTTATAAAAATTCGCTAATATTGCACAATTTATTACAAAATTTAGAAATATGTGATAAATTCAATATTCTCATGCAACATTTTTTTCAATTTCAGAGCAAGCACAAACAGAAACCGAACAAAGTGACGAGGTTGTTCAGATCTTATCCAAGATGAGCCACGCAGTTGATGGCTTGAGGGAACACCTGGTCCCTCTGTATGGTTAGTGTTAACTTTTAAAGATTTATATTATTATGTTGAATATAATTTTGAATTTGTTGTAATTTTGTAATGTTTTGTTTGCAATATACACACACTTGTCTAGCCCAATGCTGAAGAAGAGTTTGAAGTTATATCATAAATGTTTTGTATAGATGTATATAATTTACTGTTTATAATAAAAGGCAATAAAAAAAGTTTACTTTTTGTATGCTCTTACAGAAGGGTCCTGTAAATATTTATGTTGTCTCGCAACCAGAAGTAAAGTGTTACCAGAAACAGGTGCAGCATCAGTGGTATCAAATGAAAGCAGTCGTATTTGCGACTGTGGAAACAGACTGTGGAAAATAATTGTTAGTAATACATATACTGATAATCATGATCATCTATAAACTTTTTAGTTTTAGAATTTTTTGTGTGCATTTTTTGCCTAAGTTACAAACACATTTGTTTGTACCCTTTGTACACTATGTTACGTGTGGTGTCTGTGTTGGCATGTTTTGAATTCAAAGATATGAGATGGCAACTACCTTTACCTACACTATAACCATAAAAGTATTGAGTTAAGGACTGAGGTATATAGTTTTTTTAATCATTAAATTGTACACTTACAGTAACCATTTTGTAAATTTTATTTCGCAATAGATTTATTGTATATTGACTCTTAGAAGGCAGATAAAGGTACTATGTCTGGTTTCAAGTTTTTATTAAACTGTTTTAGCATTTGTGCCTATATATATATATATATATATATATATATATATATATATATATATATATATATATATATATATATATATATATATATAAGAAAACTATTCATATTTGGTCTGTTAGTGGAAATTCTTAGTAAATATAACAAAATCCATGGTTACAAAATGTTAACCTTAGGGTCTATAGAAAATAGAAAATGAAAGTGAATTGTCTCAAGAACCTTTACCAAAAATTCAATAATTATTGTTGTCTTTCCTTAGTGAAACTGTTCCATATTAACAGACGTTGAGACTATTTTTTTGGCTTCACTAACATTGGTTTTCTTTTCTGTAAATGAAGGACATAGCTGTGAAACCGGTCACAGAAATGTTAAAGAACATCTAGAATTCGAAAGGGCCACCTGTTCCAGTTAACTTAGGTGCTGGCTACGTCCTTTATTTACAGAAAAGAAAACAAATATTAGTGAAGCCAGAGAAATAGTCTCATCGTCTGTATTTAGTATTTCCTAGGTAGAAGATTTTTTTTTACATTTTTAACTGTTTATAAAAGTAACTTAAAAGTTTTACTAGATGGAACCTGAAATGTTCATATTTATTTTTTCGCTTCATGTACCTACGTTGCTGATATTTTTTAATTGATAGCGCTTTATAACTTAATTTTTTGTTGTAATTTTAATTAAGCAGGTATAACTTTTACATTTTTCTTCATAATTTTAATACTTTTATATTATTGTATATAGTAAGTATATTTGTTTATCTAAATTCTACACGTGTTTTACAAATAGGTATAAGCTTATACACTGTAATCAAAACAATTGTATTCATTTATAATGCTTCAACTTACACTATCAAACTATTTTATACCTATTGTCATTTTAATGCTGTTAGCAAAAATTTTATTATGAAAAATTCGCCTTTAATGTCCCTTTCTTTAGTTATCATTCTGTAACTGCTACTAGTATTTAACTTGCTTTAAGATGGAGCTTGCTTTTAATTGTGACCATATAATGTTAATTGTTTGATCACAATTTATCACTATAATTTTGACATAATTTTACATCACTAAAACAGTCAGATTTATATAATTTTATATTAGCCTAATAATGTATCTTTAGCAATATTCATTATTAATAAATCAGGATATTTATAAAACTCTCTGACATCGGATAATTTAGAGTATATTGCAGCACATGATTACGCTCTCGATTTGTGCCAATAAATGAGCTTGTTCATTGCTTTTAATGTAGGTAAACCTTAAAAATAGTATTACAAACATTCAATGACAGTTGTATTTTATATTTATATTATAATATCTACCTTAATTCTGAGTCTTGTGTGGACCTTGTGTTCATGTCTCACGGGTGCTATGTAGATGCAGGAAAACTTCACTTTATAGTGAGCCAGATTCATGAGAGGATAAATTTGACTAGCAATTACAACTTGTGGTTTACCGTTTACTTCCGAACAAAATTTGCCATATTTTCAGAGGTTCTAGAGTTCATTTCAGTGCTGGAGTCAAACCTGCTACCTTTAGAGTATCAGAGATTTTCCTTAAATACAAAAATTAGGTACATTGTAGCATACAATATTTGGTACATAGAAAAAAAGGAAAGGTTTGACAAAATTTGCAGGTCGATTGGATGAAAATGCCCTCTGGTGCTGATGTTTGTTTTTAAGATGATTCGGTGTTGAATCAAAAATACAAAAAGGCACATTGAACACTTTTTTTATACTTCTGCATCTATAATAGCTAAGCTCAATTATGAATATTTTGTTGTTTGGTATTAGCAGGGCAGTTTTAGCAAATTTGAATGAGTGGGTTAAAAGTGAGCATATATATATATATATATATATATATATATATATATATATATATATATATATATATATATATATATATATATACACTACTTAAAATTTTAACTATTTCTTGATTGTTTTAACTGTTTTGGATCATTGTAAAATAAAGTATGTTTAATCTAATGTTTTCGGAAGGCAATCTGCAATTATAGTCATAAATTGTTAAAATTTACTTTACCAACCAGTTGCAAACACTGTTGTAATAATGTTGTAACCGAAAAAAGGCATTGGGATGCTAGGATATATAAAAATATAATAATTCAGTGATGTTAATTAGCTGTCTCAGTGTCTCACAAACTGTCAAAGATATTAATGATATTTCCTGAAATTACGCTATCGGCTCAATGGGACTGATACGGACTTTACAACTTCGCTACCTTTGCCAGCATTGGATGCCTGTAAAGTTCAACTTTAAAGTATTCTTTAGCAACAAACTCCAAGCTATTTTGAAGGATTACGTATTTCGAACTAGTTTAACATCGCCTAGCGCAAACAAATTTTCGAACCAAAGGTTTGGTTCAAGTTAGGGTTCAGTTCGAAACATCTGTTGTTAATTTCTAATGATTTTTTTAATTTCCTTCATTATATAATTAAGTATGTATATTATTTCAAAATAAACTATTTTTAACATTATTTCTCCCCAATCGTACATTTAAAAAACACAATTTTGCAGCAAATTAGCGTTAAAAATAATGTTAAAAGGTAGGTGTCATCAAGGAGAAGTTGTTTGAAAATATTTATACGTTTTCCCCTCGACCATAAACTTGGAAAAACAAGTTTGCAGCAAATGAGCATTAAAAAATATAGAAAAGTAGGTGCCATTGAGGAAAGCTTTTTTAAAAAAATATATAAACAATTTCTTAACTATAAACATTGAAAGACCATGTTGCAGGAAATGAGCATTAAAAACCAATGTTAAAAAGACTGTATCATGGCAGCCAGCTTTTTTGAATTTATTAAACATTTTCTCATTAACCATCAATTTTGAAATACAATTTTGCAGCAAATAAGCATTAAAAATAAATGCCATCAAAGACAGCTTTTTTAAAAATATTTGGCAATAATAAAAAAAAACATTAAAGTTAATTATAATGTGGTTTTGCTGGTAATTAAAAAATGAAACTTGTCAATGAATTTTTTCATTACAAATATTTTTATAGGAAAATGTCATTGCAATTTAAACTATTAATACCTTCTACAAAAACAATTATTTACCCTTATGTATATTTATTTGTATCTAAATAACTCAAACAATTCAAAATGCAATTAAATAAGTCTCCTATAAAACATAAATTTGAATGTCTACATTAATTACATAATATTTATTTTCTCTATATAGTTTCTGTTATGGGAGGAGCATAAGAAATAAGAACACTCCTATTGGTCTGTCTGTGACACTACACACAGTCAGCCAGACAAATACTGAAAAAATGATCTTTCTGCCTGTATGGAGTCGATCTATTGTAGTGTCGCGCTAAAGAGTGTCGCGCAGAACCACTGTCGCGCTAATCGACGACCTCGCCCCGTCCCACGCTCCCCGCCGGATCGTTGCATGGGCTTCGAAGGAAATACTATGACTTACCCTTGGCCCTTCCGATTAAATAGCTCCCCCGTCTCACGCTCCCCGCCGAATCCGTCCGTGAACCAAACGAGCGCGTCCCGTGGTTTGCCCGGCGTCTCCTCGCGGTCGGGGATTTCCACCATAAAGTTATTTTCCCTACAGATTCGCGTGCTCGCGGAGTCTGACCTCATTTCAAGCATGGGCTCCTTCACTATCTCCTGAATTTTGCAGTGGCCCCTGAAGCCTGGGTTGATCTTCAGTCTACCATTGCAGGTTAGTCTGTATAGTCCTAGCCTGGCCTCCCCCATAATAACTTAAGTGTAGGGGGGCAGATCCAGCAACACCTCCATGGCGGCTGTTGGGGTTGAAGACATGGCCCCTGTGATGCCTAGGCAAGCCATCCTTTGGATCTTGCCTAGTTTTTGTTTGGCACTGGATTGTGTCACCTTAGGCCACCAGACCAGTGCCGCGTATGTTAACGATACTGATACCCCTTACTCGGCTTTCTACTTGCTGGAAGATGTCGTCTTTTACCTGCTTCATACGTTCGTCCACACATAAAGTAATATTCTCAATTCTGCTTGCTTGTTCTTGCAGAATTTTCTTTGTTTCTTCATCCATTTTTCTCAGTTCCTCTCTTGTCTCTTTTTCTCATTACTTTGGCTCCTTCGTCCCTTTTTCTCAGTTCCTCTCTTGTCTCTTCATCTCTTTTTCTCATTTCTTCTTTGGCTTCTTCATCTCTTTTCCTTATTTCTTCTTTGGCTTCTGCGTCTCTTTTTCTGGATTCTTCACCTCTTTTTTCATTTCTTCTTTGCCTTCTTCGTCTCTTTTTCTGGCTTCTTCTTTCATTTCTTTAATCAATTCCAATAGCTGGGTGTCTATATGGGCTGTTGAGCTACGTGTCTTATGCATAGACGCACTTAAAGCCGATGCACAGTTTATTCTGTTTCAAACACCCAGTTTTGAAGTACTGCTGACACTGATCTTCTAGAGATTATAGAAATTTCCACGTTGTTTAACGAATATTCTGGAAAATATTTCCGCTAGCAGCTTGAAAATCCCACTTCTGACACCAATTGTTTACGTTCTGCAAGGTTCTCGATTTGTTGACTAACAAAACGCAGCTTTTCAAACTACTAATTTATTATAAGCAACTATTTTCCAACACCAGTATCAACTAAAATATTTCTTTCTATTATTAAATGTCCATAGAACTATATTCCACTATTCGCCTTCTATGATCGCTTCTTATACACCAACACTTACTGCTGACTCGCTTAATACTCTATGATCACTTATTCTACACCACACTAACTCAATACTGAACTAACTTACTCTGTGTACCACGCGCCTATTTATACCGTCCATCGAGATTCTAGACCTTCTACACCCGTCACTTCTGGTCCCTTCTAAAAATATCGTTCCAGCGTGTTCGCTGTTACCAACACACTACAACTGACCATAGAAGTAACAAAGTCCATAAACTTAATTCTCATAGACATATTTGACTATATATATATATATATATATATATATATATATATATATATATATATATATATATATATATAAATTGAAACTGATCCCGGATGTGGGTTCTAGGAGACCTAGTTCGCGCGCTCAGTAGAAAAAAGTCGGCATCTCCAGAAAATTCAGTAAAACACAAACATATCACTATCACTACTCACCTGACTTTTTTACAACAGCCAAACAAAAACAAGCAACCAATGGGCGAGTTGACAAAATGTGGACAATTGTTGACATTTAGGAGCATTTTTTGACATAATAGTTCAGTTACTGGCAGTTACTGGCGCTTGGTGAAGTCGCCCAATAATAGGGGTCAAATTAATCCATTTAAAGACATACAAGGACCAGCCACCATTTCCGTAAATATGTAACGCACGACAGTCAATATTAAAACCAAGAGGACTAATCTCCTTGTCAGTGGCGTCTCGTGATTTTAGAAGTGAGTGAAGCAGAAACCGCGCGGTCCCAAAGAGGGGCAAAGAGAGACGAAGCCGCCCCTCCGCCGTAGACGATTTTTATTTTATTTTCAAAGTCACGCGTTCTCCCGGCACTTCAGTATTTAAATGAAAAATCCATTTGTACAAAAATATAGACTTTGACAAGAAATAATTTTCGAAATAATTACCAGGAATATTCGGTGAGAGGACACTACACATATTGTACACGCACGCATACGGTAATATAATCCGTTTATAGAGGGAAGAGCTACAAGCATTTTTTTTTCAAATTCAAGGCCCTTCTCTTTTTTTATATCTAATATTTTCTTATTTTTAAATTATTTTTTAGAGGTGATAATAAACAACCCACTTACCAAAAAGAAATATGAAAAATCCAGCTTTTCAAAGTCTATAAATGTGACACATACCAGATTATTTAACGGCCCCATAGTAAAAATAAAAATACGCCTCCGACGATCCGACTCAATCTAAACAGAGGACGAAAACTAAGATTTGAAGCAGGCTCAGAAGGCTGCATCACTTTTGTGGCCCAACCTTCCAGTGCGTGTGCCGTTGCTATGGCAAGCGTCTCGAAGCAGACACAGGATTTGTATAGGAACAAATCTGCCTCAGTTAGTTCGCAGCTGCTTGACGCTCTACAGTAGTTGTTGCGGCATGTATACATCCAATTCGGTGGTCAGGGATGGGCTTGCAAATTATATCGTACCATAAATTACTATAAAAATACATTATCAACTGAGGCGCCACGTAACAAGATATTTTTATGTAGTTGTACCAAATGAATTTGAGAGAATGAAAAGCATTATTATTTTGGTGAATTTCGAATAAAAAAGTTTAGCTTAACCGAAAAATATAGGTGAAGCAGCACTTCACCCGACGAGCCGCCACTGCTCCTTGTCTACGGTTTTGGAGCCCTCAGACATGTTGGTTAAGTTTACCAGGCGCCGACAGTTTCTGCTGCAACTCAACTGCTTTTGATTTGTCAAAGCGGAAAGGCGACAAGCGTCACCAAATTAGTGCTTAAAGTTAACAGTGCGTCCATAAGTTTCCAACCGCTGAAATATATCGGTTATCAGCAGATGAGCGGTTAAACTTAGCTGTTGGAGCTTGCTGAACTTATCATAGTACATGACATTGATCATCGATATTTACACATAGACATAATATGTCCTTGTCTGCGCTTGTGCCGCCCTCAACTCAGCTCTAAACGAAACCAGTACACCATTCCACTTTTTATTCGGAATCATTGACAACTACTTCCTTTATCTATGATTGTTTATGTCTGAAAAATAAAATTAAAATTTGTCTTCAAAACCATTGACTATATATCAGAGAATAGACTGGGCACACAGCCGAATTGTTTGAAGCCAACATTCAAGGGACTCTATGTTTACATCGGTCCTCTGCTCTGATTGGGTGGTGGCTCAAGCATTGCCGCTATGTAATAATTCATCCTTAAATCGCCGAATATGATGACAAGATGATAATGATAAATTTATTACTTTTCTGCTACTTGAGACATTCCACTTACATTAGTGCTTATTTATGAATGTAAATACTTACTAACGTTATATTCCTTGGTTTCTCCCTTCTTTATGTAAATGTAACCAGAAAACTCAATTTAAAATCTTTATCTTGCTGCATGTGAAGTATCTAGATTTGTATTAATCGACAGTTGTGGCTTGTATTTGTCTGTGAATAGTATGCAAGTATACTGAGAATTTATTTTTGTGTTACCTTTATTTGCAATAAAGGTTTTGAGTTTTGTTTTTGCAAAATGATGAAAACGTATATTGCTTGTAGGATATTAGCTGGGGATGTGGCAACGATGTCTCTGCATGCCTAAGGACATTGCTGTTTGCGATTTTCAGTGGCGGCACGTCAGTTTGGCACTATTTTAGGTTTCCATCTACTAAAAAAAGAAGATAAACATGGTGCGCTGCCTTAAATAGAAAATCGGATATGCTGCCGAAATATTCTTATTTATGTTGACAGCTTTTTCATAAAGACATTTATTATTTACCCAAGTGAAAGAAGGGTATTAAAAACGCAGTGTCTCCATTAGTTTTAAGTTCTCCAGTGCCTTCTACTTCTGACATGAATAAGCTCTTGCTCATGCGGAAAGAAGGTGAATAATTCTTCTTAGATTCCTATTTTGTAAACCTTTATTATTGTTAAAATTAATAAATTACCCGATAAAAATTGCAGTCATAGTTTTGAAGAAAATAGAGATAAATTATCGTTATCATCAACTCTCACTGGCTTGGAACTATCATGCTCAACACGTGCGGCACTTGGCAGTCCTCCTGAATTAACACCAAAAGATAACATTACTCCAGGTCAAAAGTAAGTTAATATGCCTGGACTTTTTAGGAAAAAGAAATCGTTATTTTGTAGATATTTCCAGTTTATCAGGAACTCCAAAAACATCTTTAAAAAATGGTCTATTGCTAAACGAGTAATAAAAAAGTTCGGGGCGCAGCAAGTGCGTTATGGTAGTGAATTTTCATAAAAATGTTTTTAATAGCAAATATGTGTTTTTTTTTCAGAAAGCAGAGATCAAATTTGATTACCAGTATAACATATATAGTAAAAACAATGTGCCATGTTTCATCAAAATAACTTTATTGCTTGAAAACGTACAAAAATCTTCGAAAGTAAACTTAAAGTGTAACCGAAAAAATCCGTTTCTTGGTCAACCTTATAGGTTAATAGCAAATTGATCTTTTCAAATATGAAGCATTTAATCAAAATTCGCTGCCATAACGCACTTGCTGCATCCAGAATTTCTTAACTTACAAACATACATTATATTTCGATAGAAAATGCAAAAACATGGCGTTTTCAACTTAAAAAATTTTTATTTGTATCACCAACGACTTATGGGCCACCCTGTGATTGTAGAAATAATTTTTTAAGATGTAGCTCAACACACCCTATACCTATAATTAATGTATACAATATTTTTTCATCTTGTATAATAACGGATATATTAAGCTTTATTGATTTTTTACAAAAATTCTACAAACATTATATACCATTAAACGATAAACTCTACAGCTAAGGCTACTGCCAAGCATCGGAGAAAGGGTCTATTTGAATTGAATTGTCTGGAAATATTTTAGTAAATGAAGGACAATGACGGTTGAAACTAAGTCTTCAGGGTTTGTAAAACATTCTTCTTGAGACATTTTCTTTCCCTAGCCCGTATTAGATTCAAGTTCTTTGCCTAAATGTTGAGAATTTTGACATTTTAAATTGTCACTTTGACGTTTTGAGGTAAACCCCAATTTATTTTCTTTAAATGCCCATAACTTTTTTCTATTTTGACCTACGGAGCTGGTAGGTAGCTCACCTATATTGATATAAACCAGCGAACCAAATTTGGTTGCTCTTACTTTGTTAATTCCGGAAATATAATGTTTTTTTGAAAGAAAACACAAAATTTTTCGGAAAAAACTGGTCCGATTTTCCTGACTAACTAACTTATCCAAGCCATTTGCAAAAGGAAGGGATTCACCAAATTTAATCAAAATTGGCCCATTATTTTTATATATATATATATATATATATATATATATATATATATATATATATAAACATATAAAAATTGTAACTGATCCCGGATATGTGTTCTGGGGGGCCTAATTAGCGCTCATTTGAAGAATTTTTTTCAAAATTCAAAAGTCGGGATCTCATTAGTGATTTTTTTTAAAAGAAAATTCACTAAAAACAAAAGAGGAAAATAAATATATTGCGCCAACAGAAAAGACGTCTTAAGAGTTTGTCACCAAAAATCGCTGATCGAGAATTTTAAAAGTCGTATTGCTTTTACGGAAAATACAGAAACATCCCTGAACGTCTCACTTTTGAGTGTTATTGAACTTATATCATTGCTTGTAATATTTTAGGCCTCTTTACCCACACAAATAGATCTGATTAAACAGCTTTTAAAATGTCCACAACGGAACTATTTACCAAACGTAAGGTTGTTTGCTATTACCCTAAATTTTTATTCAAACAAACCTTATAATTACGTTCGAAATCTTTGCCACATCCTCGAACTATTTCTAAATTGTTTTTGGATTATGCAAAGAAGCATTAGCGGTTTTGGATTCAAAAATACGAGAAGCAGCTGAAAAAGGTCGCAAAATATTTTGTTAAATACCTAGTCATCGACGAGATGTTCATAAGACGTCAAGTTGAGTGCACAGAAAAAAAGTTTTGTGGTAACGTAGATATTGGCGTAGATATGAATAATTCAAACGAGCTTCCATTGGCTAAAGAAGTTTTGCTTTTCTTATGAGTTGCTTTAAATGGCCACTGGAAAGTTCCAGCAAGAAGCAAGAATAGTCGTTACTTCTGTAAGTTTTGATGGAGCAGCTGCAAATATAAGCATGGTTTAATGTTTGGGAGCAAATTTAGATACATTTATTCAAGAAGGTTTAAAGGCTTATTTGACGCATCCTGTAACCAATGAAAATGTATATATTTTCCTAAATGCTTGCCACATGATGTAATTAATAAGAAATTATCCGGTAAGTTGTAGATCTATAAAACATGGCAGCAGACAAATCAGGTGGTCATTTCTAGAAAAACTGGTAGAGCTGCAAGGTTTTTTCTTAAATTTTTGTTGAAAACACATTTTACTGAATTTGCATAGAAAAAAATCGCTTGTGACGAGATCACAACATTACAACATTAAGACTTTCGAACATTTTATTCGAGAAATCATTTCTATAAAAATTCACTACCATAACGCACTTGCTGCGTCCAGACTTTTTAGTTAATAGTATACTTAAATAATGTATGGGTAGTTAAACATCTTTTTAATTTTATTTTATTATTTTAATCGTATTTATGAAAATTTCAATCCTATTTCTCGAGACGCCTATGGTATCGAGGACCATGTAAACAAACATTTTATTCAATGTTGGTTTCAAACATTACAACGTATCGCATTGGGTGATGCCTGGTCTATTCGTAGATAGATAGTCAAAGTTCAAAACTGTTGGTTTTGCCTGAAATTGAAATTTGTAGAATTCCAATTAATCAAAAAGCCAGACAAGTACCCAACGAAAATACAAATTCGAAGAAAGTCCATAATATTTATTATGTTCCTAAATAAGAGACATGGTCCTTAAAAGTAAATCCTTATGTAACTATAATGTAACCCTGAAGTATTTTCCTCTGAATCGAAATAGTTTTGACAGCTACAGAAAATGGTAATTAAATAAATAAATAAAATTCGTATTTGAAATCTGTAATATTCAATGACTGGTGATATGAAAAATTCAAATCCTTCAAACTCTGGAGTTAGTTTTTCCGTCTGGAACCACGTGAAATATGAACATCTTCTTGCTGGAATCTCGGGGGGTGCCATTTCGACACTTATTTTACATCCTTTAGATCTAATGAAAATCAGATTTGCAGGTGTGTCGATTTACCCGCATGATGTAAGATTTAAAAGCAATTGTAATTGTATTTTCCTGTGTTGCAGTTTGTGATGGCAGAACAGCAGTCCCCCAATACAGTAGTTTAACAAACGCTTTTTATACCATAATTAAACAGGAAGGTGTACGAGGCTTATATAAAGGAGTAGCTCCGAATGTCTGGGGATCAGGAAGTGCCTGGGGTTGTTACTTTTTATTGTAAGTATACAGGGCTTGAATATACAGCTGCTTACCCCATTCATCGTTAAGAAATGTGCATCTATTCGCATTGTCCATATCAGTAAATTTCCAGATTAGCAAAAGTGGTAAATTTGCAGATTAGCTCACAGGCGATTTTCAGAAACATGCTTAGAATCCCCCTGGATGCACAAACAACCCCCAGGAAAGTTATGGGACTAGGAGTAAATAGATATGCTAGACAGGGAAGATAAAAAGGAAATGCGAAAAAACAGCTTAGACCTCTAAAAGCCGCATTTTTCACATTTTGCAGCCATACCTCCTTTAAACCATGTCTACTCTGCATTTGCTGTATCCCGTAACTTTCTTGGGGGTTGTGCCCATGAAATTTTTCATGTGGTTTATGCATTGAGGGTGATTGTTGACATGCAGGAGGGAGGAGGGGAAGGAAAACCCCCACAAAAACACGGCGAAGTGTAATCTGAGGAATATATAGTGATAAGTAACTGCAGGGGAAGGGGTGTACCG
Organism: Tillus elongatus; assembly: GCA_964006375.1. Classification (NCBI taxonomy): domain Eukaryota; kingdom Metazoa; phylum Arthropoda; class Insecta; order Coleoptera; family Cleridae; genus Tillus; species Tillus elongatus. The sequence goes on along the minus strand of OZ023269.1, from coordinate 72,301,004 downwards.
GGAAAGCAGCATGTAACATGGCAAGTGAAACAATAGAGAAAGTGTGAAGAAAAATCATTTTTAACTTACCGCATCAGGCCAGTGAAGAAGTTTAAATGTAAATAACTCAGGAAAGCGAAGGAAGCAAACTGTAAAAATAGTGCCAATGTTCTATCAGCAGTCTATTTCCTGAAACTCTCCGTGAGGTTGACTGCAAATTCACTGCAAAAAGTCTACTTTCTTGGAAATTGCTACTGTTTACTTTTATTTTGTAATTTATTAAGGCTTGTATTTAGATTTTTAGAATTTCTATTATCATAACAATAACTACAAATATCATTAACAATAAGTTCACCATGATTCATTCGATCGCTGTTGCAACATGCTGTCTTTGCACGTGTTGTGATCAATCAGTAGAAGGGGGGATGCACAGTAACTTTAAATTATTACACTACCTGCCATATTCTCATTTTAATTTTATTTATAAATTTAACCTATTTAATCAGGATTATACTACCACTTGATGTGGTTGATATTGGTTATTCCATTAGAGTTTCTTGTACTTTTCCTGCCACAATCACTTGATGCACGATCACTTAAATTACTATCTCGTACTTTATAATCAACCAATACATAATTAACCTATTAACATTTGATTTTCTGATCCTCCAGAATCTCAAGCACTGCATTGCAAGTGAGTTTTGAACTTATTAAACTTGTTTAAGCAATAGGCTGCTGCTTGAATGTCTGGGGTATTAACATTAGTTTTTTGATTACATAATGACTGATTATATTCCTATATCTTTACAAGCTTAGTTGCTTTTTATTTATTTCCAAACTAATTGATTTTCCAGGTAACCATAGTCCTTCTCTGCTATATTTACGTTTTTCTCTGTTTTCTACATACACTATCTTCTCTTTTTACATTAGCAAAGTATATATTTTGGAAATTATAATTTTTAATAGCTTTAATGAATCTTCTGTTTTAAACATAAATTGAACAATTTTCTGTTTTTAACCTTGTATCGACTCTCCTATTTTATCAGATAATATGTCTTTAACCTATTTTGTGTTTGGTCTGAGTTGAAAATTAACTATTTATAATGTTTAAGTTGAGGTAACTTATGAACTCCTTTATTATTATAATATTTTGCTTGTGTCCTCTGATTATTTTTTATAATTGAATTGTAGTTTCCGAATGCAGGTATCTGTGATTTTTTATCGCAGACAGTTTGGTGAGTTTCAAATCATCTGTTTATACACCAACATCAGGTGTGCCACAGAGTTCAAACCTGGCTGCCTGCTTTTTGTAGTGTTCGTTAATGATTTTGCTGAATCGCTTGGGTGCCATGGACTACTGTATGCAGATAAAGTGTTTGGTACTGTTGGGACTTGCGCCACCGATTGTGATTTTGGTGGGCGACTGGTGTCAGAGGAATCATTTTTCTTTAAATATTGATAAGTGTAGTGTTGTTTCTTCCACTTGCAGAAATTCACTTATAGTCCATCCTTATAATATATATATATATATATATATATATATATATATATATATATATATATATATATATAAACATATAAAAATTGAAACTGACCCTGGATATGGGTTCTAGGGGGCCTAATTTGTGCTCATTTGAAGACATTTTTACAAAATTCAGAAGTCATTAGTAAATTTTTTAAAGAAAATTCACTAAAATGGGTATCTCTCTCAGGTCTAGCGCTGAACAGACTGAGACCTAAGAGACAATTTCCAGTAAGATTTGAAATCGATCTACAACAATCCAATCTACCCTTATTCATCATTTTCTTAACTAAACAGATTGAGGTTTTTTTTCCCATATTTTATCAACTTCGTGGAAACGGCTGAAAAGCGAAGTGTCGAGTTTCAACAAATTCTGGACGCTGTTCAACACGAGAAATAAAGATTTCTCACACATATGACCGCGAAAACCTTTTTGAACATTTAATTCGCCTCTACAAGGAGGAACTTTTTTCTTATACAAAAATCTTTAACACTAATCGGTAAATATCGTCTTCTTTGTAGCCCCACCTTTTTTTAAAGCCTGACGTGATAATCACGTTGTTCCAAAAACGTTTCAACTCAGACACCACATTAATCACACTATTTCTAAAATTCTTAAACGAACAGGCTTTCACCTGGTTAGAAATCTTATTCACAAGACAAGACAACAATTCAATACTACCAGCAGACTGCTTTACTACCAAAAAAAAATGCAACCCTTTAAAATACACTACACTTTAGGACACCTTAAACATACAAAGTAAAGCAGAACATGTCACATAACAAAATACTGACATACAGACATTCTAAAGCTTTTAAAGCATCAAAATCCCAAACAACACTCAAATATTGCCACTCCCACTACAGTGGCTCATAACCTTTCAAATGCCAACATAGGTGACGTCACCATTAAAGTTTTGTTCAAAAGTTTTAATTTCACACCTACTTCTAAATTCATCCACATAGAAAAGATAGTTTTTCAATTAAAAGATGTTATAACACACCCACAAACTGATAAAGCTGGAATTCTGCGTTCTGCCAAGCCTCCAATCTTTCTTTTCACGAACAACAATCACTTAGAGACCTAAACCGGAACTCAGAAATTATAATCCTACAAGGAGACCAAGACAACGCTGCAATTATACCAAATAAAAGGAACAATATGCAAAAGATGGACAATTCACTGAACACAGACTATAAACAAATCCCTAACGATCCTGCAACTTACCTTAAGAAGAAAACCAGAACTATCATTAACAACTCGAATTCAGTTACCATTAAACAAGGAACTGGTTCGCCACGAAAAATCATCTTGCATCCCAAGAAAATATGGTCTCTCGTAAATCCATATAAGCCTGATATTACCCTTCCAATCTTAAGTGACCACCATTCACCCACACAAAAACTCCCAAAACATGTAGCCGAAACTCTCCAGCCATTAGTGGAAAAAAGCCACATCCTAGGTCAAACTCGACGCATTTCATTGATCTTCTTCAAAATGGCACCTTTTCTCAAAATGATACCCTTGTTAGCTTCGACATAATTTCCTTATTCACTAATATACCTTTATCTAAAACCCTCTACATTCTCAAAAATAAACACAATATTCCACCAGATACCCTAGCTCATCCAGAATATTGCATGTCTAATAGTTACTTCCTTTTCCAAACAAAATTTTACAAACAAATTCGTTGTGTTCGCCACTCACACGCCTGGACCTCAACCTCCCAGAGTCCGAGGATAACCAGCAAATTGTCCACAAAGAGGGACCACAGCAGGGGGGATAGTACGCCCCCCTGAGGACACCCCCTCGCAGCCCTGACGCCGACCACCTCTCCCCGCAACGAGGTAATAATGGTCCGATTGTGCAGCATGTTTCCGATCCAGCCACAGATGGTAGGTTCCACCCCCCTAGCGATAGTGGCCTCGTAGAGGGAGATCGGTAATGCATTATTAAATGCGCCTTCGATGTCGAGAAATGCCGCCACCGCAACCTCTCCATTTTCCAGAGAGTGTGTGATCTTCTCGACGAGGTTATTGAGCGCTAACTCAGTTGATTTGCCAGTTTGATAGGCATACTGGTGGGTATTTAGGGGGTTATTGGGTAAGATGTTCCCCCTAATGTGTCCGTCCAGTATTTTTTCCAATCCCTTCAGGAGGAATGATGTAATACTGAGAGGTCTCAGTGATGTAGGTAGGAGGTCCTTACGTCCCAATTTGGGAATGTAAACCCCCCTAACCACCGTCCAGCTGGATGGAATGTAGTTCCAGGCCAGACTGGCTCTGTACAGCCTCATAAGGTGAGGTAGAAGAATCTCCAGTCTCTTTTGTAGTAGGACCGGTACCACCCCATCCTCCCCTGGCGACTTGAATGGTTGGAAATGATTCACAGCACACTCCACTGCCGAGGCTGTTACTATTCGCCGAGCAACTCGCCAGTCCTCCCCATGAGGGCGTTTAAATCGTCCCTCAGCCGGTAGGACCTCTCCGTTGCTCAGGATCAGACAATCTGGGAAGTGTGTGTGTGTGCTAAGAGCTCTAACATTTCTTTCCGAGATTCAGTAAAGGACCCATCTGGTCGTTTTATCGATCCCAGCTCCTGAACACGGTCGCGTGAGAGAATCCTGTGGATTCTGGCGCTGCTGGGCATATTATTAATGTCCCCGCAGAACCTCCCCCAGGACTCCCTCTTAGCGTTCCTAATCTCTTTGTTATAGTGTGTTAGAGCGGTTTTTCCTTCGTAGTTTATCGAGGTTATTATTCCACCAAGTAGACCCCCGACTGTCTTTCTTTGACCTTAGTGGACAGTTTTCGTAACATGCAGAGACAACAGCTTCCCTAACCTGTTCAGCCGCAATCTCAATCTCATCACGATCCCTCACTGTGGGGATAGCGGACCCAAGACCTGCGGCGAGGGACTGTTTGTACCCCTCCCAATCCGTCCTTCTCGGGTCGCGATACTCCACCACAGGTCTAGGGCCTGTTACAATCTCAAATAGGATATGGGCATGGTCAGAACATGAGGGTTCAGACGACACCCTCCATTTGAGAATTTTTGAGCTCAAAAGTCTTGAGCTGATCGTGAGATCTAAAACCTCTCTACGATTAGCTGCAAGAAAGGTGGGTTCCGAGCCTATGTTGTTGACAACCAGCTCCTTCCCTAAAATGTATTCAAATAGTGATTCACCTCGTCTGTTAGTGTCCGTGCTCCCCCAAGCCAAGTGATGGGAGTTCGCATCACACCCCATTACGAGGTGATAGTTGTTCCTCTTGCAGAAGGCGATCAATTTCCACACCTCTGCTGGAGGTGGTTGTTCTGCATCTCTGTCTCCAGGGAAATAGGCCGAACAGGCCACTACTTCCAGCCTGCCCCCCCCCCCCCCACGAATGTGATCACGAGATGGATGGATGCCATGTCCTTGGTGCAGTATTCTGAAAGTGTAAAATACTGCAAGTTGTTTCTGATCCAGTTGGTATCAGTGCCCACCTCTACTATCTTACCAGAAGTGTTACCCAGCCCTTTAGTTCGTTCCGAATTGGCGGTCCAGGGCTCTTGGAGAAGAGCAATATCTATTTGCTCTTCCTTTAATTTCATGCTAAGGAGGTATGTCGCAGCCTTAGCATGATGGAAATTAGCTTGGATTCACCTTATGTTGGTGGGCATGGGGGTAGGAATATAGGAGTGTATAGAGGATAAAGGAGTAGGTTAAGGAGCTCGAAAGGAAAGGGAATTATGGTGCAGGTTCCTCCTCCTTTTTAGAAGCTCGATTACCAAGCTTCCTATAGGAGGGTCTACCTTTGGTAGTCGTCCTAGGGGTGGACTTTCCTTTCCCCTGTTTTTTCCCTCTGGAGGTTCCAGTGGAAGGTTGAATCCTGCCACCTCCTCTATTGGGTCTGTGTAAGTCGTGTCCATGTTTGGTCCCACGAGCAGCAAGGGAAAATAAACCTCCATGGAAGAGCCCCGCATCTCATGAAGAGGCATTTACACAGGGAGGTCGCCCGGTTTCCCTGGGGAGGGTTAACGTTAGCGACAGAATTACCATCCTGCCAATGCCCGGCCATATCGGCCAGAAGCATCATCGCTTCGGCACCAACCCGCCAACGACCTTGCGATGTGTGTTTTTTATAGAGGACTCTCCTCGCAATGCCGGCCAATTAAGGCAAGCATTCCCGGCCCTCCTAAGACATGACTAGGTAGGGTTACGGTATGGCCCTCCTCCTTTCTCAGCCGGGCTTGGGACCGTCCATGGCGGAGTTTATTTACCTTCTAAGGTAGTGTGTTATTTACCTTAACACACTACCTTCACGCCCAATTCCACCATCACACATTGCAGGTCAATCCCGTGGTGCTAACCCTTATATTAACAGATCGCTTAGGCTAACAGTAACCACACACATAAACAACATTGAACCATCTAAAACAGGCATTACTAGAAAATGGATATGACAAAAGCCACATACTGAGTAGCATTACGGGCGTTCAAAAATCCACCACAACAAGAAAAGACATGCAAGGCCAGATGTATTCTCACCATAATAAGAAAGCAGACCGGTTTCTGTTCAATTTGAGTTTGTCAGTGCGCTATACCAATTATAATGAGAACACACCTACAATGTAATACGGCTTAAGGTAGCCAGCCTCCCCTAGAACACTGTGAGATGTTTGACAAGGTTGCCATCTCAGTGCGGAACCAGGTAGTATGTTGCCACGACAGTTCCAGTTAACACAACATGTTATAAATAGAGACTGTACAACCAACCAACAATTTTGAAAATTGTCAGTCCTGTTTCATTTTCTTCCCTAATACCGGGTACAGAGTCTCTATTTATAACATTTTGTGTTAACTGAAGCGGTCGTGACAACATACCACCTGGTTCCGCACCGAGATGGATAAAAGTCTAATGCCTTATAGCATATGAAAGATGATTAAACGTCATCCAGTAAAATTGCTCATAAGCTCACCAGTCGATGCAAAGAGATGTCTGTCTTAAGTTTGGAAATAAGTTTAGTAGCTCCAGTCCAACAGTAAAAGTTTATCACTCCTGTTTATAATAAGTACAATTTGGAAAACCCAATTAGTTACAATACAGTTTTTAGATCCGACGATCGTTTCGCTAACAAAGTTAGCACCATCAAGGGATGAATAAAATAAAAAAATTAAAATAAAATAGTTTATTCATCCCTTAATGACGCTAACTTTGTTAGCGAAAGGATCGTCGGATCTAAAAACTGTATTGTGATGAATTGGGTTCTCCAAATTGTACTTATCAAAGCTCATCACAGGTTCCAATCTTCACTCACTTCTGTTTATGTATTGTATTTTTTAAAATTTAATAAAACCAAATTTTAAAATGTATGTAACATTTGTTATTACCAACAGAGATTTTAAGTTGATGATTTTAGACTTTCACAGCCGGCGTGGACTGGACTGCTGAATGGTTTTGGGCTATTCTGCCATGATCACTCCAGTCCAGCGACTAAACAAGACAGCAGCCATCGTTGGCAAAACATCTAACAACCCACCACACGAGTTCGACCAGGGCAAAAGAGTTCAGAAGCCAGTCAGCAGTTCGAACAGCTAAGTTGATAGATAAGTACAATTTGGAGAACCCAATTCATCACAATACAGTTTTCTGACCCGACGATCGTTTCGCTAATAAAGTTAGCGTCATCAAGGGGATGAGTAAACGATCGTCTGATCAGAAAACTGTATTGTGATGAATTGGTTTCTCCAAATTGTACTTATCAACACTCATCACAGGTTCCAATCACTCATTAAGTTGATAGAGTTAATTAATACTTGATAGAAATTCATGTTAAACTAATATACAATAAACACGCTTGTTTCTAATATTTTTCAAAAATTGTATAAATTAATAATTGTGACAATTTGTAACAATTTCTATTGTTGGCTAATTTAAAAGTATGTTTTCAAGTTTATCCTAAGTGGACCACTATAAATATTTCATAGAAGACTTTGGGTAAAAAACTTTATTGTAGTTTTTGTATAGGAATGTAATAGTTATAATAGAGATTATTTATTTCAGATACCTATATCTAGTTTGTTTTACAGTTACAATTCTATCAAAAACTGGATTCAAGCAGGTGATAAACAGTATGTGTTGGGGCCAAGTTTACATATGTTAGCAGCTGCTGAAGCAGGTGTTCTTACTCTCTTGGTGACCAACCCTATTTGGGTAGTGAAAACCAGGTTGTGTTTGCAACATAACACTGAAGTTCCTGCTAGTGCTACTAGTAATCAGTGGTATAATGGGATGGGTGATGCTTTAGTAAAGATATACAAAGCAGAGGGTGTTCGTGGTTTATATAGGGTTGGTAAATTAAACGAATATTTATAAATGCGTGGCTAATATGGATTTCTACATCTTTTTTACAGGGTTTCGTCCCAGGTATGTTTGGAGTCACACACGGCGCGCTACAGTTTATGACATATGAGGAAATGAAGGCTTTATATAATCAACATCGAGGCAATCAGTTTGATAGGACACTGGTAAGAACCAATTACTAACTAATATCCAGTGCATTACTCAGAAATTATAGAAGTTAAACAAATGTTGAGCGTAGTAAATAATTGACAGTAAAATTGTCGAACCTAAGCGCTAATAACTTTTAATGTTAATACAATTTGTTTATGAACCTTCCAGAAATTACAATATATATATATATATATATATATATATATATATATATATATATATATATATATATATATATATATATATATATATATAAGATGGCTGACACAGTAAAAGTTAAGCAGAATGCTCTCTTAAATTACTGTTATTACTCAACAGTGAAATTGGTTATCATCTAAATAATAAAAATTAATTAAAACTTGTATTTTTTTTTAACAACACACCACAAGGGCTCACAGCTTAAATACTATCGTACCGTGGGTGTCGACAAGGAGGAAAGAGGCAACTTGTTAATTCTGGACTTGAAGGTTTGGAGGTTCGGAGAAGAAGGGAAAACATGTGCCGGCAAGGAATTCCACAACTTGGAAGTCCTCAGAACAAAAGAGCGGGCATAACAAGATGTTCTATGTCTGGTGACCTGGACAGTAAAAGGGTGCATTCGCCCTGTTCCCCTTGTAGATCTGTTTGGGGCAGCAGGTGTAGGAACTATGGAAGAAAGCTCATCTGAGCAGTGCCCCTGCAGATATCTATAAAAGAGAGATAGGTCACCACCGTCGGTGGGCAAGGGATGGCAGCCTTTGGGTGAGGGTAGGGTCACCGATAAGACGTATAGATCTCTTCTGAACGGAGTCCAGGATAGCGAGTGTAGAAGCGGCAGCGGCACTCCAGATGTGGGAGCAGTATTCGAGGTTTGGCCTTATTTGTGAAGTATATAAGGTATAGAGATTAGCTGGTGAAAAGTATTAGCGAGCCCAGAAGAGGAAACCTAATTTTTTAGCAGCCGCTTCTGCAATTGATGTGACATGTTGGTGCCAATTGAGATTTTGATCCACAGGAATGCCAACAAGTGAAAAGGACTCATTACTTTGAATAACTTGGTTGTTCATTGTGATGGGTCTAGGGCTGGTGAGCTTATGAGATAGAAAGCAAGACTGAAATTTGGTGGAGTTGAATTCTACAAGATTTCTACTACCCCAGTCTAATATTTTTTGGAGATCCACAGAGACAGAATCCTCCATGAGTCTGTGTTCCTCATCTAATTGGGCTAAAGAGACAGGCTTAAAATATTGCATATTTGAGTGGAGGGTGCTGTCATCCCCGTAACTGTGAACTGGGTTGAATGTGCTAGAGAGGAGGTCATTGATGTGGAGAAGAAACAAAGTAGGGGCTAAAGCTGAAGCTTGAGGGACTCCTGCATGAATTGGATACAGTTTAGAGGAATGGCCATCCACGACAACAGAAATGCTTCGGTTGGAGAGGAAATTTGCTGTCCAAGTACAGAGTTTTGGTGGTAGGCCATAGGCCTTAAGTTTATTAAGCAGCGCTGCGTGCCAGACCTGGTTGATTGCTTTGGATATGTATAGAGCGACAATCTGGGATTCACCGTGTAGTTCCATAGATTTGTTCCAAGAATGGGTCACAAAGGAAAGGAGGTCAGCAGTTGATCTGCGTTGACGGAATCCATACTGCCTGTCGTGGATCTGTTTTTCAATAAATTTTAGTAATTCGGTGTTTATATACTTTTCCATCACTTTAGAGATGACTGAAAGGAGAGAAATAGGCCTGTAGTAGCTAGGAAGCGCTTTGGATCCTTTCTTGGGGAGGGGTTGTATTCGAGCAGTTTTCCAGTTACTAGGGAATATGCCTCTATTGTAAGATGTCTGAAACAGACGAGTCAGGACAGGAGCAAGTTCTGGTGCGCATTTTTGAGAACAATTGCTGGGATCTCGTCAAGGCCAGAGGCTTTCCTGGTATTAAGAGAAAAGAGCATCTTTCGTACTTTTTTAGTTTTGAAAATGATATCCGTCATTTTATGCGTGAAATTGGGGACTGTTGGTGGTTGAACATTTGGAGGAGGGTTGAGAGTAGAATTGCTGGCGAACGAGGCAAAAAGTTCAGCCTTGCCCAGGGTGGTAGAAACAATTTAATCCCCTGAAACAAGAGGTGGGAACGTGCTCTTGCAGAAATTATTCCCAATAGATTTAGCAAGAGTCCAGAAGGGTTTGCTGCCGTTGGAGCTTGAGAGGACTTTGTTTTTGATGTGGTTATTAAACGAGTCTTTTGCCTCAGAAAGATTGTGCACATAGCGGTTTCTTGCATCGTTAAATGCTTGACGGTTTTCTTGACTAGGATTGTGTAGAAGCGTTTTGTGAGCTTTGGCCTTGTCACAGGACTTAGAGAACCAGGGCTTTTGAGTGGCTGCAGAGGTTTTCTGTGTACGTGGAATAAATAATTCCATGCCAGCTTGGATGATTTCGGTGACGTTTTGTGAGATATCAGAGGGGTCAGGATGAGAGAAGCAGACAGACGCCCATGAAAATGAGGAAAAGTAATCTCGCATTTCGTCCCAGTTCGCGGAGTTGTAGTGCCAAACGATACGTGGATGTGATGACTGTGTGACCTCGGGTTTCATTGCGCAGGAAGCAGTGACGATGCCGTGGTCTGAACAACCAAGGGGGGCGGTGACTGGTGTCTTGTACAGGTTTTGTAGTAAGAAGGAGCAGGTTTTGTAGTAAGAAGGAGATCCAAGGGATTTGAGCTGTATGTTGGGATGCGAGGAAAGTAAGTAGGTTGCTGAACCATATTGGCTAAAGAATTGCTGACTGCAAAGGCCTCCGCTGCTCTCCCTTGTGGATCGGTTTTTGAAGATCCTAGCTATTCCTTATTGTGGACATTGAAGTCACCAAGAATAGTGACCTCGGAGGAAGGATATTCAGAAATCACATGGTCGGTTTTTTCAGGAAGGTAGTCGAAGAGCTGGACAAAGTTGTTGTCAGAAGGTAACCGGTAAATGCAACAGATAAATTTAGTTGCAGCCCTGAGAGAGAGTTTCATCCAAAGTATGTCTTTTCTTCCAGCTTCCAAATTGGTGAGTCTGTTGCAGGGTAGATTGCTACGGACGTATGCGCACACACCTCCATGCAATCTAAAGGAAGTAAAGAGCTCATACCCCGGGAAATTAAGGTGATTAGTGGCTGTTTTGGCAATGATTTGGGTTTCGGTGAGGAAGAGGAGTTTGGGCCTATTAGCCTGGAGGAAATGGTGGACGGAGTTCAGGTTAGAATTTAGGCCACATATATTCGAGAAGGATATGTTAAATCTTGATTGCGGTGCCCCCTACATAACCCTCTCCTGGATATCCGAATGGAGGGGTATTTTTCTCCAGAATATTTTTTACAAGGAGGAGTCATAATCATTTTTGTTTATAAGGGAAACCAATTCATAGACCAGAACCGGAAACGTCCGTTGGGACTTCACCGGCCCCTTGATGTAAGGGGTGGTACCTCCTCGGGCGTGAAAAAATCACTATTTGTCACAGAGAAGCGTGTATGCTCTGCGCATCGCATAATTGCTAATTGCTAATACCTTCTTAGGATCTTATAATATAAAACAACTCGGTACCTATATTCTAAGGTTAACACAAATAGCAAGCAAACAACAACCCAACTGTTAATTTCAACTCAACCCCAACAAAACGACTGCAGCAGCACACTATGACTGTAACATCCAATGAAACAAACATAAAAGTGACAGGCAAACCGCATGCTGCTTGCATTAATTGCTGTTGCCTTGACTTGGTGAAACGGTTCCATACTAAAATGAAGTTATTCAGAATATGGCACAAATAACTAGTTTGAATCTAAAAATATTTGGGAATAGCCTAATGTACCCACGTAAAACTAATGACTTGGTTATTGCAACAGCGTAGGGGGATCAAACAAAAAATATTTTAAATGATAATTTAAAGCAGGTAAACGTTTCACTAACAAAGTTAGCGTCATCAAAGGATGAAAAATTCTAACTACTTTACTACTAACATCACCTTCTATACTGAATCGTAGGTATAGCACGATACCCAGAGGGAGACTAAATCGCAGGCAAATTCTTCAGCGTATTGTATTTTAATTGCCAGACGAGGTTTTTGAACTTCCTTTATCACTTTACCTGACAGGTTTCGTAATGTTTATCTGCATCAAAGACAGAGCGCAAACAGAGGACTACAAACCAGTGGCGGGGCTCGCTTTAAGGAACTTTTGTTTTTTTATTGCCCTAGAAATATGAGTACTTTCGTACGCATCCAGCTAAGCTGGCGGTCTAACAGTTTTGAGAAGTTTCAGATTTTCTTTATTAATGTGGTGGTTATAATCCCAAATATGTTGTGCCACACATGACTTGTCCACACTACTGTACCTCAGCTGTGCCAGATGTCCACGAAATCTAGTCTCAATGGTTCTCTTGGTCTGCCCAACGTATCTAAGATTACAATCTTTACAGCATACATTAATCAATCCGGATATCCATTATATATTCGATTGCTTAGTGGAAAAATTTATGAATAGGCAGAGAACAAAGAAAATGTTAGCGGAATGCATGACATTCAGAAAAGATAAAATAGAGAAAAAAATTGTTTGCCTACCTTTTGAATCGAGAGCATTTTTTAGGTAACTTTCTTGCCAAAAAAGAATTTAAGGAATTTGTCAGGTAATATGAAAGATAAAGATATAGCCACTGAAATGTTGGGTACCTATGAGATACGTTGTAAAGATTGTAATCTTAGTGAGGCAGACTAAGAGAACCATTGAGACTAGATTTCGCGAACATCTGGCATAGCCGAGATCTGATAGTGTGGACAAGTCATGTGTGGCACAACATATTTGGGCTAATAACCACCACATTGATAAAGGAAGTTCAAACACCTCGTCAAACAATTAAAATACAATATGCTGAAGAATTTGCCTGCGATTTAGTCTCCCTCTCGGTATCGTTCTTTACCTAAGATTCAGTATAAAAGGTAATGTTAGTAGTAAATTAGTTAAAATTTTTCGTCCTATGACGATGCTATCTTTGTTAGTGAAACGATCGCCAAGTCTTTAAAAAGATGTGTTGTTGTGATTTGGGTTCTCGAAGTGTACTTATCAGTGCTCATCACAGGTTCAAATCTTCACTTAGTGGTTTCTTGGCCGTTAAATACACAAATATCAAGGATATTTTAAGTTGGCGCCAAATTGATAAGAAAACTGTTAACACTGTGTACTAGTAAATTAGTAATGAAACAGTTTATTTGCTCTAAGCATCAAGTTCAGCAACTGACTTAATTTTATATTACACATTTCGAATCTTTTTTGTGTCCTCGTATATATTCAGTAGAAGTTTTCGTATTATATCGCTGTCAGTTGTAAACAATTGTGACAGTCATATATTTAAAAGTCTTAAATTTATTGGATGCTTTTTACCATTTTTTAGACGCTATAACTTTTTAAATTATTAGTTAGATCATATTTTTGAATTTTATGTCAATAAGTTAGCTCTTATTTTGCGTAATGGGTCAAGTTTTAATTCCATTATCATAATGTCAAGTTCCAGTAGATACTACCTCTAAATCACATTTTTCACTTTATCAATACACACATATAATAAAATCGTAAATTTCTACGGTGAATAAAATTCTTTTGATAAAAATTTGCAGATAACTAAATGTACGATTCCTACGTCATCGTTTCTATAATTTTTATTTATTAGTTTTTTCAATGCATAGTGTGCAAAAAAATACTTTACATCTTTTCTATTTTACGGGAATGCTGTGCAAACTGTATGTAACAGTAACATATCGTCAAGGAACAAAGCGTTAAGCAAAAGCTAGTCACTAATATGGAGTAGTAAAGTAAACATTGAAAAGATAATAGATATATAAGTTTGTTGATTTTAACGAAACCCATCGTACCAACAGACCTCTGTTTTTTGTGACTAAAGGAACTGTTTCCAAGCCAACTCTCTCACACACGCACACACAATAAACCTCCGTGCACTGTTGCAATATTTCTGAGGCGTATTGGTATGTAAAATACTTGGAGGAAAAGCCTACTGGTCCATCATACGAAGTGTATATGTTTATGAAACGGTGACGCCACCTGTTAGAGGTACAGTGAACTGGTTTGTGTTTTTTTTTCTTTTTAATTTTTTTTTTTTCAACAACACACCACGAGGGCTTACAGCCTAAATACTATCGTACCGTGGGTGTCGACAAGGAGGAAAGAGGCAACTTGTTAATTCTGGACTTGAAGGTTCGGGGGAGAAGGAAAAACATGTGCCGGCAAGGAATTCCACAACTTGGAAGTCCTCGGGACAAAAGAGCGGGCATAACAAGATGTTCGATGTCTGGTGACCTGGACAGTAAAAGGGTGCATTCGCTCTGTTCCCCTGGTAGATCTGTTGGGGGCAGCAGGTGGAGGAACTATGGAAGAAAGCTCCTCTGAGCAGTGCCCGTGCAGATATCTATAAAAGAGAGATAGGTCACCACCGTCGGTGGGCAAGGGATGGCAGCCTTTGGCCTTATTTGTGAAGTATATAAGGTATAGAGATTAGCTGGTGAAAAGTATTTGCGAGCCCGGAAGAGGAAACCTAATTTTTTAACAGCCGCTTCTGCAATTGATGTGACATGTTGGTGCCAATTGAGATTTCGATCCACAGGAATGCCAACAAGTGAAAAGGACTCATTACTTTGAATAACTTGGTTGTTCATTGTGATGGGTCTAGGGCTGGTGAGCTTATGAGATAGAAAGCAAGACTGAAATTTGGTGGAGTTGAATTCTACAAGATTTCTACTACCCCAGTCTAATATTTTTTGGAGATCCACAGAGACAGAATCCTCCATGAGCCTGTGTTCCTCATCTAATTGGGCTAAAGAGACAGGCTTAGAATATTGTATATTTAAGTGGAGGGTGCTGTCGTCCGCGTAACTGTGAACTGGGTTGGATGTGCTAGAGAGGAGGTCATTGATGTGGAGAAGAAACAAAGCTGAACCTTGAGGAACTCCTGCATTAATTGGATACAGTTTAGAGGAATGGCCATCCACGACAACAGAAATGCTCCGGTTGGAGAGGAAATTTGCTGTCCACGTACAGAGTTTTGGTGGTAGGCCATAGGCCGGTAGTTTATTAAGCAGTGCTGCGTGCCAGACCTGGTCGAATGCTTTGGATATGTCTAGAGCGACAATCTGGGATTCGCTGTGTAGTTCCATAGACTTGTTCCAAGAATGGGTGACCAAGGAAAGGAGGTCGGCAGTTGATCTGCGCTGACGGAATCCATACTGCCTGTCGTGAATTAGACTGTGTTTTTCAAGAAATTTTAGTAATTCGGTGTTTATATACTTATCCATCTCTTTAGAGATGACTGAAAGGAGAGAAATAGACCTGTACTTGCTAGGAAGCGCTTTCGATCCTTTTTTGGGGACGGGTTGTACTCGAGCAGTTTTCCAATTGCTAGGGAATATGCCTCTATTGTAAGATGTTTGAAATAGACGAGTCAGGACAGGAGCAAGTTCTAGTGCGCATTTTTTGAGAACAATTGCTGGGATCTCGTCAAGGCCAGAGGCTTTCCTGGTATTAAGAGAAGAGAGCATCTTTTGTACCTTTTTAGTTTTGAAAATGATATCTGTCATTTTATGTGCGATATTGGGGACTGTTGGTGGTTGAACATTTGGAGGTGGGTTGAGAGTAGAATTGCCGGTGAACAACGAGGCAAAAAGTTCAGCCTTGCCCAGGGCGGTCGAAACAATTTCATCCCCTGAGACAAGAGGTGGGAACGTGCTCTTGCAGAAATTATTCCCAATAGATTTAGCAAGAGTCCAGAAGGGTTTGCTGCCGCTGGAGCTTAAGAGGATATTGTTTTTGATGTGGTTATTAAACTAGTTTTTGGCCTCAGAAAGAATGCGGATATAGCGGTTTCTTGCGTTGTTAAATGCTTGACGGTTTTCTTGACTGCGATTGTGTAGAAGCTATGTAAGACTAGATGCATTCTCGCAACAATTAGAACCGTAGACCGGTTTCGCTCTCATTAGAGCTCTTCAGTACGGCATACTAATTGCAGCAAAAATGCACCAAAAATAACACGGCTATCGTATAGCCAGTCTTAAAACACTAAGTGAGTAGCGAACGTGTCGCCACCTAGTTCGGAACCAAGTACTTGTTGTCACGCCCGCTCCAAATAATACAGAGTATTAAAAATAGAGACGGTATACAACTAACTAACAATTTAAAAAATTGTTAGCCCTGGCCCATTTCTACCCCAATATAGGGACAAAGTATGTAAGACTAGATGCATTCTCGCAACAATTAGAACCGTAGCCAGTCTGGCTATACGATAGCCGTGTTATTTTTGGTGCATTTTTGCTGCAATTAGTATGCCGTACTGAAGAGCTCTAATGAGAGCGAAACCGGTCTACGGTTCTAATTGTTGCGAGAATGCATCTAGTCTTACATACTTTGTCCCTATATTGGGGTAGAAATGGGCCAGGGCTAACAATTTTTTAAATTGTTAGTTAGTTGTATACTGTCTCTATTTTTAATACTCTGTATTATTTGGAGCGGGCGTGACAACAAGTACTTGGTTCCGAACTAGGTGGCGACACGTTCGCTACTCACTTTGTGTAGAAGCTTTTTGTGAGCTTTGACCTTTTCAAGTCTGGCCTTGTCACAGGATTTAGAGAACCAGGGCTTTTGAGTGGCTGCAGAGGTTTTCTGTGTATGTGGAATAAATAATTCCATGCCAGCTTGGATAATTTCGGTGACGTCTTGTGAGATATCAGAGGCGTCAGGATGAGAGAAGCAGACAGGCGCCCATGGAAATGAGGAAAAGTAATCTCGCATTTCGTCCCAGTTCGCGGAGTTGTAGTGCCAAACGATACGTGGGTGTGATGACTGTGTGACCTCGGGTTGCATTGTGCAGGAAGCAGTGACCATGCTGTGGTCTGAGCGATCCAGGGGGGCGGTGACTGATATCTTATAGCAGTCAGGATTTGTAGTAAGAAGGAGATCCAAGGGATTTGAGCTGTGCCTTGGGATGCGAGGAAAATAAGTAGGTTGCTGAACCATACTGGCTAAAGAATTGCTGACTGCAAAGGCCTCCGCTGCTCTTCCTTGTGGATCGGTTTTTGAAGATCCTAGCCATTCCTTATTATGGACATTGAAGTCACCAAGAATAGTGACCTCGGAGGAAGGATATTCAGAAATCAGATGGTCGGTTTTTTCAGAAATGTAGTCAAAGAGCTGGACAAAGTTGTTGTCAGAAGGTGACTGGTAAACGCAAGAGATGAATTTAGTTGCAGCTCTGAGAGAGCGTTTTATCCATAGTATGTATTTTCTTCCAGCTTCTAAATTGGGGAGTCTGGTGCAGGGTAGATTGCTACGGACGTACGTGCACATGCCTCCATGCAATCTAAAAGAAGTAAGGAGCTCATACTCCGGAAAATTAAGGTGATTAGTGGCTGTTTTGGCACTGATTTGAGTTTCGGTGAGGAAGATTAGTTGGGGCCTATTAGCCTGGAGGAAATGGTGGACGGAGTTCAGGTTAGAATTTAGGCCACATATATTTAAGAAGGATATTGTAAATCTCGATGCTGGCGTCCCCTGTACACCCCTCTCCCGGAAATCCGAATGGAGGGGTATTTTACTTCCGGAATCTTTTGTACAAGGAGGAGCCATCATCATTTTTGTTTATAAGGGAAACCGACTCATACACCAGAACCGGAAACGTCCGTTGGGACTTCACCGGCCTCTTGATGTAAGGGGTGGTACCTCCTCGGGCGTGAAAAAAATCCTTTACTATCACGTAAAGGAAAATTCCATTACCACATACCATATTGCAAGTATACCACACCAGCCAACTATTAAAGAGCTGACCAGCTTTAGAACTTGCTTAAGTGTAACTGTATATGTATACCTTGCCAGGCCTCCGACCAAAAATTTAGAACTCACCGTTTGATGATCATGGTTTAGTCGTTATACACATGGATATGTATTGGCCTCTGTTTTTTCGTAGTCGCTTGTGGTTTTGGAGGGGAGTTCATTGAACGCATGTATACTTTAGAGGCGTACAAGACAATGCATATATATATATATATATATATATATATATATATATATATATATATATATATATATATATATATATATATATATATATATATATATATATATATATATATATATATATATATATATATATATATATATATATATATATATATAATAAGTTTATTTCGATATAGGAAATCCTAATACATACAAACAAATCAACAATTAAGAGGAGAAAAAAAAACAAACAATTAATAAATTAATCATACATGTGCTCTCAACATTAATAACTGAAAAAGTTTCCTTCTAAATAAACCCAATGTACCACAATTTCTTAAATCATCAGGTAAGCTGTTAAACTCGCTGATACCTCTAAAAACACTGACTTCATTGCTCCGCTTGCATAGGTTCTATATATGTGCAGACCATCAGCACCCCTTGTATTGTATTGGTGAATGTATCTGTTAAAAACCAGAAATGAATCGAAATAGGCCGGCAACAGATTTTTCGCAAGTTTGAAAACAAATATCATCGTTAAATAGTACAGTCTATCTGCAACGCATTGCCAGTTCAGAGTCGTGAGCATCAATTTTATAGGTGTATATCTGTTCACTTTTAAGACAATTCGCATTCCACGATTCTGCAGTTTCTGTAACATATTCAGAGAGTTCAGAGATCCATCACGTGAAGCAAGGTAGCACAGTAATTAAAATGAGGTTGCAACAGTGTGTGATACACAGTGACACTAGCAAACACTGACAAATCGTGGCCGAGTCTGCTGAACAAAAATAATTTTTTCTTTATTTGCTTGCTTATGTACTCAGAGTGACTCTTAAAGCCAAGTGCCTCTTCCACAATAAAACCTAAATATTTCATTTCTTTTACAAAGCCTCAAAGTTATATTATTATAATCTATCTTCTTCAGCCTATATTTACTACCCAATAACATAGCTTTCATTTTGTTCGCATTCAACCCCAGTCATACAATCGAAATAATCCAAATTAACATCACCAACCAACATACACCTTGTACTCCCAGCAAAGTGAGAGTTACACCAGTCCTCAAACTCGTCTATGAATACCGGATGGCTAGAACTTGGAGAGTGATAAACTACTCCCATATTCCATCTTGTATTGTGTACTTTGATTTCGAGAAACTGACACCAGTAGTTTCCAGCCAACACATATTTCTGTTTCACTTTAAACTCTATACCCTGTCTCACATACACCAACACCCCTCCCGTGTGTCGACTTGCAGAATCACACCTGACCACACTGTAGTTATGCACCTGGAGCTCAAAATCCTCAACATCACTAGTACATCTAGCTTCGCTCAACATAACAATTGCGGGGCATAGCAAGACACATGTTCTATAAGTTCATCCCTGTGAGCCAGAAAACTTGCACAATTCAAATGTACAGCATCAGCTTGAAAACCTGTATCAGGAACATTCACTCGTTTTTGACATCACCCTTGCATCAACAATGGTAGGCACATTGATATAAAATTTGATTTTCTTATTTTCAGCCTTATTATTTAGTTCCCTCATACTTGCTTTAATTGATCTAAAAAACTCCTGCTGCATCTTTGTTTGATCCGAATACACCCTCACACCGGATGTATCAGTCAATGACCTTTTCTTCAAAACATGCATGACATCATTTGAGTTTGACATTGCTACCTTTATAGGTCTAATCTTATTTTCTGTCAACTATCCCAATCTAAAAACCCTATAATCTCTCCCAACGCCATCCACCCTTCTAAATATCTCTCCTATGGCATCCTTATCCTCACTTTGTCTCTCCAAATCAGACTTCTTCAGAGATTCCCTAACACCAAAAACGATCAAGTTTAAAGCCCTCTTCTGCCTTTCGCAAATTTCAGCAGGAAGCAATTTATCATTAACACTCCCCGTCGATTGTATATGATCCCTGTTAGAATTATTAAATTGGTTTTTCAGTTCATTCATTTGTGTCTGCAGTGTATCAGTTTTATTCAGCGATGTGGGTATTATCTAAAACCCTTTTCACAGTCTCCACACAAAAACAGCAGTTTATGTTTTTTCATTTGTATACAAAGAATTTCTGTAGCCGTTAATTCTGTACACTCCTCACAAAAAGGCATATCACAGCTATCACATTTATATGTCCTGGCTACAGTATCACATTTACTGCAGCTTTTTTCTGTACTTATCATTTTCTCAGTCATCTCTAGTCTTTTTAACCTGGACGTTTATCTGCATAGAAGATAAACAATTTACTTTAATGAAGACAGTTGGTTATAGAAAATAACAGTTCTTATGCAATCTACTAATAGTGCAAACCAAACTCTTATCACACTACGTAGCGTAAATTTTCACCTACACATTGATATGAACCTCCCGAATATTATCCACCTTTCTACCACTAAAAAGCAACTATACACAAACAACAAATAAAGAACCTGCACTTCATATTTCTTCACATACTACAGTTATATAATAAATTTAAATTGACCCCGGGTGTGGGTTCAGGGGGTGGTGGGGCAAGTTCATGCTCATTTGAAGAGTTAAAAAAAATCAAAAAGTCTAAATTCCTCGGCAGCGAATTTTCGGTAAGAACATATGCTAAAAGGGATATTTTGGTAGGACGCTCTGGTTTGCTAATACAGTGTATTAAAACAATAGGTATATAGTGTTCCTTTGTTTTTGTTTTTGGATATATGATTATCAGATTAGACAGTTAAGCTTGTGTGTGTATGTTTTGTTTCTTTAACGTCAGCCTATTTTCGCAAGTATGGCCAATCACCGGGGTCAAGGACCCGAAGGACTCCAGGGAGCAAGCTGAGGAAGTGAAAACAACAGTATAAACTTTCGATGAAGCTTTCCCCAAGACCGTCATGTGCCGTGAAAAGCCGCATCCTGCACGAGGTGACCCTGCTAATAACTAAACATGACAGATCTAGACAAGGAGGTCGAACTAAACTCCCCAATCTACGGTGTTACGTGACCTGTGCCTAGGGATGGAAGACACCAGGGCGATGGTGTCCTGAGCGGAACCTCTGGAGTACCGGGCAACCCTCCAGAGTAACCCGCCTTGCACCACACCGGGTTCTGATGGTCTGGACAGTATTTCCCCCATTCTCGTGGAAACAACATGAAAATCATAAATATATATGGAACC
Source organism: Tillus elongatus (assembly GCA_964006375.1). NCBI lineage: Eukaryota > Metazoa > Arthropoda > Insecta > Coleoptera > Cleridae > Tillus > Tillus elongatus. Next base: position 72,279,833 of record OZ023269.1, on the reverse strand, counting down.
AAAACCAATGAGGCTCGAGGAGTGGCTCCGGCTTCAGACTCGTGCCTTGAGTCTATTCCAGAAACGGAGATGAACCTGGGGGTGGCAGCGGACTCTGGAGGTCTCACGACCAACGTAGATATGGGGGATCAGGGAGTAGCTTCGGCCACAGACCTGTCCCCGACACCCAAGCTGGAGGCTGCGTCCAACCGGAGGGCGGCGAGGTCCGCGGACTCTGGGCACCCTCCACCAGTGAGGACCCTACTGTAGGGGTAGAGGGACTGCCCCGGCAGTCCAAGCGTCTTTCTGGGGTGCAAAGAAAGAAGTTCCGGAGGGCGCAGAAAATGGCGACCGGGACGTGGACAGTCGAAAAACCTGTAAAGGCGCAAGAGGGGAGTGCGAGTCAGAAGAGGACGCACTCGGACTCTAGCACGCCTACTACAGACAGACGTCCCAAAAGGGCCAGGGCACCTGTAAAGACACAAGAGGAGAGTGCGAGTCAGAAGACGCCGCGCTCGGGCTCTAGCACGCCTACTACAGACAGACGTCCCAAAAGGACCAAAGCCGGAACACCGGCTCAGACTGGCTCGTATAGGGAGGCTGCGGAGGGGGTGATTGACAGACGCCATCCTGAGGTCACGCTAGACCAGTGGAAGGGGAGAGCCCGCCTCAGTTCCACCGGGCGCGCCTGGAGAGGGGCATCCTCTGGATAACCTGTGCCGGCCCACAGTCGCGGGACAGGATTGCATATTTGTATTATTTGTCAATATGAATACTGGTATCATATTCATCAGGTGTTGATTGTTCAGTTCCGTTCTTTTCATCAGTGAGACATTCTTAACTACTGTGAATATTTGTGAAATCTATGGATAATGATTGTAGTATGTTTCACGTACAGTATTTTCTCTTTCTCTAACCACTTATTCCAATTCCATTTTCGGTAATGCAGGAATGAAGACTGAGGCACACAAATTATTCAATCCACATTCACCTGAAAGCTTGATACTTATCTTGAAATATTATTTGCTTTTGTTGCACATTCATTGTTTTTACATTGTTATCCAGGCCGTCAAGAAATGATGAGCAAAAAATTCAGGAAGTTATGCTACTCATTTTTTTTTGAAAACTCAAAAATAACGGAGTTACAGGGTGTCAAAAATTATTATTATTATTAACATTCGTCTTATTTTATAATTACCCTGGACTATTTCACAAGCAAAATCACAACAAAGTATTATCTGTCAAAGCTGACTCCACATGATCTTGTTTACCGAGAATGTTTTCAAAGCACACTCCACTAATATTGAAAATGTGATTAGGTGATTTCGTTTTCAATCAATACCAGCAAATCTTTAAGAACGGTTTTCTTTAAAACCGTTAGTTTATCCTGATGCAACGAGACTATGTTTTTTTGAAGATTTTACTATTCTATTCTCAATTGTGTATAATTAGATTTGAGATAAAAATTCAAGCAAAAAAACTTATGAGTCATTATCTGTTGGTCAAGGGCAGTTTCGGCCTATAGATTCCAAGGAATCCACATTAAATTTGCAACAAAAATACAACATGGTATTTTATACGAGTGCACAAAATTTGAAAAAAATCGATTTATGACAAAAAAGTTATCAACAAAAATTTGAAAACTCCGTTATTTTTGAGTTTTCAAAAAAATGCGATGGGAACTTGTGGCACTACTTTTTTGAGAAGCATAAGTCTACAAAACTTAGCAGTGCATTTTGGGATTCTGAGTACCGGCAGAACATTGTACATTTCAATAGTCATGTTAAGTGATTGATTCAATTCAATTTAGTCATTCTGATATGATTATTGACTAGACATTGAGTTCAAATCATCAAAATATGTACGAGCATTACAGTCCACGATGATACTCATCTTGGAAATTGAAGTTTCATTAGTATGAAAAATAAAAAACAAATGAAACTGAAAAACAATTCATATCAGATACATTATATAAAATAAAGCAATATTTCAAGCAAGACAGTCAGAAAATAGTGTCCCTCTTGATCATAAATTTGTATGATTTGCATTGTGTGTTTTCTGGTGGAATTTATATGATTGTGCAGTACTGTTTGTGATCTTTCTAATGGTGTGAATTGAACTTGTGTATGGTAGCATTTGATGAAATTAGATCCACTATTGTCTTTATCTTAATTAATAGTTTATTATTTTTTCTTATCAATATGATAAGATTAAATTTTGTTTACAAGATAACCCTCTGCTGAAATTGACGCTATACAATCCTTTAATTTACAGTGGACAGCCAGTATATTTCATCATTGCTGGCTGCAGCCTTTACTAATAGTTGTTGTTATTGCCAATCATTGAGTCATGTGGCAGGTGTAACAGTAGCTTGAAGAGATCTAACCTTGCATCTTGTAATAAGTGCGTATTAGAATGCCAAGCTTGCTCTGGAATGTCAGTGTCGGAGATGAGATGCATGCCACTTGGAAACCGAGAGTTAAATATTTCTGTACTGACTGTGATGATCAATCTGTACTTCTGGGTGATCCTGTCGATCCTGATGTTCAATCTTCAGTTAGTGATCATGCGTCATGCTACGTATCCCTAGATATTTTCTATAGGGAGATGAATAAGCTGCAGTCGATCATTGGAGATTTACAAACTAAAGTCGCCAATCTCAAGGAGTCAAAGATTCTGCCCAGTCCAGCACGGCTACTAAGGCTGATTTGTTCCAATCTATCAATCCTGTGACAGCTGAGATCTGCGTCTCCAAGGTTAAACACATTGGCAATGGGGGTTTGATGGTTAGCTGTTCCTCTGACGTTGGTACCGAAAAATTCAAATCTCTGGCAGATACTAACCTTTCAGACAAGTACAACGTTAAACAAGTTACGAATTTGCATTCCCGTATTCGTATTGTCGGCCTCTCCCAGAGATTGGAGGAAGAGCAGTTGTTTCAACTTCTCAAGCTGCAGAAGACCGGTGTCTTCGCCAATGCGGAGATAAAGTTGATCTCTTTTAGTCACCTGAAGAAAAATAACAATGTGTATCAGGCCGTCTTGCAGTTGGATAACACCTCCTATAATTGTGCCTTGAACATGGGCCAACTTTTTGTTGAATACGATCGCTGTTCCGTTTATGATGCCATTGACATAATCCGTTGTTTTAGATGCTGTGGATTTCATCATAAATCTAAAAACTGCAAGGGAAAGACCGTTTGTCCTAGAGTGCAGGAGAACATCTTGTGAATAGCTGCATTTCCACAGCTCTCTGTTGTATTAACGGTTTAAATCCTGCTAAAGTTAAAAAAAGCATTGCTACTGACCATGATGCCTGGGACCATGAGTGTAGAGTATACAGACAGAAACTACAATCTGTTCGGGTCGATATACTTGGTATTCAATAGCAATCAACTTGTCCACTTTCTCCTTCTCCTATCAGTGATGAATTTTCCTCTTTTGCCTGTTCAACAAAGAAGCAATTTAACATATTTTATCAAAACATCAGGGGTCCTCCGGACACGAACTAATGATGTTTACTCTTTTGTTTGCTTGCAGGCACACCCTCTTGACTATTTTGCGTTCACTGAGACTTGGCGTGATATTTATAGTAGCGAGTAGGGATGGGCACCTAACATCGATGTTTTTGGAATATCGATGTTTTCCATTGAACATCGATGTTTAAAACATCGATGTTGTAATTTCGATGTTATATTTTTAACATCGATGTTACTTGTAATCATTGAAACATCGTTACGTATCCCACAAATCCTGTTGCAAATGCATATCGTTTGCAAATTTTAAAAAAAATGTCTTGCTATTGTTTGACGACAGATATATGGACAGATATGCAATGTAGAAGTTTTATTGGTGTTACTATGCATTTTGAAGATAACAATTCCATAAATTCTGTTGACTTAGGTGTATATCTTTTAGATGAACGGCATACAGCTGAATACATTTCAGAAGTGTTAAAACGTATATGTGAGGAATGGGGTATCCTAGAAACTAAAGTTACTACTGTTGTTACGGATGGAGCGGCCAATATGACAAAAGCTATTGAGGAAACGTTTTCCAAAAAAAGGCACATTCATTGCTTCGCTCATCAAATAAATTTAGTTGCTGACAGAGCTATAAAATCTATTTCGGAATTGTGATCAGTTATATCTAAATTAAAATAATTGTAACGTGGTTTAGGCATTCAGTAGTAGCTGCTGATGAATTACGGAAGGCACAGACAAGCGACCATAAACTTGAAAAAAAAATTATACAAGAGGTGTCCACCCGCTGGAATTCCACATACTATATGAGTAATCGTTTTCTTGAACTGCGGGAATACATAAATACCATAGTGAACAGACATCCTTCTGCCCCCACAATGGTTACAGCCAAGGAAGTTTTTGGACTGAATAAAATCATTGAACTTCTAAACACGTTAGAAGCAGTAACAACAGAAATTTGTGGTCAAAAGTATATTAGTTAGAGTCTTGTAATCCCTCTCACGTATAATTTGGAAAAAGAAGTTTCACACATTGAATGTGATGTAAACGACACCTTAGGTATTTCACTAAAAGAAGCACTTCTCCAAGAATGTAGGAAACGATTTTTTGCTGTTGAACAAGTCCAACAATTAGCTGTGGCAATCTTGCTGGACCCGATGTTGAAAAAGATTTATTTTAAGAGTCCTCATAATGTTGCAGCAGTAGTTAATCTAATACAACAGTTATCACTGTTGGCAGAAACGCAAGGAGATGATGACCACAATCGCGAAATAATAGAAAGTGAAACGACAAATAATAAACAGGACACGGGTAAGTAGGCTAGCTTGTCACAATGATGTTTGGTAAAAATTTTAACATAATTATAGTTACTCCAAAGGGCAATATATGGGCGCATCATTCTCAGTTAGTTCAAAAGAGTGCTTCACAAGAGAAAGAACAATTAAGCGAAATGTCTTTGTATTTAAAGAATCCTCTAATTAATCTTACCGAGAATCCACTGAAATGGTGGTCAGATAATAAAAATGTATGTCCCTATTTATAACCTGTCGCGAAAAAATTCTTGTCCACTTGGGCAAAATATGATTCTTTCAGTCCATTGACAGAGATTACTGGATTATATAAAACTGTATGGTGAGATTATCAGTATTATCACTAATATTGGTGAATTATATATATATATATATATATATATATATATATATATATATATATATATATATATATATATATATATATATATATATATATATATATATATAAACAGGGTTATTAACAGTTTAGAATTAAATTTGAAGTTTACTTTTTATTATTAAAGTCATTAGAAGTTAAGTTTTTCTATTTTTGTTTTACACATTCTTTCTTATTTTATTGCAGTACAACAAACATTTATTTATTTTTGTTACCACTTATTTTTTGTATTACTTGCACCTGCCATAATCTGCATCGGAATATGTTTCCATTTTCTAATGCCTACAAAACTACAAACTATTTTTTTTTTCTCGAAAGAACATAGAATTATAGAATTGGTAAATTCACAATTATTTTGAAAACATCGATGTTGGGAAACATCGATGTTCTCCAGCCGATGTTTTTCCTACCATCGATAGTAGGTTTCGATGTTCAACATCGATGTTAACATCGATGTTTTAAGAAATGTGCCCATCTCTAGTAGCGAGCTGCTTGATGATCAATATATTGTCTATAGATCAGATAGGGATTTTTCTTCCCCTTGCAAGACTAGGGGAGGTGGTGTTCTGCTTGCTGTGCATTCTCGTTTTGCTACTCGTCGCCTTGATATTCGGAGGGACTTTGGCGGGTTTGATGCTCTTTCTGATATTGACATTGTGGGGGTCAGTCTCGGATCATCGGGCCTCGCTTAACGTTTTTGTTGTTTATATACCTCCCAATACTCCAATTAATGACTACTACCTCTTGTTTGAAGCTCTCGAATTCCTGTGCATAAAATATGGTCGTGAGACATTCTTAGTTGGTGACTTTAACATGCCTGAATACGCTTCTTGTCGTCGGAGCGACCCCTCCGCTCCTATGTCTGCTTTTCAAAATTTCTGTAATCTACTACTCCTTGGACAGTTTAATCATGTTGAGAATATTAGCAACAGGATTCTTGACATTGTTTTGTTTACACACACTTGCTTGGCGAAGGAGGCTCTTGACTTGCCCGTGATTCCTGATGGTCATCATCCCCCTTAATCATATAATTTTCGAAAATGTGATTTTGTCGGATTGTATGAGGGAGCTTGGCGGCTTGTGCTGGGATGGTATGGATAAGCTTCAGGATGTTGATTCTATGCTTGACTTTTTCTATTCCAGAATTTACGACTTGCATGATCCGTATGTTCCCATAACTGCTCCAGGAGCATGTAATAGGTATCCCTGCTCTTCTCGGCGATGTCAAAACTTTTCTATTGGGAATTCATCTAACCAGCAACAGGCAGTTGACAGTTTTGGTTCTTATTTTGCAAGATGTTCTGGTTCTACCCCCACCTCATCACCTACAGCCGGCAGCCTGGCTTCAGATGACATCACAGTGTTCTTTGTTGATGACTTTACATGGTGCGCGACTGCTTATATGCTTTCTTGGCTCCACTTAAGAAATTTTTTTAAATGATTCTTAGATCTGGAACATTCCCCGCGATTTTGAAGCTGTCACGAGTTCTCCCTGTCTTCAAGGCTGGGGATAGTGGTGATCCATCAAACTATCGACCAATAGCCATACTATGTGTCTTCTGTAAGATTTTCGAGGCCTGCCTTTTTCAGCGAATAATGTTTCCAGGAAGATCGACTGTGACGAATTTTGTTAATGTTACACAGTTAATTGTGTCCGCTCTCGACCGCTCTTCACAGGTTGATGTTGTGTATACTGATCTATCTAAGGCCTTCGATTGTCTAAATCATTCTGTTCTAAAGGACAGGATGAGGGCTATCGGATTCTCCGAGGGCTTGCTTGGGTTATTCAGATCTTACCTGGATGGAAGGAGGAAATTTGTTGAGGTTGGGGGCTTCAAATCTAACACCTATCACATTACTTCGGGAGTGCCACAGGGTTTCGTACTCGGTCTACTACTGTTTAATATATTTATTGACCCAGTTAAACATGTTTTACATGTTCCTTTTTTAATGTATGCAGATTATATTAAGATTTTTGAAAATATTTTGCAGCTCCAGAACTGTCTTCAGATCCTTGATGAACGGTGTTGTCAGAGTGATCTTTCTATGAATGTTTTGAAGTGTTGTGTGATGTCCTTTACTCGAAATAAGCACTCAATTACTTTCAGATACAATATAAGGGGGCTTTCGCTTGATCGCCCCAGGACAGTTAGGGACCTTGGAATTGTTTTTGATGGTACTCTATGTTTTAAACCACACTATGAGCAGACTGTCAGTTCTGCTTACAAAACTCTTGGGTTTCTGATAAGAAACAGCAAAAATTTCTCACTGACACACCCTCACCCTGCTCTTTCGTTGCCTGGTTAGCTCCCGACTTGAATATGGCTTCGTTGTGTGGGCTCCTACTTATGATATACATGTGGCAGGTCGAGAATCAGTGCAAAGGAAATTTCTAAAATTTATTAGCTTTCGTGAGGATGGTCAATATCCTTCTATTGGTTTTCCTCAGGAAAGTTTACTTCATCGCTTTAGTCTGCAGAGTCTGTCGATGCGCAGTTTCGTTATACTTTTATACAAACTGGCTAATTCTGTGTTCGATTGCCCTAATCTGCTTCAGCAACCTAATTTCAATGTGCCTCGTATTGCAGCACGTTTTCCAGGCACATTCTATCTCCTGACTGCGCGTACGCGATTGCTGCGATCGTCTCCAATTTTTCAGATGTGCAATGATTATTCTGTACTGCAAGACCGCCTAGATATCTTCTCATTTAATATATCAGAGATAAAAATGTTATTCAAAGCGATGTAATTTGTGACTCTTTTTTGTGTAATTTGTTTGATTATTGTTTGTTATTATGTTTTGTGTATCGCTCATCCTTAATTTGGCTTTTAAGCTGTTGGATGGTGTATGAATAAATAAATAAATAAATAAAAATAAGTAAATAAAAGTATGAAAAATACAAACAAATGAAACTGAAAAACATTCATACCAGATACATTTCAAACAGAACAGATGTTCAATCATAAACAACAAACAGCATAAATCTGAATGTATACCTAAAATAATGCTGCTCAATTATTTTTGTAGCTATTTTGTACAAATACTTTCACTTTCTGCCAATCTTTATTCTTGAAAATGTCAGGATACTTTTTCCTGATAACTTCACATTCATATTTTTTCGGTCGCTTTCTATGTTTTATGTGCTCTTTAAAGTAGCCTTTCACAATTATTTTTTGAAGATCTGTCGAGGGAGTGAATTGTCGCTTCTTTCCTTTTTTAATTATTGTTTCTTCGGCATAGTTGTGGTAATTTTAGAATAGGTTCTGCTAACATGTAGGATCATGTCCTCTGTGTTGATTGTGTCCTCCGCATTACTGCAGTCACTACTGTGTTGCTGACCTAGTAAATACTTGTCCATTTTTATGACAATATCATCCAAGTCTTATCCCGAGGACTAATGCAGTTTTAGATAACTCGACTCCTAATAGATAAAGTTTGGCATCTTACATGCAAGCTGATACAATTTTTACCTTTTGATTCATTGTCTTTGCTGAGTTATTTACATTCTTCACTTCTTCGCTGGCCTGCTGTGGTAAGTTAAAAAAATATATTATAATTTCTCTATTTTTTTGCTTGCTATATTACATGCTCCTTTCCCGGTACACCCCTTACCCTCAGGTACTTACCCATCACTCTCTATTTCTCAGATTGCACTCCGCCGTCTTTTGACTGAGGGGGTGGCACGGCCCCCGGGGTCGGGACGGGAGGTCGGGTCTTCCTTCCTTTCCTGCATGCCTACAACCACCCTCAATGCAATATGGCACAATGCATATATTGTGATTTACATAAGGCATTTGACACAGTATCACATGAGATATTACTAACCAAATTGGAACACTATGGCATTAGGGGTTTGCCACTGAGGCTCTTTAAGTCATACCTTACCAACCGATACCAAAGAGTGAAGCTAAATGAACAGTACTCGAGTTGGCAGACACAAACATGCGGTATACCTCAGGGTTCGCTGCTAGGGCCTCTCCTATTCATTATATACACAAATGATCTTCCAGAGAACGTTTCGTCTGATGCAGTTTCTCTCTATGCAGACGATACCTCATTTGTTAACATTGGCAGAAATGAAGCCGAACTTAATGAGAGAAGAAATATCACAATGTCGGAAGCAGGAGAATGGTTTAGAAATAATAAACTGAAACTCAATGTAAACAAAACAAAAGTCTTGAATATCAGCTCCCACCAAACGCAACCAAGACAAAAACAATCTGTGAAATTTCTTGGTGTATATATACAATCAGATTTTCGCTGGTCAATGCACATTGAAAAGCTCCAGGGCACATTGGCGTCGTGTCTGTATCTGTTGAGGCGTCTGATGAACATCAGTAATTACCAGACAGTGTTGACAGCTTATCATGCATGTTTCCAAAGTAGGGCTACCTATGGTATCCTAATATGGGGGAGTAGCCCTGGAGTGTCTGAAATATTTCTGCAACAGAAAGCTACAGTAAGAATAATCTGTTCTGTAGACAGCCGTACAAGTTGTAGAACCTTATTCACGAAGACAGGCATACTTACCATCTTTTCAGCATATATTTTGGAAAGTGTCTTATATACTTACCAACATTTATTTATTGAATACATGCCCAACAGGATAATCCCATTAATAGGGCACCATAAAAAAAGAACAATATGTAATAATATGAACAAAAATACTTCAAAAAAAAAAAAAAACTAAAAACCAAATTAAACTAAACTACAAAACTAAAATACTGTGCAAAACATCACAAGGCAGAAATTCTACAAAACAGTACATATAATGGTTCTAATAACCGACAAAGTAAGATATAGCCACCCTACGAATAAACGCAGCATTATCCGAATAGAAGTCGCACAAGTTTGCAATGTTATTAAAGTCAAAGCTCATTTTATAAACAGGTGATTTCATATACAAGTTAGTCCTTGGTATTGGAGGCTTAAACACTCTCACCACTCTTAATGCAGCCCGTGGAACTGAGAAATTTAATTGCATCAATAAGTCTGGGCAATCAACTTTACCATGAAACAAGTTATGCAGGAACATCACAGATGCAACTTTTCTACGAGAATACAAACTGGGTATGCCAGCTTGCATCAGCAATTGGCCATGATCACATCCTCTCTGTGGGTAGGTACCAGATGCCCTATATACAAGGTGTTTTAAAAACTTACGCTGAACATCTTCCAGAGCACCAATCTGAACACTATAAAAGGGATCAAAAACCAAGCTACAATATTCAAGTCTCGATCGAATATAGGCAAAATAGAGAATTTTCAAGCTATCCAAATTGGAAAATGATCTGCTATTCCTCACAATGAAACCCATCAACTTCAAACAGGATGCTGTAATTGTTTGAATATGTCCAGTGAAACTTAAATGTTGATCATATACAATGCCTAGATCCCTGTGCGTTTCAGTCCTAGCCAATGGTACACCACCCACTTTGTAGGGAAAAGCTATACGGCTGGTTTTTCTAGTGTATGTCATCACTTTGCACTTCACAATTGTTTGGGGTTCATTATAAACCATGCCATTTTCGTCAGACACAGTACTTGGAATGTTACTTGCTCGCCTCCTTTCCTGCATGTGAGACCAAAATCTAGAGGGATCAATCTTAAGAGACTCTTCAGTTCCACAAACATACTCAGCATATGCCTCTCGTAGCTTGTTTTTAACTATAGATCTAAGAAGACTATACTCTGCATGATCACTATCACGTTTATGCCTCCTATATCTTGCATAGCACCTCTCCTTATTCTTTATATCATTTATTATTTCATTGGTAAACCAGGGAGGAAATTTTCTAGATGACCTCTTGCACTGAGGAACATGTTGTTCAAAGATACTGTAAAGTCTGCCATAAAAGTAACTACAAGCCTCATCAGCGGTAGTAAATGACTCCAGTTGAGACCAATCTTCATCAAGTATTGCAGCATACAATGCAGGGTAATTGGCCTTTCGAAAGTTGTAAGAGACCTGATTGTTGCATGGAAAGTATTTAGGACCATTGTAATTTTTCCTGAATTCAGGAAATATGCCTAAAGCAGGGTGATATCCATCTTCGGGCACTAGTGGATCCATATCATGGAGAACCGAGCAATTACAACTGGCAAAGACAAGGTCAAGCAGCCTATTGTTTCTATTGGAAATATTATTAAACTGTGACAGGTTTAAAAAATTTGAAAAATCATGGATAGCTTTGGTTTTAGGATCAGTGATTTGTCCATAAATAAACTGAGGTGCATTAAAATCACCTATAATAACCAAATTTTCCAACAGCGGAATGACAGATTGTTCCAGCACATTAAGGAAAAGTTCAAGCTGCGCTGCTGACACATATGGTGGTATGTATATACAAACCACATGAAACACAATCTGATCCAAAGTGCACCTGCACGCAACAATATCAATAACTGGTACTGCCTATAAAATCGCAGATAAATTCAATTGAGCCACCTGAACATCACAATGAACTGCCAAAAGTACTCCTCCACCAGATCTCTTAGTAGTAACATCCAGTCTTCTATCTGCCCTAAATACACTGTATGAACACGGAAACAGCTCAGAATCACCAATGTCAGACTGTAAATTAGTTTCACTAAGAGCAATTATTTTGAATTCAGACAACCGACACAAGCCTAGGTAGAGATCTTCTGTTTTAGTACGTAAACCACGAGAATTCTGGTAATAAATTGGTATCTTAATACTGTTGGGCTGATCTAGTTTAAAGAAGCAATAGTTGGAACACCGCTAACATACTTAATCTTGAGGTTTACTTCACCATCATCCACCCTCCGCCTCAATTCACTGACCACAGACTTGGAGTATGCACTTTGCCTAGGGGTTCTGTCCTGCCTAACTCTGACATTACGATACAGATGATCATCCTTGAGTCTTCCAGTCCTGCGCAGAATACTAAGTACCTGATGTTCATCAGAGAAAGTAACCTTCAGAGGTCTAGGAACGGATGCACTGCTGGAATGCCTACCCAGGCGAAATAGCCTAATCTGGGAGTAATCACCCTCAGGACACAACTTGTGGAGGATATTCTTCACTTCCAGTCTGTCAACATCACTCTCACCACGGCTAGCAGTAGACCCAGACTCAGATTCGGGGAGTCCAAAAATAATAATATTTGACTTCCTCTTATCTCGCTCACGAATCTCCTGTATTATATCCTCTATATAGGAGTCTCTACCAGTTGGAACCTGTACAGTATTGGGCAACTCTGCTGTTACCTTCAATTTCTCAAGCTGCTTCTCAACATCACTAATTCTAGCAATCAGGTTTGGCAACTGTTTGAGACCATCCTCACAATCAGAACACAGAAACAACAGCTTCCTCTTCTTCAACTCCATGCATCTAATCTCAGAGGCACTAAGGTCTGAACACTGCTCACAGAACGAGCTTACAGGTGTCACAACTAAAGGTCTTACCAGTAACACCACATTTTGAGCAGTCACTCATGATTTATGGACAGCTGTAGATAAACAGTATAAAATGAAATATAAATAAACTGATAAAGTTAAAAGCTTTTTCCATCAACACAATACCAGGAGATAAGATAACCACGGTGCAAAAAAATAACTGTTCAATTGCAGAATACACTCCAACAAAGAAAATTCAAATGTAACTTCCACTACAATGTTCAAAATCCGTAACCAACACTACCACCAGTGCACACAAACAAATGCTGCAGCTTGTCATAAACCTTAACAAATTTGGATGTAAAAAACTTGTGACAAGAACCATAAAAGTACAAGCAGATCTTTCTGATGTTTACACTTTGCAGGCTAATCTCACCAAGAGGACTACAACCAAAACGGTGATTACCACGAATATGGTACCCGAGGCAGACAGAACATATCCATTCCTTATCATAGAATAAAAAGAGCTGAAACCGGGGTGAATTGCTGGGGTGTCAAGTTCTTCAATAAAATCCCCCAGAATATAAGATCAAAACATAAGCGAGAATTTAGGAGAAATGTGAAAAACACTCTTATGAAGTATGCATTTTATTCTTTAAGTGAATACCTCAATATGGACATTGAGTGGATAGAGTAGAGCCACTAGAGACAACATAAGATGCCATTTTTTTTTATGTGTGTAAATTTGTTTCTTTTGTCTTTTGTATTTTTGTTTGTTTTTGATGTTTATTTCACAATTTTAGTTCTATCATCTTATATTTGGTATTTGTTTGACAAGGCTGTGTAAATTTTGCCAGAATAAATATTATTATTAAAAAAAAATTAAAAAAAATGCATAAACCACAAAAAAATGTATTGGGAACAACCCCCAAGAAAGTTATGGGAACTGCGGCGAATATGGGTGCTGTGCGGGATAGACACAGCGCAGCTTTTCAAAGTCCGACTAAGTGGTTCTTTAACATTTTCCGCTCATATTTCCTCCCCGCCCAGCACCCATATTCATTCCTGGTCCTTTAACTTTCTTCGGGGGACGGTTGTTTGCAACAAACTTTTCTTGTGGCTTCTGCATCCAAGGGAGGTTGTAAGCATGTTTCTAAAATACATTCCTAAAAACCCTCCGTGCAGTAAACTGCAAATTTACCAAATTACATTCCACCTCGTCGCCTATAGTGTCTTTTTCAGATAATATAGAAAACAGCACTAAATTCAATGAGTTCACTTGCATTTACACTTGTTTTTTGTTTTTATATTACATATATAAGCACAGGATAAGTATTGTTAAGGAGGGCTCTTAATTAGCATTGGGGCAACACAAACTTGAAAAGTAGGGAAGTTATATTTAGGGCAGGTTAACAGGCATAAAGATGATTTCATCATCATGTCAGAGTAGTTCTCTGGTCATAAAAATTACCTCCAGCTGTATGCACACATAAATTTGTAAAATATATTAATAAAATCTAATTAAAAAAAAAAAAACAACAGTTTCGTAATTTGCTAAGAGGTTAAGATGTGATAAAATGTGAAACTCACTCTACCACAGCATAATATTATGTTGCGACTGTACTCACCACATGACGTCATGCGTATGACAGTGCAAAAATACTGCTGCAAATTGAATCATAACTTCCACATAGCTGTGATAATCTACTCTCCTCAGAAAGACATATTCATAACATTAATTTATAGGGCCCATTACTTGGCCACATATAAAAATATGGATTCGTGTATTCCTGTACCCATAAACTTCTCAAACGTTATGTTACTCAAGTTTTAACGAAAAAATGTCAATTTTCACCAAATCACCCCTCATTTGTCCCCTACCCCCTGAAGCGATCTTATCCAAAAACAATTCGAAGCGTTCCTTTGTCGGGTACTAACTGGATAGCAAATTTGAACATGATATTTCAAGTCATTAAAAAGTTATCGCGCCTACTAACAGACAGACAGCCGGTAGACCGAAATTTTCGTTACAGAGTCACGTTTTCTATGTTTTGAGACTTTTTACGCCGTTTTAGCAAAAACAAAATCTCTAAATTTCTGTCACCGATATTCCACCCCCCTCATATTCAACCCCTAATTTAATTTCAGCACAGAATACCAAATGTTTGATGAAATTGTAAATTTTCTAATGAACACACCCTAAAACGTTATGTTACTCGAGTTTTAACGAAAAAATGTAAATTTTCACGAAATCACCCTCCATTCATCTCCCCTACACCCTACAGCGATTTTAACCAAAAACAATCCGAACTGTTCGTTTGTCGGGTGCTAACTGTATACCAAATTTGAAGACGATATCTCAATTCGTAATAAAGTTATTGTGATTACAGACATACAGACCGACAGAAAAAAATTCGTTCCCGAATCATATTTTCTATATGTTTTGACACGTTTTATAACGTTTAAGCAAAAAAAATGTTTTGAAATTTTTGTCGCTGATGCCATACTTCATATACACGTATTGACGATGTAGAAGTAATAGGTAGCCGCATGTAATTGTGTCATGCTGAATACTATTCTCGCATTTATCATATCACTGTATGATTCAGAACGACACAAGGCATAGTTGCCAAATCAAGGACCGATAAATATTGCCCGCTGGTGTATATTCCGTATATTTGAAGCGCCCCTAGTGACAAGTACCATGAACTATAATATTCTTAATCCCTTCATGTGACTAACAATGACAACTAACAATTAGGCCAAAGCAGCCATCCTTGGTTGGTAGAATAGAAGTGGTTACTCATCCTGCTTCTGAAACTAATGAAGAAAGAGCGGCGATTTCGAATCTACAGCGGAATTACATTATCGTGTCCGATATTCGGACGCAATAATGCAAATGGACGTTGTAGTTACCCTAATCGGCAAAATGGTTGAAACAAGGATAGGAAGATATATATATATATATATATATATATATATATATATATATATATATATATATATATATATATATATATATATATATATATATTTACATTATCCTAATAATGCATCTTTAACATTATTCATCAATAATAAATCAAGATACTTAGTAAGAGAACTTTTAGAACTCGTTTCAGTTCTGGAATCAAACCCGTGACCTTTAGAGTAGCAGTCAAGACATTTTCAACTACTACACCACAGTCAATAACCTTATATCTATATTAAACTATTAATATGGTTTGTTTTAAATTATAAGATTATATAGAAATAAGAAAATAGTTTTGTTTTATTTTTTATATGTCATTATATATATATATATATATATATATATATATATATATATATATATATTAAAGTTGTGCAAAGCTTCGAAATTTTAAACCAAACCCGAACTCGAACCCAATCTTCGGTTCGAAAATATGTTTGCACTAGCGATGTAGAAGTAGTTCGAAATTCGAAATATGTATTTCTCCAAAATAGTTCTAACTTCGTGGCTCAAAAATACTTAGTAAGAGAACTTTTAGAACTCATTTCAGTCCTGGAATCAAACCTGTGACCTGTAGAGTAGCAGTCAAGACATTTTCAACAATACACCACAGTCAATAACCTTATAACTATATTAAACTATTAATATGGTTTGTTTTAAATTAAAAAAATTAAATTTTTATTTATCATAGACATCTAGTAATACTAGTGATTGTTCTTGGGGTGGTGGTGTCTTGATTGCTGTTAGAGAGGAACTTGTGAGCCGAAGGTTAATGGTATCAGATGAGTTTGAGCATGTTTTTGTGTTAATTGGATCAGGCAACAACCAAATGATAGTTGCTGCAACGTATATACCACCCAGATCCTCCGACTTTCCTTTGACAGAGTAAACCATGACCTCTTAATCCATAAGCTACATATGTTTGGTGTTGGCGACGCTCTCAGCTGGATAGGTAGTTACCTTTCTGACAGATATCTGGTGGTGCGGATAGGGAATTTTATGTCCAATGGGAAAAAAGTTTTGTCAGGCATACCACAGGGTTCTGACTTGAGACCTTTGCTATTTAATATTCTTATTAATGATATTCATTAGTGTTTCTCTCATTGTCAATTTTTATTGTTTGCCGACGATATAAAATTATTTTCCAGAATCACGGGTCCCTTAGACTTTTTTAAGATCCAGTATGACATTGACAATTTAATAAGCTGGTGTCTTAACAATGGGATGGAACTCAATCCATCTAAATGCCAATAAATTTCTTTTTATAGAGGTAGGAACAGACTAGAACATACCTATTACATCAAGGGTGTACCATTGAAGTCTGAATTAGTTAGATATTTGGGTGTTGCATTTGATTCATCTTTTTCATTTATCCCTCATGTTTCTAATGTGATTTCTAAGTCTCTGAAGTTGCTTGGCTTTATTAAAAGATGTACCTCTGATTTCACCAACATCAGATCTGTTAAAATTCTTTCTTTTCTCTTGTACGTCCCTATCTTGAATATGCCTCTTCTGTATGGTCTCCCTACTATACATGTCATTCTGTCAATCTTGAACAGGTACAGTGCAAGTTTTTAAAGTATCTTGCTTACAAAAGCCACTATCATTATAGTAGTTTCGATGATTTACTAACATATTTTAATATCATGCCTCTTGATGTTCGACGCAAACAAAGAGATTTAAAACTTTTTATAATATAACTAACTTCGAGGTATCTTGTCCTGACTTACTTTCTATGACCAACTTCTTTGTTTCACCAAGAGTAACTCGTTCAGAGTTCATTTCTTGTCGCTTTTCATTGTAGCAACTACAGTCATAACTCTTATTTAATTAGATGCTCAGTGTTGGCCAACAAATTGTCTGATGAACTTGACTTTTTCAGAAAATCAGTTTTCTTAAAACAGCAGTCACTTTGTAAGTTAAGTGTCTAACTTGTAACCATTTTGTATGCTTTTATTGTATATATATATATATATATATATATATATATATATATATATATATATATATATATATATATATATATATATATATATAAAAGGTGTGCGAAGCTTCAAAATTTCGAACCAAACCCGAACTCGAACCCAACCATCGGTTCGAAAATATGTTCGCTCTAGCGATGTTGAAGAAGTTTGAAATTCTCCCAAATAGTGCTAACTTCGTGGCTCAAAAATACATCGACATTTAACTCTACAGGCATTGAATGCTGCCAAAGGTAGCGAAGTTGCGGCCCCGTTAACTCGGTAGTGGCGCTTTAAACTTGTAATCAGTCTCACTGATTCGAGAGCGTAATTTTAGGAGATTTCACCTGCGCATATTTTTGACAGTTGGTGGGACACATTGAGATACGGCGGAGCCATTAGGCAATCACAGAATTATTTTTCTTATATATCATAGCCTCCCAACACCTTTTTCAGTGTCAATATGATGGCAGTGTTTGAAGCGCAGAACTCTAGAGGCCCTTGCAGAGACCGGAAGACTCTCCCTAAGACAATACGGCTGGTTGACGCTGCGAAGGCAGTGCAGACGGGTGACCAACAGTCCAGAGAGTTCTGCATGGCCGTGACTCTGGACATAATAAATACCTTTAACTCGGCCAGTTGGAAGGACATACTAGAGGTCCTGAGGAAGTTACAGGTTCCGGCATATTTATACTGTGTCCTCCGGGATTATCTGACGGACTGGTGGTTAGTGTTCGAGACACGAGAGTGAACAAAGACGATAATTACCTTGGGAGCAGCACAAGGATGGTGTTCTGCGCATGGAGATGCTAGGGGCCGCTTTCTGGTGGGGTACTCTAATGATTTGGTCACAGTGATTACTGCAGGCACGGTAGAGAATATTCAGCTCAAGCTGAACCAGACTATGCGCCACATATTGGAGTGGATGGAGCTCCGGTGCTTGCCTCTGGTTGTCTGGAAGACGAAGATTGATGTCCAAGCAGATAGAGCATTTCGATGAATGTGGATGACCAGATCATCGAAACGTCCAAAGCAACAAAATACCTGGGAGTGGTGCTTAATTACTGGGCGCACATATGCAAATCAGTGGACAAGGCAGCGGCCGTCGTAGGAAAGTTGAGCTGACTTATGGCCAACATTGGGGGTCCGTCCCCTTCCAAGCAAAAACTGCTAATGAGAACGACTGCTGCTATCATGCTGTATGGAGCAGAGGTCTGGGCTACAGCGCTGAAGTTCCAGAAGTACAGATCGAGGATGTGTGTGTGTGTGCTTGTGTTTTGTTTCTTTAACGTTAGCCTATTTCCGCGACTATGGCCAATCACCGACGCCAGGGAGCAGTTTCCCCTCACTAGCCTGGAAATTTTGCCGAACCACAGCCTTTCTGTAAGGAGGGTAGGGATCGTTATCGTGCCCAACATCGCATGGACACGGGACCGACGGCTTTACGCCCCCTCCGAAGGGCGGAACGTGCAGACATTCAACTTGCTCAAATACAATGCCAGAACCTCGGTTGATGTTAATGTTACAGTTTGTACTGAAAAAGTGAAAGGAGTACCCTGGGATCGAACCCAGTACCCTTCGGTTCAGAGGCACACGTTCTTACCCCTGAACCACTGAGGTTCTAGATCGAGGATGGAAGCGGTCCAAAGAAAGGGAGCTCTCAGAATAAATAGTGCCTACAGGATAATCTCAGGCCTTGCGGCGCAGGTTGTTGCAGGAGTGGTTTCAATAGACCTGCTGGTCAAGGAATGCCGAAGGATTTACCTGCGGCGAAGTGGGAATACGATGCGGACGGGGAAGAAAGAGGAACGGGAAGAAACCTTATGGAAATGGCAGTCTAGGTGGGACATGGAGACCCGAGGTCCATGGATGGCCCAATCACTTGGCGATGTAAAGGACTGGGTGGAGAGGAAGCACGGTGAGATAGGCTACTACTTGACACAGTTTCTTAGCGGACACAGGTACTTCCGGTCCTTCCTAGTAAAGATCGGAAAGTCAACAGATTCCCCGTGTAGGTATTGCCAAACCGAGGGGGATCAGGGGGTAGCTTCGGCCAGAGACCTGTCCCCGACACCCAAGCTGGAGGCTGGGTCCCACCGGAGGGCGGCGAGCTCCGCGGACTCCGGGGGCCCCTCCACCAGTGAGGACTCTACTGTTAGAGTAGAGGGACTGCCCCGGCAGTCCAAGCGTCTTTCCGGGGCGCAAAGAAAGAAGCTCCGGAGGGCGCAAAAAATGGCGGCCGGGACCTGGACGGTCGAGAAACCTGTAAAGGCGCAAGAGGGGAGTGCGGGTCAGAAGAGGACGCGCTCGAACTCTAGCACGCCCACTACAGACAGACGTTCCAAAAGGGCCAGGGTGCCTGTAAAGGCGCAAGAGGAGAGTGCGAGTCGGAAGACGCCGCGCTCTGGCTCTAGCACGCCTACTACAGACAGACCTCCCAAAGGAACTAAGGCCGGAACACCGGCGCAGACTGGCTCTTACAGGGAGGCTGCGGAGGGCCTCGGGATGGCGGTGATTGACAGACGCCATCCTGAGGTCACGCTAGACCAGGGGAAGGCGGACCTGATCCAGGCTGCGGTGGTAGCTGCAGTGGACTCTCTTCAGGAAGGGGAGAGCCCGCCTCAGTTCCACCGGACGCGCCTGACGGGGGGCATCCTCTGGATAACCTGTGCCGGCCCGCAGTCGCGGGACTGGCTGCGGAAAACGATCGGGGGCCTCGGTCAGATTTGGGAGGGGGCGGACTTGACAGCCGTCGAGCCCAAGGAACTCCCAAAGAGACGCAAGGTCCTCGTACGGATCCCTGACACCGTCCCGCAGGAGACGGTGATCAGCAGACTTAAGATCCAGAACCCTGAACTGGGGACGCAACACTGGTCGGTTCTAAGCAGGAAGGCAGAGGAGAAAGGACAGACGCTCGCCTTCTCGATCGACCCGACATCTTACAGAGCCCTTGAAGGAACCTCCTTCAAGGCATTCTGGGGCATGGGAAGGGTTAGCTTCCGCCCACTGGGGAAGCAATTAAGGGTTAATGGGACTTAGGTTCCTTCAGGTCAACCTCCAACACAGTAGGGCAGCCACGGCCGGACTACTAATGGCTCTGAGGAACACGGATGTGGCCCTCATCCAGGAACCGTACTCCTACAAAGGAGAGATCAAGGGACTCGGCGGAGCTAATGGAAAGCTCATCTACAGCAGGTCCAGCGAGAATCCGAGGGCCTGCATTTTTGTCAGGGAAGGGATAGAGTTTCTCCCTCTAATGAATTTCTGTTCCAGGGACCTGGCAACGATCAAAATCCGATGTGGAGGAGCGGATGGGCTGAGGGACATTACTGTCGCGTCAGCCTATCTGCCAGGGGACAGCACGGACCCTCCTCCACCCAACGAATTGGAGCAGCTGATGGTGGGTAGCAGAGCAGGTGGATGGCAGACCATCATCGGCATGGATGCGAATGCGCACCATGAGTTGTGGGGTAGCTCGGACACAAACTCTAGGGGTGAGGCACTTTTACAATTCTTTATGAAATTTAATTTAGACATATTGAATAGAGGTAATAAACCGACATTCGTCACAACACGGCGTGAGGAAGTTTTAGACCTAACAGTTTCCACCCAGTTTCTGGGTGACTTTGTTAAAAGCTGGGCTGTGTCTGGGGAAGTGAGTAGCTCAGACCACAGATACATCCGGTTTGAAATCGCCAAAGTCGAAAGAGAAACGGTATGGTACCGGGACCCCCGCAAGGCGGACTGGGAAGCCTACAGGGCAGACCTAGCTGTGGAACTGCGGGGGGTTGAGAGGGCCATAAGGGATTCAATAGACCTCGAGATTGCAGCAGTCCAATTGCGAGACGCAATTACCTCGGCCTATAACGCCAACTGCCCCCTGAAAATGAGGGTGTCCACCAGGAACGTCCCATGGTGGAACGAGGACCTCAGGCAAAGGAGGACGCAGGTTCGTAAGCTGTTTAACGCGGCCAAAAGGTCGGGAGCATGGGATGAATATAGACAGGCCCTATCGACCTATAACAAAAGACTGAGGGACGCCAAGAAGGAGTCGTGGAGGAGGCACTGCGAAGAAGTGGAAAACACGTCCGAGAGTGCTCGACTACACAAGATCCTGTCTAAGGGCCCTCAGACTAACATAGGCTCCCTTAGAACACCCACGGGAGGCTTTACAAGCTCGGGGGAGGAAACTATGGAAATTTTACTCCAGACGCACTTCCCCGGCTGTAACATAATAAACCAATCACCTCCGGACTGGGAACACTCAGAAATAGAGGCGCCTTATAGGCGGGCATCTAGAGTAGACTGGACCGTCGCTAAAGAGGTGGTTACCTGGAGCAAAATCAGATGGGCCATTAACAGCTTTAAGCCATACAAATCGCCGGGATTTGATGGAATAATGCCCATCATGCTCCAACAGGGGATAGATATACTGGCGCCGGTGCTTACCCTCATTATGAGGGCCAGCCTGGCTCTGGGGTACATTCCGAGGGCATGGAGACTGGCCAGGGTTGTATTTATTCCTAAACCTGGGCGTCCAACAGACCAGGCAAAGTCCCTGAGGCCAATAAGTCTCATGTCCTTCTTGCTGAAAACAGTGGAAAAACTGCTCGACCGGCACATTAGGGGCGGTGTACTGGAAGCATATCCTCTACACTGCGGACAATATGCATACAGAGCAGGATTCTCAACAGAAACAGCACTGCACCAACTGGTGCTGAAACTGGAGAATACGCTGGAGAACAAGGAGGTGGCGCTGGGGGCCTTCCTAGACATAGAGGGGGCCTTTAGCAACACCTCGTTCGGATCGGTTCTGGCAGCTGCCCGGGAGCGTGGAATAGAGGAGACCTGCTGCAGGTGGATCGGTTCCATGCTCAGGGACAGGGCGGTGTTCACCTCACTCGCGGGAGGGACTCTGCTGGCGGGGGTCGCGGCGGGGTGTCCGCAGGGGAGCGTTCTGTCTCCCTTGCTCTGGTGTCTAGTCGTGGACGGCCTGCTGGGGAGGCTCTCGGGAGGGGGGTATGAGGTACAGGGCTATGCGGACGACATTGTCATCATAGTCCGAGGAAAGGTCACACAGGCAGTGTGGGAGCGTATGCAGACTGCACTGAAAGTGGTGGAAGGGTGGACGGTTGATCAAGGGCTCGGGGTGAGCCCCGAGAAAGCAACCGTCGTGCCGTTTACGAGGAGGAGGAAGTGTGAAAGCCACAGAACTCTCACTCTATACGGTAGGAGCGTTCCAATGGCCAGGGAGGTAAAATATCTTGGGGTCGTATTGGACTCTAAGCTAACCTGGAATGGTCACATTGGAAAAATACTGCGTAAGGCAGTCATGACCTTAGCCGTCACTAGGCGGCTATATGGAAAAACGTGGGGACTAAGACCTAGTATGGCCCACTGGCTGTACACAAGGGTGGTCAGACCATCGTTAACATATGCGGCACTGGTCTGGTGGCCTAAGGTGACACAATCCAGTGCCAAACAAAAACTAGGCAAGATCCAAAGGATGGCTTGCCTAGGCATCACAGGGGCCATGTCTTCAACCCCAACAGCCGCCATGGAGGTGTTGCTGGATCTACCCCCCCTACACTTCGTTATTATGGGAGAGGCCAGGCTAGGACTATACAGACTAGCCTGCAATGGTAGACTGAAGATCAACCCAGGCTTCAGGGGCCACTGCAAAATTCAGGAGATCGTGAAGGAACCCATGCTTGAAATGAGGTCAGACTTCGCGAGCCCGCGAATGTGCAGGGAAAACAACTTCACAGTGGAAATCCCTGATCGCGGGGCATGGCGGGAGGAGACACCGGGCATACCACGGGACGCGCTCGTCTGGTTCACGGACGGATCTGGCGGGGAGCGTGGGACGGGGGCAGGTGTTTACTCGGAAGGACCGAGGGTAAGTCACAGTATTTCCCTCGGAGCCCATGCAACGGTGTTTCAGGCCGAGATGTACGCCATCCTGCACTGTGTGCGGGAGAACAAGAGGAGGGGCTACACCAACAAGCGGATCCTCATAGCCACAGACAGCCAGGCAGCCCTTAAGGCACTAAGTAGCCCACGGGTAAATTCCTGGCTGGTGAGTGAGTGCCGAGACGAGACGAGCGACCTGGCTGGGCAGAATGAGGTGACCCTCATCTGGGTGCCGGGTCACTCGGGGGTCAAAGGCAATGAAGAAGCTGACAGTCTCGCAAAGAGGGGGTCAGCAGAACCATTTATGGGACCAGAACCGGCTCTGGGCGTGTCAAAGAGCACTGCCAGGGGAGCCATTAAGTCCTGGGTCAGAAACCAACACAAGGTGTACTGGGCGGACTGTCCAGGGCTCAGACATGGGAAGTCAATAATTGACGGACCCAGTTCAAAGAGAGCTGTGGAGCTGCTAAACCTTAGCAGAGGACAGCTCAGAAACACAACAGGTCTCTTGACGGGACACATGGCCGTCAAGAAACACCTACATAAAATGGGGCGGTTCGAAGGGGACCTCGCATGCAGACTCTGCGGCGAGGGGGAGGAATCAGCCCAGCACATCTTGTGCGAGTGTATAGCTCTGGACCGGAAAAGACAACTGATCTACGGTCACTCTAGACCGGAGACAGAGCAATATAAAACTTCACCCTACCAATCGCTGTGCAGACTAGTTCAAGGCACAGTGATTTTGGAATGGGTGGAGTAAGACTAGGGGTATGCACAATCAACCAAGGGTTGCGGTGCTATCGGGGCGGCAAGGCCGCGGACGAGCCCTGAGGGAAAAAAAAAAAAAAAAAAAAAAATTGCCAAACCGAAGGAGACAACGTGCACCACATCCTCTTTGAGTGCTCTCAATGGAAACACCTCCGAAGTGACTTGGTTAGCCAAGTAGGGGTTTTCACCCGCGAAGCGGTCATAACCAAAATTATAAACAAGAAGGAGAACTGGGATAACCTCACCAACTTGACATCACAATTCTGAAAGTAAAGGACGCTATTCAAGACTGGGAAGGAGAATAAAAGCGAAGAGGCCAACAGGCAAATAACTGACTGTCCTGAAATAGAGAAAACTTGTAATAATAATAATAATAATAGTAATAATAATAATACAACTTTATTCATAAAATCCCAAACGGGCAAGGAACACGTCAAACATAAGTAAGTCTCAATAAAAAAGGCCCCAAACCTACAGTTAAGGAGTCATTATCTAAATACAAAAAAAAAACATATAAAAACAAACTCATGAAAGGGCATAAAATGCAGAACACTGCGCAAACAAAACAACAATTAACATACGCTTTTATGCATGCACACTTCAACAAATACACCATCATATGTTTATATTAAAAAGTCTATACAATGTATTAAAATGGGACAAGACATACAAATAAGCATCACCCAATATTAAAATATTCATTTATTGCATAAAATGGGTGGTCTAAAAAATATTTCTTTAGCTCTCTCTTAAATTGTACAAGCCCAGTGATGTTTCTTATGCACACAGGTAAATGGTTATATGCTCTTATTGCCATATATTTTGTTCCTTTCTGGAAAAGTGAGGTAGAGTGTTGAGGTACAGCAAAGATACCTGTATTTCTAGTTGGATAATTGTTTCCTAACATATTAAAATACTTTTGATTTTCTCTCACAAAGAGTGTCAAACTAAAAAGAAAGAGTGAGTAAAACGTTATTATCCGAAGGCGAACAAATAGAGGAGCACAGTGTTCTTCATATTTTGCGCCACCTAACAATCTTACAATACGTTTTTGAATGATGAATAGTCTGTGTGTATGTGCTGATGCTCCCCAGACTATAAGTCCATACCTGAGTCTGCTACCTACGTGTGTGTGATAAAACAAACGAAGTGTACCATCTCCCACTGTATATTTTAAATTAGACAAAGCAAAGTAGGCACTATTCAGTCTGGCCACCACACAAACGGTATGAGGTCCCCAGGTTAGAAATTTATCTACTATAACCCCTAAAAATTTGGTATTATTATTATTTACTGCATTCTTATTGTTACACAAACTGGAATCACTGCTTTGTCTGGCGTGGATATTCTCAAATTTTATGTTAACAGTTTTTTCAATATTTAAAATTAGTCTATTTTCCCTACACCAATCAGACATTCCTCTCACAACCTTAGCACACAAGATCTCTAGTTCTGGAGAATTACTAGCCGCAACAGTGAACGAAGTATCATCGGCAAATTGGCATATAGTAGTACTCTGATTCTCAACAAAGTATTGCTGCAGATTATTTGTATGTAAAAGAAAAAGATTGGGGACAGGACACCTCCCTGTGGGACTCCTCTCAAATTATTACTAAATGTCGACTTTATCTGCACATTCGCAGTATCGTCACACTCCCCAGTCAGCTGTACATATTGTTTTCTATTTGAGAGGTAGCTGGCAAACGATTCCAACCCAATACTGCGTATACCGTATTGTTACAGTGTCTGCAAAAGCTGTTCATGATCTACTAGGTCAAAAGCCTTTGATTGGTTCAATATCAATATTAATATTTTTCTTTGCAAATATTGCAACCCCTCCACCGACTGATTCAGTCCTGCAAAAATAATTAACCAACATATAGTTTCTTAGTACAAAGTTCTTAATTTCTACAGAATTTAAACGATGTTCACATAAACTAACTACGTCTACATCTAGTTCATCAATAAGTGCCTCCAGTTCACCAATCTTGTGCTTGACACTTCGCACATTAAACTGCAAAAATTTCATGGCATCTGATATTTTCTTTTTCCCCGTGGTTGAATGTTTGGTTTGTCTCCTTGTTTAGCGTTCCTGTTTTTATTTTCTATACAATGGCTCACCTGGTTCGCTGCGTAAGGCTCCTTTTGTGAAAAAAATCTATTTACACATGTTCCTGCTAGCCAAATTGTGAGGTCCATAATTTTTTCAATCTGTTCCTCCATTACAGTGACCTTAAATGATGAGTAATACTGGGGATATAACGATTTGAGCATTTCACACTTCACTTCTTGAAAATTAGGCTTCAAATAGTTTAATACATCATCCGCACTTGTATCAGGGTGTAGTTTGTAAACATGTAGAAAAACATATTTAGGTAATGCTTTAAAAGCAGTCTCATTGTCTATGCTTTTAGTCCCCACTATTGGTTTATTTCTAGTTTTTCGTCTATGCACCACTTTCCATAAACTATCGTCTTTTTCATTTAAATATAAATTAACATCATCATTTTTTTAAAATTATTGGCGTGTTTTATTGCTGATGCTACCTCACTTCTTGTGATTTTGTGAACGTACCGGTTACAGGAATCTGCCAGGCCCGGTAACGGAGACGCACAGTCAGACACAGGTTTTTCCATTTTACATTCGTAACTCTCACTCAGTTTCACGGCATTACTGTAACCCGCAGTTTTCTTACCGCCACGAGTCTTCTGGCTACTAGCAGATGGCGCTTCTTGCTTTTTGGCTTTATAAATTTCATCTTGTTTACTTTTCAACAAAGCAATAATTAATTGTTGATCGTTAATTCTGAGTTCCATGTGTTCATTTAATCGCCTTAATAATGAAATTTGCATACCTTGTTCAGATGTTGTCTGTGAATCTGCACCGTTAGCAGGCCATACATCTCGATGGTCACTCCGAACACTCTCGCCATGGTTAGTTTGTGAGTCATGAAAAACATCATCACCACCGTCACTAACAAACAGTTTATCAATATAACTCTTTACACTGACACTTGTCACACTGTTAGGAAGCCTTCTATATACTAATATATCCACCAAATTGGTTTTTGTTAACTTATTTAACTCCTTTATGAGAGACTGTTTCTCACTCTCCACTTTACCATCTGCCATCATTTGGTATATATAAATAAGGGAGAAAATGACATAATTGCTACAGTAGTGCTACTGCAAGGAACAAATCCATGCATGTAGCACTCTGTATATTCGATTACACACACCTAGATAGACAATTTCAGACTGTGTGTCGATCAGGGTGGCTGTACGGGGGCAATTATGTTGAGTGGATATCTCAGTAAATCGAAACCTTTTACTTTTAGTCAACACCCCTCTATCAATAAAAATATATATATATATATATAGTAATAAGCAGAGTAATGAAGTAAAACTTGCTCATACAAAAACACACACATACCAAACTCATACCCAAAAACCCACATGCTCATAAAATACGTCTATATATGTTACATTGGTAACTGTCGCCTGTGCTAAACTGAAACGTACTTTTATGATTATTTTTCAGACATCTGGTGAATATATACTTTTTGCTGCCGTGTCTAAACTGATTGCCGCTGCAGCAACATATCCATATCAGGTGATCAGAGCCCGTCTTCAAGATCAACATCATAGTTATCGTGGCACTTGGGATTGTTGTAAGAAGACGTTTAGATATGAAGGAGTAAAAGGTTTTTATAAAGGGTTGGCCCCATATTTACTTCACGTAACTCCTAATATATGTCTGGTTATGCTAATATATGAAAAATTTACCAATTAATTTGTTGTTAATAAGGTTTGTTGCCATTTTCAAATATTTAATAAAACATAGGAAATAAAGTTTTAAATTATTATATTATCACATACAACAGCTGTTTGGCGACAATGTGGCTCCTTCATGTATACTTCGCTGTTGTGTGTGATAAAGCCACATCGTGGAAAAACAGCTGTTGTATGTCATAATAATATAGAACAAATTTTATATTTGTTTTATTAAATACGTAAATTAATTTATTCTCAAAATAGGGGAAATTTTGCAAATAAAAGCTTTGTATTTGACAATAACTCCTAGAATTTAGCATAGTAAGTCTAGTTTTTTTAAGAAACTTTATAAAATGAACTTGTATATAAACAAATAGGTCCTTATTTAACATCGTGTAGTTTAGTTGTTCATAAATGTAATCAAATACATATATCATTTTACATTGTGATAATTAATTCCTGATAATCCCTCTTAAGAGAGAAATAAGAAGTGATATTAATATTTTCTTACTTTTATGTTTAACTTGATAGTTTAAAATTAATATTATGTTGCTAATTTATATTGTTTAAGTTTATTAAATAACGTTTGGGGGGAGGTGGTCCACAGTGAGACCACAAAACTTCAACTACCTGAAACTTATTTATTTTTCAAAATTTACAAACCATTTTGGCCTACTACAAAGACAAAATATCAGTGTACTAAAAGTGTGTATTCCATATCTGAAAATAACTTAAGTAATACATTTTAATAAAAAAAATTAACCGATCGTAGTATGTCTCGTTGTGACCCACGATGTTCCAGAGTAAGATATGTCCCAGTCTACACTATAAGAAATAGGCTACTGCACATCTCGCTCCTCAAATTATATTCCAAACGGCATGTACTGCTTCTGCCTTTGGTTTTTCCGGCCATTTGTGGTGATGGAATGAAACCTGTAGTGTCATCATCATTAACCACCGAGATATAAGGTACAGTTGGAAAGTAGAATTTGTTTGTCTCTTTTGTCTTTCTTTATTTATTTCATATTCCAGATCTTAATTTCTGCCTTTTAAAATCCGACTTATAAAATAAATAATTTTGTTGCTCCCTGAAAATTTCGCTAAAACAAAATCTTCAATAGTTTGGAAGGTTGCTCGGACCTGTCCTGTTTTCAAGCCTGGGGACCGTTCGAGGGTCAGCAACTACAGGCCTATAGGTATCCTATGTAATTTTGTTAAGATTTTTGAGGCAGTTGTGTATGGTCGCATTTATCCTGCCGTGAAGTATCACTTGTCACAATACCAGCATTGGTTTATGAAGGGGGGCTCAACACTGACGAATTTATCCCTGTTCACACAGTATGTGAGTGAAGCTTTAGATGGACAGGGTCAGGTGGATGTCATTTATACAGACTTCTCTAAAGCGTTTAATCGTGTTGACCACTCAACACTTCTATACAAGCTGCATTTGGCGGGCCTTGATGGACGGCTGATAGCATTCTTTGGATCCTACTTGACTAACCGTGTGCGATATGTTTTTTATAATGGATTTAAGTCTGTACCCTTCACGGCTGGTTCTGGTGTTCCACAGGGTTCCAATCTTGGCCCACTCCTCTTTTTGTTATTTATCAACGACATAAGCTCTGTAATTTCTGGTAATCATCTATTATTTGCTGATGATCTCAAATTATACTCCAGTATTCATGACATTGGTGAGTGTTCAAGACTTCAGGTGGTTCTTGACAACTTACAGCTATGGTGTGTTGAGAACAGACTTTAATTAAATGTCTCGAAGTGCAAAGTAATGACATATACTAGAAAAACTAGCCGTATAGCTTTTACCTACAAAGTGGGTGGTGTACCATTGGCTAGGACTGAAACGCACAAGGATCTTGACATTGTATATCATGAACATTTAAGTTTCAAACAATTCCGGCATCCTGTTTAAAGTTGATGGGTTTCATTATGAGGAATGGCAGATCATTTTCCAATTTGGATAGCTTGAAAATTCTCTAGTTTGCTTACATTCGATCGAGGCTTGAATATTGTAGCTTAGTTTTTGATCTATTTTATAGTGTTCAGATTGTTGCTCTAGAAGTTGTTCAGCGTAAGTTTTTAAGACACTTGTATATAGGGAATCTGGTACCTACCCAGAGACGTTGCGATCATGGTCAATTGCTGATGCAAGCTGGCGTACCCAGTTTGTATTCGCGTAGAAAAGTTGCATCTGTGATGTTCCTGCATAACTTGTTTCATGGTAAAGTTGATTGTCCAGACTTATTGATGCAATTAAATTTCTCAGTTCCATGGGCTGCATCTAGAGTGGTGAGAATGTTTAAGCCTCCAATACCAAGGACTAACTTTTGTATGAAATCACCTGTGTGATGAGGTCTGACTTTAATGACATTGCAAAGTTATGCGACTTCTATTCGGATAAAGCTGCGGCTATTCATAGGGTGGCTATATCTTACTTTGTCGGTTATTATGACCATTATATGTACTGTTTTGTGGAATTTCTGACTTGTGATGTTTTGCACAGTATTTTAGTTTTGCTTATGGAAGTATTTTTTGTTCATATTGTTATATATTGTTCGGTGCCCTATTAATGGGATTATCCTGTTGGACATGTATTCAATAAATAAATAAATTCAATAAATAAACAGTAGGATGTCTATTGTAAACCAGTCAACGATTGCAAGTCATCATTGCATTCTGACCAAAGTCACTAAGTCATCAAAATTCATCGCAGGCTTGGTTCTGGATCTGAACTCATGAATTCTTTTCACAACTTGAACTTTTTGCTTCGACTTCCGCTTTAAGGCATTTGCTTCAAATTCAATTTTTTCTGAAGTGTCAGTAGGTATAAAGCTCCTGCCTTTTTTCTGATGAACACATTATTTTCCTGGGGCTGCTTTTGGATAACCAGTAAATTCTTTCGAAATCTTGAACTTAACGATTCCAGGCGTGGATGGTGTTGAGCTTTCCAAAATATCTCCTGATTGGTTCGCTGAAAAATTGTTTCTTAAGCATTTTGGATTGGATGCTGAATCTCCATTGTTTGGTCTCTAAACGGTCTGCGCTTTGCGCTTGTGATGCCATAAGCAACTCCGATAAATAGTAATCATCGTCTACAAATGTCTTTGTTAAATGGAAATATGCAAGACTTACAAAATCCTTAAAGTGCGTTCACAGCTCTAATAGAATATTGGAGTGTGTTAACTACACATCCAGAAATATCGTAGATGGTCATGTGAATACCTGGATGTTACATTAACCAAGAGTTTACTGCCTGCTTGTAATCTGCCTTAAAGGGGGAATATACACCGACGTCAACCAGCTGCGTACCTTACTGCTGCAGTGAGAAAAAAGTAAAAACTGTGGTACCGTTATTTGTCGCCATATTGATAGTCAATTGAAAAATAGCCATGATGGTTGTCATATATTGATAAAGTTTGATTTGTTTTAGAAAACTTGGTATGTTTAATGAAATGTTGCATCACAATCACAAATAACTCGCCATTTATCCAGCCAGACGGTGTATCTAAATTAAGAGTTTCCGGGGGAGTATCATGAATCATGTGTGGCTTGAAGCGAATGCATGAAAACACCATAGCAGGTGGTACAGTGTTTCCAGATGCGATTATAAAGCAGCACTTTATAACTAAACAACCTCTTTCACCGCTTGTGGTTTTACTAACTTGTTTGACTCATTTGCAAGCAATTACTTTCTTATATTTTTGAACGGTCATTGTTCCAGTCTCCTCTAAGTTCCACACCCTAGAGCTGTCAACAAAACACAAATGGCGCATGAAAACTTCTGAGAGTTTAATGAAGAAAACTTCCACGTTGAATTTGTTAAATGATGTTGATCGAGAGAGGCTACAACCTTCTGGCTGGAGCATGCAGATTGTCTTCAAAAAAAACCTTAACCAATCTTTCCAGGAAATTTGTTTTCTGTCCAATTTTGGAAAACTTGAACATAATTTCTTATTGTAGTTTCATATGCTAGCTGGCGATAATGTATAGTTGTTAAGTCGTCATTTATCTTCAAAACATTTTGAGGTAACTAGCAAGATATTCGGATGCCAAAACCTAACCCATAGTGAGGCCTCATGATATATGCTAACCCTCATTGTTTTTTGTTTTTCACATATTTTACTTGCCCAAACTCAACTAGCAAGAGTTTGAAAAGTTTCTTTTGCAGCTTGTCTAACACTGTAGCCAATATTAATTACTAAATTAACAACTTCTTCTGGGGTCGTATTGGACTCTAAGCTAACCTGGAATGGTCACATTGGAAAAATACTGCGTAAGGCAGTCATGACCTTAGCCGTCACTAGGCGGCTATATGGAAAAACGTGGGGACTAAGACCTAGTATGGCCCACTGGCTGTACACAAGGGTGGTCAGACCATCGTTAACATATGCGGCACTGGTCTGGTGGCCTAAGGTGACACAATCCAGTGCCAAACAAAAACTAGGCAAGATCCAAAGGATGGCTTGCCTAGGCATCACAGGGGCCATGTCTTTAACCCCAACAGCCGCCATGGAGGTGTTGCTGGATCTACCCCCCCTACACTTAGTTATTATGGGAGAGGCCAGGCTAGGACTATACAGACTAGCCTGCAATGGTAGACTGAAGATCAACCCAGGCTTCAGGGGCCACTGCAAAATTCAGGAGATCGTGAAGGAACCCATGCTTGAAATGAGGTCAGACTTCGCGAGCCCGCGAATGTGCAGGGAAAACAACTTCACAGTGGAAATCCCTGATCGCGGGGCATGGCGGGAGGAGACGCCGGGCATACCACGGGACGCGCTCGTCTGGTTCACGGACGGATCTGGCGGGGAGCGTGGGACGGGGGCAGGTGTTTACTCGGAAGGACCGAGGGTAAGTCACAGTATTTCCCTCGGAGCCCATGCAACGGTGTTTCAGGCCGAGATGTACGCCATCCTGCACTGTGTGCGGGAGAACAAGAGGAGGGGCTACACCAACAAGCGGATCCTCATAGCCACAGACAGCCAGGCAGCCCTTAAGGCACTAAGTAGCCCACGGGTAAATTCCTGGCTGGTGAGTGAGTGCCGAGACGAGACGAGCGACCTAGCTGGGCAGAATGAGGTGACCCTCATCTGGGTGCCGGGTCACTCGGGGGTCAAAGGCAATGAAGAAGCTGACAGTCTCGCGAAGAGAGGGTCAGCAGAACCATTTATGGGACCAGAACCGGCTCTGGGCGTGTCAAAGAGCACTGCCAGGGGAGCCATTAAGTCCTGGGTCAGAAACCAACACAAGGTGTACTGGGCGGACTGTCCAGGGCTCAGACATGGGAAGTCAATAATTGACGGACCCAGTTCAAAGAGAGCTGTGGAGCTGCTAAACCTTAGCAGAGGACAGCTCAGAAACACAACAGGTCTCTTGACGGGACACATGGCCGTCAAGAAACACCTACATAAAATGGGGCGGTTCGAAGGGGACCTCGCATGCAGACTCTGCGGCGAGGGGGAGGAATCAGCCCAGCACATCTTGTGCGAGTGTATAGCTCTGGACCGGAAAAGACAACTGATCTACGGTCACTCTAGACCGGAGACAGAGCAATATAAAACTTCACCCTACCAATCGCTGTGCAGACTAGTTCAAGGCACAGTGATTTTGGAATGGGTGGAGTAAGACTAGGGGTATGCACAATCAACCAAGGGTTGCGGTGCTATCGGGGCGGCAAGGCCGCGGACGAGCCCTGAGGGAAAAAAAAAACAACTTCTTCCATTTCATTTTCAGAGAACATACCCTACTTAGTATGTCTTTGACGATTTCTAGCCATAATCTATAAAATAAAAGTTTGCTCATCAACAAGCAGCTTCGGCAATACATAAGTACGGGGTACAATAAGACGGCTCAGTGTGGCACCACACATGATTGACATATTGGGCCCCACAAGCCAATTGTTTTCATAGCAGACGTTTTCAGCTTCATTTTTAAAACTAGAGACATTAAATGCCGTAATAGAAATCATAGGTATGTATGGCGCACTACTTACTCCTGTGGTTCCGGGGACTAACTAAAAGAATAGCCCCAAAGTAACTCCTGCCTGTCATAAAAGGCAACTAATCGGAGTCAAACACTGGTGGGAGTCTTGTGCAGGTTGGCCTGGAGGGAGGCAGATATCTCTGGGGAGTGATGTGCACCCAGATTTTGAGGCCTCCACTCTCCACTTAGAAATGGACAGTTGATTTGGGGGGGGGGGGGGGGGGGGCTTGCTGAGATCTCTAGGGGTAAAATAAAAAACTGGAGATTGCATGATACTGCCTCGAGGAAAACACTGACGGATGTCGGATACAGAGGGACTCGGAGAGAGGTTATCTCTCTTTGAGCTTCAAAACGTGCAAGCCACTTAACTCAGATGGCACAAGACCTGCCAAACAAACTTTCACCCTCAAGAAAAGATCGACTCCCGCAGGGAGTTGGAATTGATGGGTGAAATTTTAATAATTAGACGTGAGCCATAATAGACCTATGGTCGCGGTGGAGGACCTGGAATAGCCCACTTACAATAAATCTAATCTAATCTAATCTACAATAAAAATTATTTGTCTATAACCACTACTGCAAAAAGTCGATTGCAATATAATATGCAACAATTACTTTTAATCACAAAAATAATAGCCACTTGTTTGTAAATAAGTTTTTGGGCTAGAATGCTAGCGTCAAACTTTGTAGAGACAATGGACAGTATATTGCATATACTATGTCATGCCGAGTTTGCCGCGGTGTTGTCAGATGGGGTGTACATTCAAATGTCTCATTGTGGAACATCTATAACTGCGGACCGCCTTACCCTACAAATGATTATTTTAATTTTAAAGAAATGAGAGATAATATGCAAAAATTGAATTTGTTACATATTTATAAACTATTTTTTTACAAACCTAGTATCTAAGATGACTTAAGTAATTTTATAAATCTCTATTCAATAAATGTGTTTGGTACATGGTCTGTACTTTTATACTAAAACCTTTATTTTGGTAGGTATAATGTTTTTATCAACATCATTTAACATATTAAGATTTTAAAAGGACATTTTTATTGCATGAAACGTAAAATTTAACTTTTTGCATATGTAACAAAATATTTTAGAAGCTTGCATATGAGCAAAATAATATATTGTATTCACACAAATCTTTTAACAGAATAAAAAAAAACTGTGTGTATATGCATATGAAAGTCTATTATGTTAAGTGTGCAAAAACTTCACAAGAAGGAATTTGATGCGCAATCACACTTCAATTTTTTGACACCTTTGAAAACTGAAAAGAAAAATGAAGAGTAATATTTGAAAAATAACCTGTATAGATAATAAATATGGTCATTTTTATAGATGTATGTAAGGTATTTTCCCAGATTTAAGCCTAGGGGCATTAATTTTCTATACTATGTAATATCACTAAACAACAGAGAGGTTCGGTTAAGTAATATGCATTTATTGCAAAATCAATCAAAAATTTTAAACTGTTTAGGTACACTGAATAAATGACACAATAAAGTAAATTTATATGAAAAGAGAACAAAGCAAAATTGCTCTGCATTTTTTTCAGTGGATGGCATGCTTCTGTGGTTTTTAGAGATAATGGGTGATTTCACCAGGCGCCAGCGCTTTCCAGCAGCTCCAGTGTTATGTCAAAAAATGTTGATAAAATGTTGACATCTGTCAATATTTTTTAGCATAAGAATAGAGCTGCTAGCAGCTACTGACGCCTGATGAACTCGTCTATTACTAACTTCAGAGCCAAAGCCTTTTAAGAGCTGGTTTCTGCTACAGTGTCAATGTTTGCAAGGCAGTGAATCAAATAGTCACCATACTTTAATAATAACAAGCTTATTATTGATACACAATAATAACAATTACTATGGAACATGGATTTTACCACGGTAGTGACAGGATACAAGTGCTTCTGAACAAGTTAATAGTAATTTTTAAGATAAGTATATATTAGTATATTTGGAATATTTTGATTGTAAAAGCTAAGATTAGATAAAAATAAATTAAATAAATTTAAAAAAACTAGTCCGATTTTCCTGGCCAACGAACCATTTCAAGTTATTTACCCACCTACCCAAATATAATTTTTCACAAAAAACTTTTTCGACGCCACAACAAAAATTTCATGAAAATTTGCAAACAATTTTAAAATCCGTAAATTCCTCTGATGAGGCTAACTATGTTAGCGAAACGATCGTCAGGTCTAAACACTATTGTGATGAATCAGATTCTCCAAATTATACTTATGTGTGATATATGTCATCAAGTAATCTATAGGAATTTTTATGGACACCTATGGTGTGTCCTATAAAGGTCTCTAGCTGCTCAATTTTATGATCCTTCAATGAAAAGAGAGCTAACTTAAATGTGGCCCAAGTGTTTCCTATGGCGAGTGGCTGTTACAGCTGAAGGATTTGGGATGCCACTAGCCTTGGCATGCTTATCCAACACTTTAAAACTACATGCCATTGATGCATGTGGTTTTAAATGGCACACCAGTGGATAAACTATGAGAGTTCTGGGCCACAAAAAAGCCACTCCTTTCAAAATGCACATTTTTGAAAACCACCCCCTTAGTACCTCCACTTTGGGGGGCGTGGCCGCGCCCATTTAGATAAAATTGACGAATCAGAAACCGTTTAGAGGTAAAAACGGCCATTTTTCACCCAAAACACGGCCATAATAAATTTAACCAATCAGAGCGCTTCTCCCCACCATCGATCATGCCCAGTGGCCCAGAATCCCCCCATTAGTGGGCCAAAAAAAGCTAAGGAAAGATTTTGCACAAAACCGATATGGAGTTGTGTTGGAGCTTTATTAATTAATAAGGGTGAAATAATTACATTGGCTGAAGGTTTCATGCTATAAAGTTGCGTCACCCTACTTTTAATCATGGGAGCTTAATGATTTTTAGCGAAAACAAATGAGGGTTGTATCGGAGTTTTATTAATTAATTTAATTACATTGTCTGAGGCTTTCATACTATAAAGTTGCGTCATCCTACCTTAGTCATGGGGCTTAATAGTCTTTAGCGACAACAAATGGGGGATGGAGCTTAATGAGCGGTGGGAATCATTGATGAGGCTTCCACGACAAAGTTGCGTCACCGTACCTTTACTCATTAGAGCTTTAGTCTTTATCGAGAACAAATGGGGTGTGGAGCCTAATGAGAGGCGGGAATCATTGATGAGGACTCCATGATTGAAAATTACATCAACTCGCACGACTAAAGAGAGACAGATGTCTTTATCATCTTTGCAGCTGGGAAAAAAGGTGAAATCTTATTAGCACGAAACGAAATTAAAATTATCAAATATTATCCTCAGAGGCAGGAAGTCTTTATCATTTGAGGGTGAAATGTTGAGTTATTTTAGCAGGAAACCAAATTAAAATTATCAAATATTATCGTCGGAGGCAGGAAGTCTTTATCATTCGGCGGTTGAAATGTTGAGTCATTTCGACAGGAAAAATATTATCGTTGGAGGCAGAGAAACAATATCGCTGTCGAGTTATCAAAAATACCGGATGTGACAACGACTGCAGGTGGGCATATGCACCCATGCACTTTTAAAATTAAAGCTTTAAAGACGACCTATAACAAGTTTAAATCTAGCGACACTACATACCTATTTACATTTACATGTTTCAAATTTTCTTTAAAACGGTAAAGCGTGATGGTAAAAATGAGTATAACATATGATTAAATATCTTTGTTGTTTAAATGAGTGGACAGAACAAAATATGTCTACTATCTCACAAAAAAGATAACTCATAGATATTGTTTTTCAACACCTAGGTAGATGGTCAATCGTGAAACCATGAACAACACACTCTAAAATTTAGTAGGTCTAGAACTCGATAAATCTAGCTGTGTTGCTTCAAATCGACTCAAAGTTTTCTTTAAAAAGGTAGGTTAGATTAGATTTACTGTGAGTGGGCTATTCCAGTCCCTCCACCACGACCTTACGCCTATTGTGGTTCTTTAAAAAAAGTAACTATTAAACATAATGCTAAAACAAACAAAAAACTACTGGAAAGCTAAAAATGTTATTTAATATATAAAGACGACGGAGTATTAGTAAATTATAATGCCCCGACCACATCCAAAGCGCGAAAATAAACATGAAAATTAATCAGAATGGAGTCTGAGACGCCACATCTTGAAAGAATTATGTTAATTTTTGTTAAGACGACATCAAGAAGAGACAAACTTTTCCTTTAAAAATTAAACATGATTAAAAAAAAGTATCGGAAGCTTTTTTCATAAAGGAAGGTTGTGAATATTAATGAAATACTTTTAAAAAGACACCAAAAAATGGATGCTGTGACGCTCGAACATCTTATATAGTAAATAATTCAATTTAAGCTTCACCATGTAAAGTTTTTTCGTTTTATTACTTTTAATGAATTATTTGAATCGAGCTGTGTAAAATAAGATGAAACACGTAGGGTCCTACTTAACAAATATAAAATTGATTTAGGGCATGCGCCCTACACAATATTTAAATTGTGGACATCACGACGTTTTAAATAAGACCAAACATCATGTCTCTAAATCTATAAATAATGAAGTTTCTATACGCGTGCACTAAACTCTAATTTAAAAAAAAAATATCTCAAAAAATAAAAACACTATGATAACCAAATTTGGTAAGTAGGTTTACGATATTAAAAGGAAACTATATAGCAAAATTTAGATTTGTGTGTTACAAGAAAATAAAGTTCTAAAAAAACATTTGGTGCCAGATCATTTCTATGAACATTCGCTACCATAACGCACTTGCTGCGTCCAGGCTTATTTTGTTTAAACTAGTTTATATATACACGTAATATCATCTTTGAAAATTTGTTAAACTCTATTCTAAGCCCTATAACAAAATTTTCTACAAAAATTTTGGTGTGAAACAGATTTTTCTCTGTTTTTCATTAATATATTTCCTCAATCAAACTAGAAAAAGTATTTATATTCTTTAAAAATTGATTTATACAGTTTAAAGTTTATATGAAAATTCGCTAAACAATATATATTTTAAGAGCATATATTACTCACCAGAGATATTTACGTTGACTTAAAACACTGTCTGCTTCCACTTGAAAAACACACAAATTCACTAAAAAACATAGACACGTATACCGAGAACACAAACATATTACCTAAAACACTAGTTATTTCAAAATAGTAAACGTTTATATATAGATAATTTATTTAATTCACAACAGAGCTCTGCACGAAATAATTCAACTAAAGCAATAGCGGTTAATGTGGTCTATTCTATCAGCTGGTTTTCGGTGACCGACTGATATTGATGCTGGGTTGCTATTCAAACGCTTATATTAGCTTGTGCAATGTTGTAAGTTTTCCCTTCTATTAATAAAAAAATTCAAAACATTTTATTATTTGAGCAAAACAAATTTGTTACAAACATATAATAAAATAAACATTTCTACAAAATATTGATTGTTATAATGACAAAAAAAATATGTCAAATGGTTTGATCACTACAAAAAAAAACACATTATTAAGAAACAGTTTACAAAAAAAAATAGAATGCAAAAATATATGTATGGTATAGGTTACCTGATTGAAATGAATACATGCTAAAAATTAAAACGTGTTATACAAACAAGCTGTATAATAAAAACACACATTATTAGAAAACCTAGAAGTAAAATTCAGTCTCCTTTATACAATCATAAATCCATCATTCTACATTTTTGTGTCGTTTCTTAAAACACATCAGGATTGGTGATGGGACAAAACTTCAACTATTATGGCTTCTCCAAACTTCGTGTTAGTTTTTAAATGTAAACTATAAGATATTTTTTAGTCAAAAATTGTTTTTTAATCAAAATAAATACAACTACTATAAAAAAGCACACATTCATCTTTTACAAATCCAAAATTATTATTCAGATTCCGAATATAGTTCAGATAGTGATGGCGAGCCCATAAAATATCATTTTGTGCGGATAAAGAACATATCTAGGTTATTATCCAACCAAGTTAGCAAACGTCATGGAAAAGTCCTTTTTTGTGAAAGGTGTCTACATTATTTTCATAACCAAGAAAAACTCGATTCTCACACCGTAGATTGTAACATACTTAATCACTACAAATTTACAGTGCCGTCTGTAAAGAATAAAACTTTAAAATTTACTCAGTTTCAATACTAATTAAAGCTAGGTTATGTAATATATGCCGACTTAGAGTGTGTGTTGGAAAAATCACATGATGTAAAAGCGTATCAAAAACACATTCCATTTAGTATTGGTTATTATGTGCATTGTTCTTAAGACCCTACTCTGTGTTTTTATAAGGCGTATCACGGAAAAGATTGGTTTGTAAAACAATTGGAGCAGTTTGCAGAGGATGTAGAGACTGCTTATTTGTGTGAGATACCAATGGAAAAATTAACACCACAACAGGAGTCTGAATTTAGAAATTCTGAAACTTGCAAAATCTGTGAGCATCCTTTTAAAGCTGGAGAAAAAAGGCTACGGGATTATGATCATTTTACGGGTAAGCTTAGGTTTTCTCCAGCCCACGAAAGCTGTAATCTCAATTTACAAGAGAATTATGCAATACCTGTTGTATTTCACAACATGAATTACGATTTATTATTTATTATCATTGAGATGGCTAGCAAAATAAAGTATAGAGTAGATTTATTCGGTATAACAAAACATAAATATATTTCAATAACAAAACACATACAAGACAAGTTAATTATTTAAAAAGCCTGGACGCAGCAAGTGCGTTATGGTAGTGAATTTTCATAGAAATGATCTGGCACTAAATATTTTATTATAACTTTTTTATTGTAACATAGAAATCTAGATTTTGGTGTATAGTTTACTTTTTATATCATAAACCTACCTACCGAATTTGGTTATCATAGCTTTTTTTATTTTTTGAGATAAAATTTTTTTTCGAATGAAAACTCAGAATTTTCCTGGAAAACCTCGTCCGATTTTCCTGACCAACGAACTTATCCAAGCCATTTACAAAAGGAAGGTACATTGCAAATTTTGTCAAAATCGGCCCATTATTTTTGTAGTTATCGGTGTGATACATATATATATATATATATATATATATATATATATATATATATATATATATATATATATATATATATATATATATATATATATATATACAAACATATAAAAATTGAAACTGACGCCGGATATGGGGTCTAGGTGTCCTAGTTCGCGCTCATTTGCACTAAAAACAAACTACCATTATACACCAAAAAAAAAATTTCAAAATCTCTGGAGACGTCACCTTTATAGTGTATTATGCCCCTACTCAGAAATATATGCTTCTTGTTGTTACACAGCTCAATATCCTTAATGTTGTATTTAATATTTTTCACTAAACCTTTAACAGAGATTTTTTTAAGATATGCTTTTTCACACTGCAATATATATATATATATATATATATATATATATATATATATATATATATATATATATATATATATATATATATATATATTGCACTATGCTTCACACAGCTCATTATTTAAATGTTGATGTGTAGAAGCTAGAACTGGTACTAACAAACTAGTTTGAACACCCCCCTTTATATAATTTATTTAGTGAACAGATAATCCAAATAATTGCACAGCGAGAATGACACATGACCAAAACGAAACCGCGAGAATATTTCTAGAAATATATTTTGTCTAGGTTCTTTAGCGAACTGATAATAATAATATTAACCACACAGTGAGAATGTCGCATGTCTAAAAGATATTAGAAAAGGAAACCACAAACCGAGATTATTTATAAAAAATAGCAAAATATATATTTTCGTCTAGGAAATATAAAAATAACAATGTTGCAAATTATGAGTAAATCTAAGCGCAAAACTTTAGTATAGTAATTGTGGTAAAATGGGTAAGTTGTGGTAAGACATGTGTGAATTGATTATTATAATGAGTGCTTTTCAGAGGTAAAAACAAAACAATATCGATTACAACCAACATCATAAGGGGGCACCATCCCCACGAATTTGTAAGTAAAAACCCATTTGATTTTAGTAGGGACATAAAACAGTTGATTTATTTACAGTTTAAATTCAAAGTGGTAGGCTCACAACTAGTGGGCCTGGAACTTTAGACCATATATGCGGATGAGGTGCTCATCCTCGTAGAAGGAGGAGTCAACAAAATTAAAATTGTCGCGTCAAGAGACGCACGCGGGGTCGCTCACATACAGGTATTAATAAGATTAATACACATAAATTGAAAAATTAATTAAAGCTTTTAATTTCAGGTTTTAAATGTGGGGGCACCATAAATATTTTTAAGTTTTACGTTTTTAATTAAATTGTTAAAAAAACTATTGTTTTTTATAAATCTCAAACTTACCTTGTTTATCGTAAGAATTCACTATATACTTTTGATTTTTATCGTTAGACAATTGTTGAAATAAAGGTTTGTGGGAAAAATTAATAATGCACTAAATTAAGCGTCAACATAAATTTATTTGCAAAAAATCCTAACATAGAAAGTATAAAATTGAGGGGTTGATGACACAAATCTATTAATATAAATAAACGAAATACTTATATATGTTCAATCAGATGAATTTAAAACCATTTAAAGAGATACAACGTAATATAATGTAAACTAGTTGAAAACTTAAGATAATCACAATTTTCTTTTTTTTTTTAATATATTTAAAAAATTATTAAGCATATAAATAAAATAAGTTTAAAAACAAAAGTGGTCTAA
Organism: Tillus elongatus; assembly: GCA_964006375.1. Classification (NCBI taxonomy): domain Eukaryota; kingdom Metazoa; phylum Arthropoda; class Insecta; order Coleoptera; family Cleridae; genus Tillus; species Tillus elongatus. Next base: position 72,237,184 of record OZ023269.1, on the reverse strand, counting down.
AAAGTTCTGTATGATGACCGCTTCATTTTTTAGTTGCTTAAGTTTGTTTTCGAAATTAAAAATGGAGCATCTATGTAGACGAGCAGTGTGAGTAGTTATAAAGACAACATTCAAGTTGGAGTCAACAAGAACAGATCACCTAAAACACATGTCCTCATTCTGAATCTTTTTATTAATAATACTTGTGGAAGATTAAATATGGTAAATACACACTGGAGAATTTACTTAGATAGCAGAGGTAAAAAAAATTTATATGAATAAAATATTGGTTCCAAATTAAAGTTTACATAGATTTTTATTTTGAACATTTTACAAGTTCAAAGCGAACAAAAAAGAGATCCTTTATAGACTTCCACACATCCAGCCTTTAATTGTTGAATGTAAAGCTTTTCGCCTAAGTAAAAAAATAATAATGTCAACACCAAAAATGATTTTCAAAAACTGCTTAACTCACCATTAAGCGAGGTAAATCTATTTTTAATATAATCTTTAATATGGTCTTCAATTATGAGTTTTTGTTTTAATTTTGATAAGCAGCGATCCATTTTCCCACAAATAAAAACTAACACAACTAGACTGCTGTTTGTTATATATAGCTTTTAAGACATCACACAAGCGCACTAGCATCAATAGTAGTAGCAGCATTACGAGGGTTGATTGAAATATTTAGAAGGATTCCAAAGTAAATGAAAACGGAATTGGGGGACCCTAAAGGGGGGATTTGGGGGGGGGTTAAAACGGGATTGTGTGTGTGTGTGCGCTACCTACTCGATAATATTGCGACGTAAAATGTTTAAAATATTTTGACAAGCTGGATGGTTCTTACAATATTTAATAACTAAATGTCTTAAGCGATCAATCAACGCATCAACATCTTTTTCTTAATAATCTACCAAGCCATCTTCATAATCTACTATGTCATCACTAAGTGTACTAGTTGATGGGTTGTTCGATTTGAAGTCGTTCTTAAATAATTCTGTCACGTGTTCCTTGATGTTCTTTTTTGCAGCTGTAGTAAGCTCTTCATGAACTTTTCTTGTATGAATAAGTAACATGTCGCTTCTTCTATATGATTTACCACAAATGCTACACTCATATAATAATAATAATAATAATAAATTTATTGTTCAATCGATACAGAAAACATGAACAAAGGTGTGGTGTTATTTAAGCTTAAATATAAAATCCAAATAATAACTAAACTAAATGTCAACACAGTCACATATGGGTAAGTCTAATAAAATTAGATATTGACACGATTGCGAATATAGAGATATCCTTCAAAACTCAATGGCTATCAGAAACAAAACAAAAACAGCAGGGATTTCACTCATACAATATAAACGATCTTATTAACATTGCATTCTTTAAAAAGTTATACAAAACTTTAACGTGCTTCCCGTCCAACTCCCTTAATACTAAGTATATATCTCTATCCAGGTGGCGACTCTCAAGGTCTTTTCTAATTGGCCGGTACATGGGGCATTCAAAAATTATATGTTTTAGATCTTCATTTTCATTTAAGTTACAAATAGTGCATTTTTCTTCTAGGTTGTTTAATCGGTATTTGATAGTCCTGAAAATCAGAACCACCTCCCTGCTTCCCGCTGTACGCAGTTGGAGCATAAACCTTTGTAAATACAAAGGGAGTAATACCAATCCAGTGCTGTCTCCCAACAGGAATTGGTACTGGGGGTAGTTAACAGAAAGCAACGAGCAGTTCTCATCCAATGTTCGGCTATGATTTGTGTAAATGCCAAGTATAGTTGTTATGTCATTCTCGCGTAAATTGACTAAGATATCCGTGCCCTCCACTCCGATCCCCGCTAGTATGCCTTTTAGCTGACTAAACCAATTAAGATCGACTATATTTGTGGCTGTACAAAACTGAAAATTTTTTACACTTTGAACACTCTAAACTGTTGGTAGACATAATTAAGAAAAATTTTGTGTGAGACTAACGAAATGATTGATGTAGGCGGTGTCTATTTTTTTGAACAACGGATCGATTTTAACCAATTTATGTTCTTCACTTTTATATTAAATCCACCCACAGATGCTGTTTTGTCAAACAAACTATTAATTTTTGTATCATTCAAGTGTATGCTATAAAATTCTTCAACATCTTTTTCCCTAAGTTTTCTCTTGACCAAGCTGCTGCAAAGGGAACATTCCCCAATTCTTTGCAGCACTATGAAAGATCTTTCACAACTAGCACAATTTTTAAATGTTATATGTGGTAATGAAGCTGCGTAGTGAGAGGCTTTATGCTGCTCCTATCCTACTTGAACACATATAACAAAAATTGGACTCAGAAAAACAATAGATTTCAAACTCACAAGACCAAAGCGAGCTTTTTATATTTTCTAGACTAATATCTGGATTAATTGAATGTGGTGAATATGAATCGTCTGAAAGAGATTCATATGAAAGGGATTCATAAGAATAATCACTATGTTCACTTAAGGAGAAAGCAGACTCGAACCAGTTAGACGAATTATTTCCCGAACTATAACCATACTTTGAACCCATTCTTAAATGACGAATTATAAATATCTCTGAGGTTATATACTCTACTTAAAGTGGAGGGGGAGAAACCAACTTACTTGGGTTTTCTATTTTATAGCTTCTTTGTCCTTTACTGCTTTATGGATAAAAATATGTATGTAACCATTACTAAATTTTAAGCTATATATATATGTGTGTGTGTGTGTGTGTGTGTGTGTGTGTGTGTGTGTGTGTGTGTGTGTGTGTGTGTGTGTGTGTGTGTGTGTGTGTGTGTGTGTGTGTGTGTGTGTGTGTGTGTGTGTGTGTGTGTGTGTGTGTGTGTGTGTGTGTGTGTGTGTGTGTGTGTGTGTGTGTGTGTGTGTGTGTGTGTGTGTGTGTGTGTGTGTGTGTGTGTGTGTGTGTGTGTGTGTGTGTGTGTGTGTGTGTGTGTGTGTGTGTGTGTGTGTGTGTGTGTGTGTGTGTGTGTGTGTGTGTGTGTGTGTGTGTGTGTGTGTGTGTGTGTGTGTGTGTGTGTGTGTGTGTGTGTGTGTGTGTGTGTGTGTGTGTGTGTGTGTGTGTGTGTGTGTGTGTGTGTGTGTGTGTGTGTGTGTGTGTGTGTGTGTGTGTGTGTGTGTGTGTGTGTGTGTGTGTGTGTGTGTGTGTGTGTGTGTGTGTGTGTGTGTGTGTGTGTGTGTGTGTGTGTGTGTGTGTGTGTGTGTGTGTGTGTGTGTGTGTGTGTGTGTGTGTGTGTGTGTGTGTGTGTGTGTGTGTGTGTGTGTGTGTGTGTGTGTGTGTGTGTGTGTGTGTGTGTGTGTGTGTGTGTGTGTGTGTGTGTGTGTGTGTGTGTGTGTGTGTGTGTGTGTGTGTGTGTGTGTGTGTGTGTGTGTGTGTGTGTGTGTGTGTGTGTGTGTGTGTGTGTGTGTGTGTGTGTGTGTGTGTGTGTGTGTGTGTGTGTGTGTGTGTGTGTGTGTGTGTGTGTGTGTGTGTGTGTGTGTGTGTGTGTGTGTGTGTGTGTGTGTGTGTGTGTGTGTGTGTGTGTGTGTGTGTGTGTGTGTGTGTGTGTGTGTGTGTGTGTGTGTGTGTGTGTGTGTGTGTGTGTGTGTGTGTGTGTGTGTGTGTGTGTGTGTGTGTGTGTGTGTGTGTGTGTGTGTGTGTGTGTGTGTGTGTGTGTGTGTGTGTGTGTGTGTGTGTGTGTGTGTGTGTGTGTGTGTGTGTGTGTGTGTGTGTGTGTGTGTGTGTGTGTGTGTGTGTGTGTGTGTGTGTGTGTGTGTGTGTGTGTGTGTGTGTGTGTGTGTGTGTGTGTGTGTGTGTGTGTGTGTGTGTGTGTGTGTGTGTGTGTGTGTGTGTGTGTGTGTGTGTGTGTGTGTGTGTGTGTGTGTGTGTGTGTGTGTGTGTGTGTGTGTGTGTGTGTGTGTGTGTGTGTGTGTGTGTGTGTGTGTGTGTGTGTGTGTGTGTGTGTGTGTGTGTGTGTGTGTGTGTGTGTGTGTGTGTGTGTGTGTGTGTGTGTGTGTGTGTGTGTGTGTGTGTGTGTGTGTGTGTGTGTGTGTGTGTGTGTGTGTGTGTGTGTGTGTGTGTGTGTGTGTGTGTGTGTGTGTGTGTGTGTGTGTGTGTGTGTGTGTGTGTGTGTGTGTGTGTGTGTGTGTGTGTGTGTGTGTGTGTGTGTGTGTGTGTGTGTGTGTGTGTGTGTGTGTGTGTGTGTGTGTGTGTGTGTGTGTGTGTGTGTGTGTGTGTGTGTGTGTGTGTGAGACATACTTGGTTCTCGGGTTGAACCGCGTCCAGAATTTATGAAAACTCGACGTTTCAGCTCCTGTTTTGGAGCCATTTTCAAGAGGTAAAGGAAATATGTAAGGACACTCTAAGGCCTCAATCTGCCTACTCCTTAGAGTGGTGGACAAAGGTGGGTAAAGGAAATATGTAAGGACACTCTTAAGGCCTCAATCTGCCTACTTCTTAGAGTGGTGGGTAAAGGAAATATGTAAGGACACTCTAAGGCCTCAATCTGCCTACTCCTTAGAGTGGTGGGTAAAGGAAATATGTAAGGACACTCTAAGGTCTCAATCTGCCTACTCCTTAGAGTGGTGGATAAAGGAAATATGTAAGGACACTCTAAGGCCTCAATCTGCCTACTCCTTAGAGTGGTGGACAAAGGTGGGTTGGGTTGTTGTAGCTCAATTACGGGGCCTCAATCTGCCTACTTCCCAAATCTCGCCAGAGATCGTCTGTGAGGTCTCAGTGTGTTCAACCCTAGGCCTCAGAGAGATCTGGCAGTTCGTTGCAAGTCTTGTCTTATATATGTCGTTCTGTCTACCTGCTTCGTTATCAGTGAAAGTAGCGGGGTCACCGTCAATTAAGTGGGGGGCTTTGGTCACGGTACTTAGAGGATGAGGAGGATTATGAGGGTCACCGGCATTTGTTGAGGCAGATAATGGGGCAATAAAATTGTCTGTGAAATTTATTTTCTTTTTGTGTGTTTGTAAAGAAGATATAATAGGTTTCCAAGTAGAAAATTCGGCTGATTTTACATTAAAGGTGTCACCGACAAAATCAGCCGAATTTTCAGAACCCATAATACCAAAACCGTATTCACAACAGACCAAAAACTGTCAAATCTTATAAAAACTCCCAAGGATACGATTCCAAACGAATCCCACTGAGTTTACGAAATTCCTTGTTCCGACTGTTCCCGAACTTACGTAGGACAAACAAATAGATGCATCCGTAATAGAATATATGAACACACCCTCGCAGTTAGAAAATCCGACCCCTCATCGGCGCTGGCCATGCATCATATTCATACAGGGCACAAAATAGATTTCGATAATGCCAAAAGAATAGCACCGGTTTACAACTTCAAAACGAGAATTATCCGCGAGGCAATCGAGATTGAAAAACGTCCCAATTGTTTAAATAAGAGAGATAATGGTCTTCGCCTTCCGACTACTTTGAAACCTATTATATCTTCTTTACAAACACACAAAAAGAAAATAAATTCCACAGACAATTTTATTGCCCCATTATCTGCCTCAACAAATGCCGGTGACCCTCATAATCCTCCTCATCCTCTAAGTACCGTGACCAAAGCCCCCCACTTAATTGACGGTGACCCCATTACTTTCACTGATAATGAAGCAGGTAGACAGAACGACATATATAAGACAAGACTTGCAACGAACTGCCAGATCTCTCTGAGGCCTAGGGTTGAACACACTGAGACCTCACAGACGATCTCCGGCAAGATTTGGGGAGTAGGCAGATTGAGGCCCCGTAATCGAGCTACAACAACCCAACCCACCTTTGTCCACCGCTGTCAGGAGTAGGCAGATTGAGGCCTTAGAGTGTCCTTACATATTTCCTTTATCCACCTTTGTCCACCACTCTAAGAAGTAGGCAGATTGAGGCCTTAGAGTGTCCTTACATATTTCCTTTACCCACCACTCTAAGGAGTAGGCAGATTGAGGCCTTAGAGTGTCCTTATATATTTCCTTTACCCACCACTCTAAGGAGTAGGCAGATTGAGGCCTTAGAGTGTCCTTAGACATTTCCTTTACACTCTAAGGAGTAGGCAGATTGAGGCCTTAGAGTGTCCTTACATATTTCCTTGACCTCTTGAAAATGGCTCCAAAACAGGAGCCGAAACGTCGAGTTTTCATAAATTCTGGACGCGGTTCAACCCGAGAACCAAGTATGTCTCACATTAAAGACCGCCAAAATCTTTCTGAACACACACACACACACACACACACACACACACACACACACACACACACACATACATATATATATATATATATATATATATATATATATATATATATATATATATATATATATATATATATATATATATATATATATATATATATATATATATATATATATATATATATATATATATTGTGAGGGGTCAAATCGGGATAAGGTTATCTTTCCCTAATATGGGGAGGTTCCCACGGGATAACCTTATCAATACGGCTTTTTACGGGATTTGCTCAGGCGCCAGCAGCGTGGGTTTAAAGGAAGACGCTGCGCTCCCTCAGGACTATATATCTGTTCTCGGTTGATATTTACAGCTACACGGACCCGGGGTAAAGTTCAGTGGAGACAGGGTTCTCCTAAGTCCTCAGGCGAAGTCCCTCAGGACTCCTTAATTATGGCCTGTGTATTAGAGATCAGGATGTTGCATATTACGTTGGGGTGGATTGGTTGGGAAGCGTTAAATGATACACCGTATAAAATAAACAATCTATTTACAAAAGTATTGGTGGGGAAATATTTACAAAATATGTACAAAGAAATATTTACACAAGGGATTCTCCCGGCATACCCCACGTTAAAACTAACTTATTGGATAACAAATCAATTTATTAGAGACCAGAGGCAGAAACAGAAATATTCGCTAGTTATACGAACGGTATCACGAATAGGGGTTGTAAACTCGCGGCTTGTAAGCGGGCAGAAGCGTCCCGGGATCGCCAAAGCAAGGCAACGGACAGGTGGTCGGTTTAAGCAGGCATGCAATATGTGAGTTAAAAGCCAACTCTAGGTGCAATATCAAGATCAGCTAACGGCTTGTTTTACTATCACTTAATTAATTACGGACCCTCAAGCATGCGTTGCAGTCATACAGACTCTCTACGACCTGAGGAAGTGTCTCCCTAGGGAGATGGAAATTTCCCCTCGACAAAATAAAGGAAGTCCTCACTATCAAGTTAAAAGAAAACACAGCCTCCAAACGGTGCCTTCAGGACGGTCGGGATACCGGGTATCGCCAGACTGTTTCGATCGCCAGGAATGGTGGAGACCTACTGCAGCCCGAAATATCCCAGCTGTCGTCCAGATCCAGCGGCACGAGAGCTGCGCCACGGGAGACCACTTTGGGTGACTTGATCGTGACTAGACCGCCACCGGGTTCAAATCAACTTGTAGTCAGCCGCTTTGCTAGTGCCCTCGAGATCTCGGGAAGAGTCCAGCTCAGGAACGCAACCCTTTGCGCCTCTCGACGGAAACAAAGAAAAGCCCTCCTACAACGATTGAAAACGGCAAGGTTTTCCCAATAATGTCGCTCGGACGGTCGGGACACCGGGTATCGCCAGACTGTTTCGATCGCCAGGGATGGTGGAGACCTACTGCAGCCCGAAATATCCCAGCTATCGTCCAGATCCAGGAGCACGAGAGCTGCGCCACGGGAGACCGCCTTGGATGACTTGATCGTGACTAGACCGCCACCGGGTTCAAATCAACGTGCAGTCAGCCGCTTTGCTAGTGCTCTCGCGCTCTCGGGAAGACTCCAGCTCAGGAACGCAACCCTTTGCGCCTCCCGACGAAAACAAAGAAAGCTTTTCCCACGAAGACTGAAAACGACAAGATTTTCCCCAAAAATGTGGGTCGGACGGTCGGGACACTGGGTATTGCCAGACTGTTTCGATCGCCAGGGATGGTGGAGAGTAGGTATAGAAGAGGGGTTCTGGTGCCACCACCCACCACCCAGGTGGTGGAAGGTGGTGGAACCACTGACCTGACTCAACCGTCCTCGAGCTAACCCGAGCACAGGGTGGTGGAGCCACTGACCAAACCCGACCACCCCCGCCCGCCCCCGACCAAACCCGAGTAGTTCCGCCACTAATCTGAGATGACGTAATCAAATTCAAAAGCCAGCTAACCTGTATTAGGCAAACGAGGAGTCACCATTTAAACATGGCGGCTAGCGCATGCGTACAAGTAATTTTATATTTGTTGGTTAAAGTCCTACGTGTTTGGTGTCATATCACTCGTCTAGGTAAGCAGAATCCAAATTTAACATATGTACATGCGTACAATAAAATATTTATATTCTTAAGTCTTATTGAAATCGGTTTGATTTAAATAATCCGTTAAAAGTAGAGCCGACAAGGTATACATCTAGTGGTAGCCGCGATATCGCTTCCAACTATGGCTATATTTAGCATTTCCCGAAATTAACCTTGTTAGCCAACATATTTTCCTCGCAACTCTTGAAATAACCTTGTGAGCAGTTCATATTTCCTGTTTGTGGTTTTATTTCCGTTGAATGACCTTAAAGTCATATGAAATAGATAAAACTCCAGAATTTTTTTGTATAAAAGGTTGAGAATTTCAAACAAATATTTATTTGTTAAGTATGGCGTATAACTACGAGCGGTGGTATGGACGTAAAAATAGAATAGGCGATGAAGTGTGTGAATTAAAACAGTTGGTGTTGGAAATACAAAACGAGGCTTTTACAGATGAACGTGACTCTGAAGGTGAAGACTATGAGAGTGGTCATATAGTTGAATTATGTGATATATATTTAGCCGGATACTGCTCCACACAGTTCTTCGCTCTAGCGCTCATTCGATACCGTCCAGGTACGCATTTAAGCAAACAATTTTTCAAATATTTACCTGGAGAAGCTCAAGATCAATATAAAAGTTATTATGATGTAGAAACCATTAGAAATATTTAGTTTACACAGAAAGCTGTGATATGAAGAACATGGAATGTTGTACGAAATATTATAAGGTGTTTAGTAATTGCAACAGATTTTTAAAGTTTAACAGTAAACCAACCAGAAGAATACAACCAATTAAAGTGGAGAGGGAAAACCTATTTAACATCAAAGTTTACGATAGCAAGTTTAGTTTAAAATTTCTAGCTATGAAAGCTGCTTGGAATTGTTGTGCCGAAACAATGTGTGACGAAAACGATGGTCCTGATTTCCGTGAACATCATAGGAAAAAGTTATTGTTTAACAAATATCAAGATGATACTAGGATGCTGATGGAAACCACTTTCAACATCAGAAGATCTGTGAAATTAGTGACTGGTGTTAGTGCAAGAAATGAGTTCACAATACTTGTGAAATTTGTTAACCCTTTAGCTCTAGATGAAGAAAATCAATATCTAGCATTGGAAGAGTGGCAGTTTTACGATTTTATGGATAACATACGTGCATTATCTGCAAAGTGCTTTAAAGATAATGGAGAAACTCATGCTGTAACTCAGACGAGCTACTGTCGAATCTCTCCTACAACTATGCTAAGTGAAAAAGTTTTATGTGTGAATAATTGTTTTACACATATGGTTATGTATCTAAATGAAGACACTGTAGAAAAGCTGGTGGAGCATGAGGAAATCATTAAGGAAAGATTTGAGTATGTAAGAGAAACACAGTTTGCTTGGATATATGAGTGTTTTCTTCGCGACATCGTTCAAACATTAACAGAGCTGGGTAATTCAGATGTGAGTGCCGCGCAAACCATCCGAGTGATAAAAACCCTACTCAACAACATGTCTCCAACATTCAAGTATTACATGTCAGAGTGTTTGCATTACGCTCAAGAACAAGTGCTAACCGACATCAATAACCTCATCAATGGCACCACCTCTTAAAGCAAGCTTCGTCATCCTGACAGCATTGTGTCAAAATGTGTTTTACGTCTACAAACCACCAAATGTGAAAGAAGTACGAATCTGTTTCGATGACTGCACCAAATGGTCTGGACTACCAAGAACATATCTACACAACGATGAAGTGATTGAAGTTTCAACATACAACATGTCCAATATTAAGACTGATATAGTACATTATAAACTTATGTTTTTGTTTGATCATGGCACCCGAGGTGAGACAGCTGACTGGAGAACTCTTGTGTTAAATGATTCTTACCTGTTCACTTCAAATTATATTTCTATGTTTATATCAACTGGTTTTCTTATGTGTCTTGCCATATTTATGCTCATGTATTTTGGTTTTAAATATTACACTGTACTTAAAGATATTTATCATAAACATATTTGTTAATAAAAATATATAAACTGAAGATGTCTGTGTTTTATTCATTAGTTAAGCACCTGTAGTTAAGATGAGATACTGTGAAACGTGCTCGTTACAAGTGAAAAAGAGTGCTTTCTCTGGACATTTACGTAGTGAAATTCACAAATCTAAAGTGTGTGAACCGTGGGAAGTTGAACAAGTTTATATGTTAACTCAAGCTTTTAAAAACAGAATGGCTACTTATCATATTAGTATGGATGGTAGTGATATACGATTTGCCATGGAAAGTGTGAAGCATACATTGTTTCATTTGATGGAGACTGCGTTAGCCAAACACGATACAGTTAAAATGAATCTAGAATTGTTTGGTTTGTATGTGCTCCAAAGTCGAAATAAAAAAGAAATGAAGTCATTTAATACTAAAAATAAAAATATCACAGTGGCAACTAACTTTGAAAATATATATCAAGAATTTACTGAGGAGATTTACACAAAAGCTTTAGAGTTTGCTGAAGGCGATAGCAGATGGATGTTGGAAAGACTAATGTGGTTGGAAATTAATATTAATACATGTATTTTAAAGTAGTTTAAAAATAAAAAGCAGATATATTTTACGTTTGTTTTATTATGGCATTAAGCTTACAATATAAGTAAATAATGATATACAGTTATTTATGCTACAGATACATTTTCTATTATATCCTAAAGTATGATCCATACACAAAGGAGTATCAGGCACTAACTTTGGACAAGGGGTTAAGGAGTCGCGGGCCAAAGGACTCCAGGGGGCAAGCTGAGGAAGTGGAAATAACAACATAAACTCCCGATGAAGCTTTCCCCAAGACCGTCATGCGCGGTAAAAATCCGCATCCTGCACGAGGTGACCCTGCTAATAACTAAACATGACGGATCTAGACAAGGAGGTCGAACTAAACTCCCCCAATCTACGGTGTCACGTGACCCGTGCCTATGGATGGATGGCACCAGGGCGATGGTGTCGTGAACGGAACCTCTGGAGTACCAGGCAACCCTCCAGAGTAACCCGCCTTGCACCACACAGGGGGTTCTGATGGTGTGGACAGTATTTCCCCCATTCTCGTGGGAACAACATGAAGATTATAAATACATATAAAACCAAAACCAATGAGGCTCGAGGAGTGGCTCCGGCTACAGACTTGAGCCTTGAGTCTATCCCGGAAACGGAGACGAGCCAGGGTGCGGCAGCGGACTCTGGAGGTCCCACGACCGGCGTAGATACGGGGGATCAGGGGGTAGCTTCGGCCAGAGACCTGTCCCCGACACCCAAGCTGGAGGCTGGGTCCCACCGGAGGGCGGCGAGCTCCGCGGACTCCGGGGGCCCCTCCACCAGTGAGGACTCTACTGTTAGAGTAGAGGGACTGCCCCGGCAGTCCAAGCGTCTTTCCGGGGCGCAAAGAAAGAAGCTCCGGAGGGCGCAAAAAATGGCGGCCGGGACCTGGACGGTCGAGAAACCTGTAAAGGCGCAAGAGGGGAGTGCGGGTCAGAAGAGGACGCGCTCGAACTCTAGCACGCCCACTACAGACAGACGTTCCAAAAGGGCCAGGGTGCCTGTAAAGGCGCAAGAGGAGAGTGCGAGTCGGAAGACGCCGCGCTCTGGCTCTAGCACGCCTACTACAGACAGACCTCCCAAAGGAACTAAGGCCGGAACACCGGCGCAGACTGGCTCTTACAGGGAGGCTGCGGAGGGCCTCGGGATGGCGGTGATTGACAGACGCCATCCTGAGGTCACGCTAGACCAGGGGAAGGCGGACCTGATCCAGGCTGCCGTGGTAGCTGCAGTGGACTCTCTTCAGGAAGGGGAGAGCCCGCCTCAGTTCCACCGGACGCGCCTGACGGGGGGCATCCTCTGGATAACCTGTGCCGGCCCGCAGTCGCGGGACTGGCTGCGGAAAACGATCGGGGGCCTCGGTCAGATTTGGGAGGGGGCGGACTTGACAGCCGTCGAGCCCAAGGAACTCCCAAAGAGACGCAAGGTCCTCGTACGGATCCCTGACACCGTCCCGCAGGAGACGGTGATCAGCAGACTTAAGATCCAGAACCCTGAACTGGGGACGCAACACTGGTCGGTTCTAAGCAGGAAGGCAGAGGAGAAAGGACAGACGCTCGCCTTCTCGATCGACCCGACATCTTACAGAGCCCTTGAAGGAACCTCCTTCAAGGCATTCTGGGGCATGGGAAGGGTTAGCTTCCGCCCACTGGGGAAGCAATTAAGGGTTAATGGGACTTAGGTTCCTTCAGGTCAACCTCCAACACAGTAGGGCAGCCACGGCCGGACTACTAATGGCTCTGAGGAACACGGATGTGGCCCTCATCCAGGAACCGTACTCCTACAAAGGAGAGATCAAGGGACTCGGCGGAGCTAATGGAAAGCTCATCTACAGCAGGTCCAGCGAGAATCCGAGGGCCTGCATTTTTGTCAGGGAAGGGATAGAGTTTCTCCCTCTAATGAATTTCTGTTCCAGGGACCTGGCAACGATCAAAATCCGATGTGGAGGAGCGGATGGGCTGAGGGACATTACTGTCGCGTCAGCCTATCTGCCAGGGGACAGCACGGACCCTCCTCCACCCAACGAATTGGAGCAGCTGATGGTGGGTAGCAGAGCAGGTGGATGGCAGACCATCATCGGCATGGATGCGAATGCGCACCATGAGTTGTGGGGTAGCTCGGACACAAACTCTAGGGGTGAGGCACTTTTACAATTCTTTATGAAATTTAATTTAGACATATTGAATAGAGGTAATAAACCGACATTCGTCACAACACGGCGTGAGGAAGTTTTAGACCTAACAGTTTCCACCCAGTTTCTGGGTGACTTTGTTAAAAGCTGGGCTGTGTCTGGGGAAGTGAGTAGCTCAGACCACAGATACATCCGGTTTGAAATCGCCAAAGTCGAAAGAGAAACGGTATGGTACCGGGACCCCCGCAAGGCGGACTGGGAAGCCTACAGGGCAGACCTAGCTGTGGAACTGCGGGGGGTTGAGAGGGCCATAAGGGATTCAATAGACCTCGAGATTGCAGCAGTCCAATTGCGAGACGCAATTACCTCGGCCTATAACGCCAACTGCCCCCTGAAAATGAGGGTGTCCACCAGGAACGTCCCATGGTGGAACGAGGACCTCAGGCAAAGGAGGACGCAGGTTCGTAAGCTGTTTAACGCGGCCAAAAGGTCGGGAGCATGGGATGAATATAGACAGGCCCTATCGACCTATAACAAAAGACTGAGGGACGCCAAGAAGGAGTCGTGGAGGAGGCACTGCCAAGAAGTGGAAAACACGTCCGAGAGTGCTCGACTACACAAGATCCTGTCTAAGGGCCCTCAGACTAACATAGGCTCCCTTAGAACACCCACGGGAGGCTTTACAAGCTCGGGGGAGGAAACTATGGAAATTTTACTCCAGACGCACTTCCCCGGCTGTAACATAATAAACCAATCACCTCCGGACTGGGAACACTCAGAAATAGAGGCGCCTTATAGGCGGGCATCTAGAGTAGACTGGACAGTCGCTAAAGAGGTGGTTACCTGGAGCAAAATCAGATGGGCCATTAACAGCTTTAAGCCATACAAATCGCCGGGATTTGATGGAATAATGCCCATCATGCTCCAACAGGGGATAGATATACTGGCGCCGGTGCTTACCCTCATTATGAGGGCCAGCCTGGCTCTGGGGTACATTCCGAGGGCATGGAGACTGGCCAGGGTTGTATTTATTCCTAAACCTGGGCGTCCAACAGACCAGGCAAAGTCCCTGAGGCCAATAAGTCTCATGTCCTTCTTGCTGAAAACAGTGGAAAAACTGCTCGACCGGCACATTAGGGGCGGTGTACTGGAAGCATATCCTCTACACTGCGGACAATATGCATACAGAGCAGGATTCTCAACAGAAACAGCACTGCACCAACTGGTGCTGAAACTGGAGAATACGCTGGAGAACAAGGAGGTGGCGCTGGGGGCCTTCCTAGACATAGAGGGGGCCTTTAGCAACACCTCGTTCGGGGCGGTTCTGGCAGCTGCCCGGGAGCGTGGAATAGAGGAGACCTGCTGCAGGTGGATCGGTTCCATGCTCAGGGACAGGGCGGTGTTCACCTCACTCGCGGGAGGGACTCTGCTGGCGGGGGTCGCGGCGGGGTGTCCGCAGGGGAGCGTTCTGTCTCCCTTGCTCTGGTGTCTAGTCGTGGACGGCCTGCTGGGGAGGCTCTCGGGAGGGGGGTATGAGGTACAGGGCTATGCGGACGACATTGTCATCATAGTCCGAGGAAAGGTCACACAGGCAGTGTGGGAGCGTATGCAGACTGCACTGAAAGTGGTGGAAGGGTGGACGGTTGATCAAGGGCTCGGGGTGAGCCCCGAGAAAGCAACCGTCGTGCCGTTTACGAGGAGGAGGAAGTGTGAAAGCCACAGAACTCTCACTCTATACGGTAGGAGCGTTCCAATGGCCAGGGAGGTAAAATATCTTGGGGTCGTATTGGACTCTAAGCTAACCTGGAATGGTCACATTGGAAAAATACTGCGTAAGGCAGTCATGACCTTAGCCGTCACTAGGCGGCTATATGGAAAAACGTGGGGACTAAGACCTAGTATGGCCCACTGGCTGTACACAAGGGTGGTCAGACCATCGTTAACATATGCGGCACTGGTCTGGTGGCCTAAGGTGACACAATCCAGTGCCAAACAAAAACTAGGCAAGATCCAAAGGATGGCTTGCCTAGGCATCACAGGGGCCATGTCTTCAACCCCAACAGCCGCCATGGAGGTGTTGCTGGATCTACCCCCCCTACACTTCGTTATTATGGGAGAGGCCAGGCTAGGACTATACAGACTAGCCTGCAATGGTAGACTGAAGATCAACCCAGGCTTCAGGGGCCACTGCAAAATTCAGGAGATCGTGAAGGAACCCATGCTTGAAATGAGGTCAGACTTCGCGAGCCCGCGAATGTGCAGGGAAAACAACTTCACAGTGGAAATCCCTGATCGCGGGGCATGGCGGGAGGAGACACCGGGCATACCACGGGACGCGCTCGTCTGGTTCACGGACGGATCTGGCGGGGAGCGTGGGACGGGGGCAGGTGTTTACTCGGAAGGACCGAGGGTAAGTCACAGTATTTCCCTCGGAGCCCATGCAACGGTGTTTCAGGCCGAGATGTACGCCATCCTGCACTGTGTGCGGGAGAACAAGAGGAGGGGCTACACCAACAAGCGGATCCTCATAGCCACAGACAGCCAGGCAGCCCTTAAGGCACTAAGTAGCCCACGGGTAAATTCCTGGCTGGTGAGTGAGTGCCGAGACGAGACGAGCGACCTGGCTGGGCAGAATGAGGTGACCCTCATCTGGGTGCCGGGTCACTCGGGGGTCAAAGGCAATGAAGAAGCTGACAGTCTCGCAAAGAGGGGGTCAGCAGAACCATTTATGGGACCAGAACCGGCTCTGGGCGTGTCAAAGAGCACTGCCAGGGGAGCCATTAAGTCCTGGGTCAGAAACCAACACAAGGTGTACTGGGCGGACTGTCCAGGGCTCAGACATGGGAAGTCAATAATTGACGGACCCAGTTCAAAGAGAGCTGTGGAGCTGCTAAACCTTAGCAGAGGACAGCTCAGAAACACAACAGGTCTCTTGACGGGACACATGGCCGTCAAGAAACACCTACATAAAATGGGGCGGTTCGAAGGGGACCTCGCATGCAGACTCTGCGGCGAGGGGGAGGAATCAGCCCAGCACATCTTGTGCGAGTGTATAGCTCTGGACCGGAAAAGACAACTGATCTACGGTCACTCTAGACCGGAGACAGAGCAATATAAAACTTCACCCTACCAATCGCTGTGCAGACTAGTTCAAGGCACAGTGATTTTGGAATGGGTGGAGTAAGACTAGGGGTATGCACAATCAACCAAGGGTTGCGGTGCTATCGAGGCGGCAAGGCCGCGGACGAGCCCTGAGGGAACAAAAAAAAAAAAAAAAAAACTTTGGACAACGTTCACAGGTTTCCAGGTTGATAACATCCACTTGATAACCACAAGTTGATAGTAAATGTAACAAAAACCTTTGCTTGTTTTCACCTTTAACATAAATTCTGTCAACTTGTTGGGCTATAATATGTTTTGCTATTATGTTTGGTAATTCTTCTAAATTAATATCACCACAATTATAGTCAAGGCAATGGTGTTGTGTTTGTAGAAACTTCACTTGCTTGATTATGTCTGCAGACAGTAAACGTAATGGTGTATGCGGTTTAAAAACACAATGCACTGTTTGGAAACCATTATAAATCACAAACTCTTTAGGTGTAAATTCAGGCAGACAAAAACCCTGAGTATCAACGACTACGAACCTCATCGTGAAAGTGATTGCAGCATCCTTACAGCTACATTATATAGTGTACGATGTTGGAGAGTGGGGCATACTCGATGACACAATCATGTATAATTACACAAAAACATTTTGTGTGATTGGGAAAGTTGTTAGTACTCTCCATTTCCAATTTGATATCCACAGTAGAAGGTTTTATAGAGTCGGTATACTTGGAGCAATCAAATACAAACATGGGATATTTTAGGAAAGACTTGTAATCCAAGGTAGGCTGTGGTTCTCTGCCAACATACGAACGTTGAAATTCAATCATGTTTCTATATGCCTCGACGTAATTTGCTTGGTTAAAGTTCAAGTTCATACCCTCTGTGGGGATTTGTTTCGAATTTCAGTGAAGTCTTATATCTCGAATACCCACATGATCAAACTCGTTGATGTCTTTTCTAACGTTACTGTATCGATCTGTTTGGAATATCACAATAACAAATCTGGGTCGTTCGGTGTTTGAGGATGTCTTAATAGACCACAAGTCTTTCGTTGAATTATTTAGATTTGGTAATTCATACATCTCCCATTTTCTGTATGGTATAAGGATTTTCTTATCTAGAGCAATCGACTTTAATAATTGCTGCTGTATAACTTCACTAGGGTGGATATGTTTCACCTGCAGAGCCATGTACTCAATGTTAAACTTTAATGCCTTATCTGCATCTGCGGCACCAATCAAAATAAAGCAATTTCTATCATTCTGAGCTCTAGTGAGACGTAGAAGCAATTTACTGAAAATCACTCTTTTATAGTCTTTGAAAATATTACACAAGTAGCTAAGAGGTATGCAGTAGCAAAAACGTTCATTTTTTAACATCACATTGTTTTCGGTTGGATGCCATCCGGCTGGAATCAGAGCCCTTGCTTCATCGCTGTTTGCTTCCAAAAGTGTTCTAATTGATGTAACTATACCAGGATTTCTCACATGTTCAATAATCTGATTACACATTTCAACCGCAATAGAGGAAAACAAATGAGCTGCTGCATTAGACGTTACTTCTACATTTCCAATCGTACCACTCGTCTCAATACTACCATTTATCAGTAGAACAGATGAAGACCAATCGTAAAAAATATCTTGTTGGTTGATTGCAAACTCACAGGTATCATTATGGTCAAACGATCTGGTTTGAGGAGCGTATGTGTGTATTTCTTCCCCTCTGATTGACTCGTCGTGCACAGGGTCTGCGAAGATATGTAGTTTGCTTAACATCGTAACCCAATGACTGTAGAAACTGTATGTTCTCCCAAGATAGAACCGCCTTCGACTCAGGTAGCGAAGATACTGAAGTTGGAGCGGTTTGATTACTACTATTTATAATCAGCATAATATGTTGGTGTCTCTTTCAACTCCAATATCACAATGATCTCCTCACCTTGAAAGTTCACAGGTACTGAATTCTGATCGATAATGTTTACATTTATATGCGAAATGATACGTGTGGTAAGAGGCATAAAAACCTTACTATATGGTTTTATATCAATCGCATAACCAGGGTCTACCATAGGAGCAAACTCATATACTGTATGCGTAGGTTTTCCATCGTGGTAAGAACCATCTACTATGTTGCATTCCAAACGAATCGTCTTTACTCGTACAATTTCTACGGGTAGATTGGAAACGTAAAATTTACCTGCAGCAAGACGTTGTTTAGAAAATCCTAATATTGGTGCTATTGAAGCATCGGTAGAAAAGTCTATATCATACTGACATGTAATCTCACATTTCAAAGTGTTGTTGTTGGCTTTTAGCGAAAACAGTTTTACCACATGGATGTTGTGTTCTACTGCAGGGTCCAGATGTTTATCTTCAATATAACGTCGTAACAACTCATTCTGAATGTATTTCTCTATATCACTGATTTCATATGAACCATCAGGAATACTTATTTCTTGTCGAATCTTTCTACCACTCACAGCAGAAAAATAGTGAAACTTATTACCCCCACGTTCTATGTTTGGTATAGTGTTATATGTATGAAAGTTTGCAAGCGCGAGCGACTACTCAAAGTCTGGTTTTAATACTAACGGTGGAAATATTTCCATCGATAAAGAGGACGTAGAACCCTTCAAAGCAAACGTACGCGCCATGACTGAAACACAGATACTACTGTTTAAGTCTTTTATTTAAAAATTTTAAACATAAGTGACCACAATTATAAGTATTATACTTTTGATATACATCATGATTATACAATATAGTACAGTTTTTAAGATAATACAACAGTTTAATTGGTGGCTTCAAGTTTCCATATGAGTCAAAGTACACGGCTGTGTTACCACGTTTCTTAACTGCAACCCAATGACTACCTGGCTCTTTGTTTGTTTGCAAATTCATGATAAATGATTCATTCTTGCGTGATCCATTCGATGGTAAATTATCTCGCATGTATACACCTCTAAAATATGGAATTTTCATTTTACCAGCAAATTTCACAAGATCTATATTTGTTAGAGGTCTTGCTGGTAAACACTTTACACGTTTTTTGGTTTATGTAAATACAAACCGAAACCGCTTCCCTGTTTCTTCATATACAAACCACTACCTCGTTGACCAACAGCAATAGCCTCCATCGTTTGGTTATGACGTTTTGCTTCTTCCAATTTTTGTTTGGCTGATTTAGCATCGTTAACTGCTTTAGCAATGCCTGCAGCACCACCACCTAGAGCTCCCAGCGCTGATAGACCACCAAAAATTAAAGGTAGTAGTGGAAGGAAACCTCCACTTTTCGGTACTGAAATAACTCGGGGTGTCTTGACTTTCTTACGACCACCAGCATTTTTAATTACTTTTCTCGCTACATGTAGTAAATTTTTTACAGATGGAACTTCCGCACCCACAGCTATAGCACCTTTCATTAAATTTATTATGTTTTTAAATGGTATTTTACCGCCACATTTTACTTTTTTACTGCTACGTTTACGTTTGGTGGTTGTCTTTGGGGTTAAATCCATACCAAGCTTTCTTTTAACTTTCATAGTGTTTGTAACACCCCAAGCAGCTAACTTTTCACCAAAACTTGCCCCTTCGACTTTACTCTCTCCCAAGCTCGGTTCTCCAACACCTCGTCAGCTCGATGTCTATCACTCAACTGTTTTGATTGAGAGTATGCGATATCGTGATCTCGACAAGCACGATCTAGAGGATTGATACCTTGATCACCTCTTGCTAAACGTTCTTTAAGTTTAGTACCTGGGCCACAAAACTGATAACCAGGAACGTGCAGCTCAACAGGTAATTTGTTGATGGTTGTGTTAACAAGACTTTCACCTTGGCACACCAACATTTATACTGCTAATGAGGTATGATAAATCTGAGTATTTATATAGATGGTTGCACTCGTAAAAAGTTTTAGTTTAGTTAATGATGTGTATTGTTAAACACGCAAAAGCTACCCTACCAGTCACAAACATAGATGATGTTGTTACCATTCCATCACCTAAGCAGCAAAGACATGGACTTCTTTTACCAAACACAGTTAGATGTTTGATATGTGGTCCAAGTGGATGTGGTAAAACAAATGTTATGTTAAGTTTGTTGTTTGAACCCAACGGTTTAAAATTTCAAAACGTATACATATACTCAAAGTCTTTATATCAACCTAAATACAGTATGTTAAAGGAGGTGTTGGATGCTACAAAAGGTGTTGGATACTATCCATACAGTGAAAACGAAGAGATATTAGATCCTGCAGATGCAAAGAGTAATTCAATTTTTATATTTGATGATGTAGCCTGTGATAAGTAAGATAAAATAAAATCGTATTTTTGTATGGGTAGACATAAAAATATTGACAGTTTCTACTTATGTCAGACATATAGCAAAGTTCCGAAGCAATTGGTGCGTGATAATGCTAACATTATAGTTTTATTTAAACAAGATGAAACTAATCTTAAACATGTGTATGATGATCATGTAACTACCGATATGAGTTTTGAAAAGTTCAAACTCCTTTGTGGTGAATGCTGGCAAAACAAACATGATATGGTGGTTGTCGTTAAAGATTCTGATTTAACACAAGGAAGATACCGCAAAGGGTTTGATCACTTTATATATCTCACTTGACTGGAAAACGTTAGTATTAAGTTGTTCGACATAGAGTAAACATGTCGAAAAAATCTAAAGCTACCCGTCATCGTAAAATAGTAGCACCAACAAATATACAACGTAAAATAGCTGATCTATCAAAGATAATTCAAAAGAAATATTTAGCTTTGAAGCTTCGCAAAACAGACAGATGAAACATTACTACGTTTATATAAACCCATCTTAAAACCTTTGAGTGATATATCGAAAAACACGGCATTGGCTACTGTTCAACACCAACCAACTAAAACCACCACATCATTAGCTACTACTCAAACAACTCAACAGAAACCTGCTACATTATTGGCTACTACTCAAACAACTCAACAGAAACCGACTAAAACTGAAGTTGATGTCAATCCAACAGCAGCAAAGGAGGAAATTCCATTCCTTAGTGATGATGAAACGTTTGAATTGGAGGCGGAGACACCAGAACCTGAATTATGGGCGACTAAAGCTTATAGAAAATTAGATGCTGCTGCAAATACACCAAAAGCAGTGTACGAACGAATGTTAAGTTCCTATCCAATAGTTGTTAGATATTATGTTGATAAATATTTTACAGATAATCATTCCTGTGATCAAACATATGGTGTTACTTATGATAAAGCTACCAACACTTGGATGCTTGGAAACAAACCTATTAAATTTGTTGTTACTAACGTAGATTTTAAAAATAGAGAAACCTTTCAAATTGTGGTTGGTGACAGAAGATATTACCGTACTAATCATCTGTTGGAATTGATATTTTTGAGAAAACCTGGTATGAGTGCTTTGAACAATCGGGAAGCTTTACGTGACTATGCAGACATTATGGCAACTACTAGTCTTCACAGAAAAGAGAACAATCCTAAAGAAGACGTTCTACGAAATACCTCTACCAAATATCAACATGTAATAAAACCAATTTTAGAAAAACAAGAAGGTGCTAGAGCGCGATCTTCCTCGGTAAGTTTAGGCCGTGGTATGCCATACATGCTACATACAAAAAAACAGAAAGAGTATGTATACTGGGATGATATAAACGAGTTGGTTGATAGACTTAGGCTTTTAGTAGCTTCTCAAGCAGCTGGTAATAACGCACACAACAACGAAATTCAGTCGATTATTGAAGAACTGAAGGAAGTGGGTGTTATATAAACAGATTTGTGTGTTTTTAACCATTTTCAAAATGCCGATCGATAAATTCGGACGTTCCGCAAAGAATTTAAAACATCTAAACCGAATTATTCACGGAGAAACATAAACTTAAAAAAATGTTTGTGACTAAGGAGTATATCGATGGTGCTATCGAAGGGATAAATAGAAATCTAGTTCAGGAAGCAGTGGCAGCAGTTTGGGTTATGGTGGATAAACGTATATCAAAAATGGAGTTTAGTTGGAATCAAATAAAATAAGTTCAGTGTAAAAATGTCTATCGATAAGTTCGGACGTTCTGCAAAGGCTCCCAGCTTCTTAAACAAAATTGTGCACAGAGAAACATTTCTGAAAACTGTAAATGGTGATTTTGATGTGCAAAACCATAAATTATGTAACGTAGGTGATCCTATCGAGCCTGCTGATGGTGTGAATAGAAAATTTGTCGATGTGTGGGCAGATGAGTATAAGAAGAATAAAGATGAAGTATCACAGAGTCTAATCGCTATAACTCTTGAAGCTGTGCATAAATCAGAACTAGCTGCTCTTAAAAGCGAGTTTGAAAACAAATTGAAAAATTTAGACAAGACCATAGCTGCTCAAGTTTTAAAAGATATTGATGTGTTAAAGAATAACAAGTTGAAGAAGAAGCTGGGTGAGATAGACAGCAAACTAAAAGATTTACATGATAAGTGGATACTTTTAAATCCAACATCACCATGAGACGCAAAACAGTTGAACCATCTGATACCAAAAAACAAATTATTGATGAGTTATATAAACCAGCAAGAATCAATTTTAAACGTAGACGTACAATAATCAAAGGTTTAAATGATTTGTGGCAGATTGATTTAGCAGAATTTACAGACTACTACAAAGAAAACTCTGGTTACAAGTATATTTTAGTGGTTATTAATTGTTTTTCAAAGCATGTGTGGACTCGCCCTCTTAAATATAAAACTGCTGTAGAGGTGACTAAAGCTATGACTGATATTTTATCTACTAGTACAGCGCCCTCTAACATCCAGTCTGATCTTGGGTTAGAATTCTATAATGCTAAATTTAACGCCTTAATGAAAAAATACAACATTAATCACTACAGCACTTATAGAGTGAAGAAGGCTGCAATAGTGGAAAGAGTCATACGTACCTTAAAAGAGAAGATATATAAAAATTTCAACTTGATTGGCTCCTACAAGTGGGTTAATACACTACCTGATGTCACTGCTGCTTACAACGCTACTGTTCATCGAACAACTGGTGTAAAACCTCAAGATATTAACAAGAAAAATGAAGAAGCTATTCTGAAACAAGTTTACTCAAATCTGAAAGTGTTTAACAAAAATAAATTTAAAGTGGGTGATGTTGTACGTCTAAGTAAAGCTAAAACATTATTTGATAAAGGTTATACACCACGTTGGTCAACGGAGCTGTTTAAAATCACTAAAGTTCACTACACTAATCCAACCACCTATTTAATAAAAGACATGCAAGGCAAACCAATCAGTGGTGGATTTTATGAAGAGGAGCTACAAAAGACTGCAACCCCTGATTATTATTTAGTTGAAAGAGTGATAAGAAAGAAAGGCGCCAAGTCATATGTGAAATGGCTTGGTTTTGATAAATCTCATAACTCATGGATAACTAGCAAAGATATAAAATAATTTGTATTACAATACTTTATATTAAAACAAACATTGTAAAATATATGTTTTTATTAAAATAAAACAAACATTGTAAAATATATGTTTTTTATTTCAACAACCTACTCAACACAAAGCTTAACGTAAAAGTTTTCTTTATTAGCAAATTTATGACAAGTCGCTTAAATATAAGCAGTATTAAAATTGATTTTCAATTTCTACAATCACTTAAGACATTATAAAACGCCTTTAAACTAAATATTTTCACAAGGAAATCTTGAAAGAATATAGAAACTAATATTAGGAACGTTCGACTAGATAAATAAATAAATAACTACATAACTAAGTAAATAAATAACTATGTATATAAGTACATAAATAAGTAAATAAATAACTATGTATATAAGCCTAACCTAAATGAATTGCGTGAAATGAGCTGCCTTATGAAGACGAATTGGATTTTACAGGTATTGGCGAGTTGGATAAATATTTTAGATCGTGAAAAGTAGTCCGCGTTACTTTTTCACGATCTGTTTATGACCCCAAGCTAGCGTTTTATATGAATCTGATAGAACGTACCGTTTGTCATCAAAATGTGATAATGCTACCTTATTAACCATTTGTGTGAACACATCATGCAGTCTCGTTCGGAAAACATTCATACTTTTAAAAACTCGTCCATCCTGTACTACCACGCATCCATCGTCATTCATTTTTGTTTCACCCATGCTATCCACAACATTCCTGTAATCCTCAGCACTCAAATCCCTTTTCGTTACACATTCTTGCACTCCTTTCGCTTTCTTTGTTAAAATACCCTCCCCATCAATCATATATGATTTTGCACCCGTCCCAACCATTTCGTATAAAATTTTGCCCTTATACTCGTCTTTCATTCGTCCTAACACACTCTCGCTCACCGGTATACCGTGTGGATTGTCAGCCGAGTAGTTTGATGTATCGTATTTATCAATGTCTTGTTTCATGTCGTCATAAAAATTGTCTGTCTCTACTAAAATAATCAACGAGTCCGTATTAGTGTACAGTAAAGTCACTTTGTCACCATACTTTGTCTTTAAGTAGTCGTACAGAAACCCATATATGATGGTTTTTGATACATCTAATATCGAAAAACCAACATATATAGGTCTGTCATACGTCACGTGAGTTCTGTTCATTTGTATAGCGACAAAGTCGTCCGTGAAAATTGAATGATTTTTAAAGTGTGGTTTGTTAATGTATGCCGCCGCACCCGGTTTACGCCCGATATTATCCCAGTGCGTCACAAGTTTCACGTCCACCCTCTTGTCCAAATTTTCCATGGTCTTACCGAATACCGCGTTGTTCATTAATTTAAAGAAATCGCGCTCAAATTCATTTTTAGATAAATTTCGTAAGTTTGTGTTTTTATCGATATAAATTTTCAGCCATGGAGATTGCCTAAATGTTATAACGCGGTGTATTTTCTTCAAAACCAGTCCGTGGCCTAAACATTGCTTTAAATTCCTATAATGAATAATATATTTAGTTTTATCGTTTAAATTTGGAATAAGTTTCGGTAGTTTCGCGTTTGGGGGTACGAATGATTCAGGACAAAAGGGCAATTCATTGTGTAAGTCATGTAGACTCTCCGGATATTCTAAATCGACCTCCAAAACATAACCAAATTCGTCGTTATCCCCCAAATTTTGAATTTCTAAATTTTGAATTTCGGTTTCGGAGAGCCAACGAAAGCTTCCGATTGCTAATGGCTCGCTTTGACTTTTTCCGTACAAATTTGTGGCATCTGTATAGATAAGCCACGTTTTCGGCTTTGTAGCATCATAATTAGGATTATGTTCATTGTTAGCTACTGCCCGTCTGACACTACATTGACTGACACCACCCCGTATACCTTTTTTGAAAAAGTGATGCATCTTGATGTCTGTTAGCAGTTCCAGCTCCACCCCAGTAGCTTTTTGGGCAGCATTCCAAGCAAGAGATGGAGCTGTGACATGCTGACAAGGATCGAGATTGTACACCTCAAAACAAACATTCCTAAAATTCTCAAAACACATCAGCCAAAAGTAACACATCTGATTTTAAATATAGATCTGAATAACCCCCTAAAGTTCTACACTCAAACGTCTGCCACACCTTACACGCACGCTCATAGTCAGACTGCATGATGTGTTCACCTCTTAGATTATCATAAAATCCCGACTGTGATGGAAGCTTAGTCTCATTTAATTTATCAAAGGAGTCTACATACGAATATGGAAATACACTCTTCTGCCGAATTAAATTAAACTTGTTTACATCTGCGAAATATTTTTTGACTTCCCTACACTGACTGTCTTCTAAATTTGTTGCAAATTTTTCTAAACTTTTAGCCATAAACCTAAACGAATCCAAAAATCTAAGTTTAATGTGGGTTTTTTTCGTTGTCCCATCTTCCGACTCCTCTTGATTAACCAAAACATGTTTACTAAAAGTGATGTACCGCTCTTTGTTTTGAGCGATGACATCTAATTTTGACTCGTACTCTGCCAACTCTTTGATGAAGAGATGCGCATCATACCCTGAGAGATTATGAAACAATACCGGAATGAATTTAGGAACTTGATAATTTAGATTGCAGATGGAGTGAGCCGGACCGCGATAATTATTGAATTCGAGCAAATGGTCGTGGTCACGAACCTTCTCCTCATCGGGACCGAAAGATCTTTCACAAATGTGACATAAATTAGAATTTTGAAATTCGCGCTCTTGTTCATCGGTTAAAGGTGTTATTGGCCAAACTTTGCTTATATGGTTTTGATAAATCTCTCTAACATCATTTTCTAAACGCTCTACAAAAACGCTCGCGGCGTCCTGACCACGGTAAGTGACAAATTTTGATAGCGAGAAGTCAAAAGAACATTTAATGTAGTACGCGAACGAATACGGTATGTGTTTGTGAGTCTTTTGTGTGAATGACTCGCAACAATTTTGAGGATGTTCAGTTTCTAAAGGGGATAAAAGACTCTCAAAATCAGCATACACAACGAAAGGAACACGCATTTTCTTTTCAAAATCGACAAATCTAAGTAAATTCTCGGGTGTGTATTTACCATATTTATCCTTCCGCATCTCAGTTGTTGGTAAATTTACTCTAACATGGTTACAATCGAATTTCTGATGCTCAACTAATTTTGCTTCTGTTCCAAAAAAGACTAAACAACCATCACAAAGGAATTTTTTGCATGCACGTTTAGATATTTGACTTCTCACAAGACGAGATATATCTTTAATTAAACAATAATGAGTGTTGCTTTCAATTTCATCTGTTAACAATAATAAGTTAATATGCCTGGTCTTGCGAGAAGTAGTAAAATATAGAGGACCACAAATTTCATAATTAAATTTGCCGTTGTTAAAATCTTTATCCAACCCGTAAACATTGATCGAAATATTGTTTTGTTGTTCAAACTGGGTAATTTGATTTAAAGAAACGGGAAATTCAATACCTGTAAAATCCAATTCGTTCTCATATGGTAAATACTGAGGTAAGCGTTCTGGGTTATATTCCGCTGGGTGTAGCGCTGCAAGGATGGACCACTTAAAGCACTGATTGTCTTCATTCTGGATATTTACACAAGCCTTTTTATCCATAATGCACTTTGGTAGACCCATATATGAATTGCCTGTTAGTGGAGAAAATTTGGCAACACTCACTTCCAACCAAAGCCATTTTTGGAGCACCCAACCTGAAAATCGAAGGATAGTATAAGTATATGCATACGACATTTTTTAATAGGACACCTGTGTAAAAATGTTTCAATTTATATGTATACATTCCGGTAGAGTCAAAATCTTTTAAATATATTATTGTTAAAATATTTAACTTACCACTTTCATGGTGCTGGAACTCTATAGCTTTGGTCTTCACGATGTCCTCCAAACTCTCCACTACTCCAACAGCCTCCCCCAGTGTAACGATTGGTGTTGTTCGGGTGTTGAAACTTTTTATATCTTCGAGCTCTTTCAACGGCAGCCGGTATAAACCGAAGAGCTCGAGATTGATTTTCACACACCCGAGCTGCTCCATCTTCTTTCCTACAGTCTGCAGAACTTTTGGTTGGGCGTACTGTAGGAATTCATCGATGTCAATCGCTACACCCTCTGCAGGAATCCTGAATGTTGTCAGCTTTGTATTAAATGCATGCTTAATGAGCTGCACACCATCTTTTCCGTCGATACAAGCTTGGTTCTTGTGTTGGAGACTTCGAAGATGGCCTGGGAATGCTGTCTGTAATAAACAAGAAAGTAAATCTCAGATATATACTATGTTGAAACACATATAAGACAGACTAGATAGCTGCAACACTCGATAAATATAGAAACTTACTTTTGGAATATCTATCATGCAGATGAAACATCTGGTGGTCCTCGCTACCCTGTTAGGTGGCTCTTGTTCGGTAGTGGTGGACTGTCGCTTCACCCCGCTAGTTGATGGTTGAGGGTTGCTAGTAGATGCTACTGGTTGTGGTTCTCCTGTTGATGTTGATGGCTGCGGCTCTGCTGTGATTTCTGAAGTAGAAAAATAAAATTGAAAACTAAATTGTCTGCAAACATCTATAACTTTCATAAAAACTTTTTGTTTTATTCTGGAAGACTTTTTGCTTGTATGAGAAAAAAATTCATAACCCATACCGTTAGAAACTTATACCTACAGTATTGTTTACAATCTATTTAGCATAATGCATTTAATATTTAAAAATTCAGCTCCGTTTTAGATTTTCTGATTGTATGAGAAAAAAAAGTTTGAAAAATATTTTAAGAGAATATACAGAAAATTAATTAAACAGTGCATTTACCTGCTCTATGGAACCTCTTGGTGTGAGCTCCAAGCTTGTCCTTTCTGGAAAATGCAGAAAGGGCAGAAAAACAAGTTGGAGCTGGAACCGCAGTTTAACATGTGCCGTTTCCTAGCGTCTTTGCGGGTGTATTCTTTCTCACAGTGCTCGCACTTAAATACACCCATTCTTGCTACACTTTTTCACAAATAAACAAATAATGTAGAGGAAGTATTTCTTTCACGAACTGACTGTGAGTGTTGCTGCCTGTCTGCAATTTCAGCTTTTATATGATTACTCAACCCCCCACACGTGTATGAAACCTCATAGGTGACGCAAGTTTTTGCGAAATTAACCGTTAACCACTATCTACATCCTACAGAGTTTCTGGAGGATGTAGATAGTGGTTAATTAGTCGTTGGAAACATCCTACAGAGTTTCTGGAGGATGTAGATAGTGGTTAATTAGTCGTTGGAAACATCTGGTCCTAATGTGTTTTTCCGGAGGATGTAGATAGTGTTCTCAGATTTTTATTTTTAAACAGTGTTGACACATATCCTTGTAAAAATTATTCAATAAAAACTAATATATTTTTCACAATTTCTTTATTACAATTTATACATTTAAAATTTGCGATAGTTTACAATATCATTAAGTACGTGTTGGTATTTTGTAACAAATTCACATACCATGCTTAAAGTATCGCTATATCTTTCTCTAGCTACGAAAAAGGCACATCTAATTAGGGAAATGTCTCTAAATTTAGCTAATTCGGTCCTTAAATCATTAGCAAACATCTCCAAATTAAAGAAACTTTTACAGCTTAGTTCTAACAATAAATCTTTAGCTACACAACCGATATCTTCTAGTATTTTAAGTGATTGAATTGACAAGTTAAAATTAATTACATATTCCTTACCACAGAGTTTCAGCTTAAAACCTACAGTTTTTCTTTGTGATTTAACAAGATATTTGGTTAAAGTATATGTTTCACTAGTTTCTATAGATTTGTTTTCCAAATTGTAAACTATCGTAGGTAATACATTTAAAAATTCTTCAAATGTCCACACATCAAAAAACAGGTATATTACAGTTTTTCTGAGATAATTTAACTAAAGGCAAAAAATTTAAAACTGGATTAACACCTATGATAAGCAGCTTCTCCCCGTTCGACGTAAGAGAAAAAGTTGTTTGACACATCAGTTCACAGTCTTCTGTTTTCAATTTTTTCTCGATGCTTTTATTATTGATTTCCACCAGCTTCTGATTGAAAATATCTTCTTGCGTAGGCTGATAGGGTGTTTGTAGGTTTGTTGGATATGCTGCATTAATTATATTTTCTATAGCTTGATTCTGTTGTTCATCAACCTCTGCTGCTGGATATAATGTATATAGTTCACTTATCATGTTTTCCAACGTTTTTGGTTCTTCTTTTGGAATAATACTTTCGATTGCATTACCCAGTAAGACGTCTTGTAGCACTTTAAGCTTTTTACCACCACCACTATTTTCTGCATTAGCAGATTTTCGTTTTCTACCGTTGTTCACCATATTATACTCGTTCTGCTTCAGTTTTCAACTAAATGCTTCGTTTGAAATTCTCAACTTTTATACTTATCTAATTATTATTATTACTCTTACAGCTGAGCTTTGTTGCCGTGTTGAGTTTTATTGCTTTTAACTTAATATGTGAATCAAGACGATTCATTTGATACCAAACACGTAGGACTTTAATCAACAAATAACAAATTACTTGTACGCATGCGCTAGCCGCCATATTTACACACGTCATTTAAATGGTGGTTCCTCGTTTGCATAATACAGGTTAGCTGGCTTTTGAATTTGCATGTAGTGTTTCAACCAACTAATAAAAAATTTATTGGGTGCTTACACTAAACTTAAAACATTTTTAGGTAACACAGTTTTTCTATAATCAATATTTCGCTTCAAATCCTGAAAACTAAATTTTAAATTCAACAAGCCTTTGAAAAAATTTCTTCAGCTGTCCCTAGAACCGAGGTTATTTTTCTATACATGCATCATATCAAGAAAAGCTATGATAAACAAATTTGGTGGGTTTCCGTTATAATAAAATATTTTTGTATTAACTGCTTTCTATGAAAATTTACAAATATTTAGTGCCAGAAGCTTTATCTGAAAATTCGCTACCATAACGCATTTGCTGTCTTCAAGTTAATTTTGTTTTAAGCTCATTTATATAGCAAAAACAAATTATGCTAAAATATTTTTGTATCAGATTATTTATGTAAAAGTTTGCAAATATTTAGTTTCAGAATATTTATCTGAAAATTCGCTACCATAACACACTTGCTGTACCCAGGTTTTAACCACATTTATATATCAAAAAATGTGAAACAGTCGTCCCATAATAATAATATTAAAGGTGTCAGTATTGGATAAAGTATAAAAAGGTTTTTACTTCTATTTAAAAGTATATGAAAATTCGCTAACATAACGCACTTGCTGTACCCAGGTTTTAACCTCATTTATATATCAAAAAATGTGAAACAGTCGTCCCATAATAATAATATTAAAGCTGTCAGTATTGGATAAAGTATAAAAAGGTTTTTACTTCTATTTAAAAGTATATGAAAATTCGCTAACATAACGCACTTGCTGTACCCAGGTTTTAACCTCATTTATATATCAAAAAATGTCAAACAGTCGTCCCATAATAATAATATTACAGCTGTCAGTATTTGATAAAGTATAAAAAGGTTTTTACTTCTCTTTAAAAGTATATGAAAATTCGCTAACATAACACACTTGCTGCGTTTAGCTTATTTCTACAAAAAATTGGTAGACCAACTCACCAGACATAGTCATCGCCTTCAGACATAGATTATTTTCGTAAAACGTTTTAGTTCTGATTTTTCACAAAAATAACTAGACACATATTGATACAAAGTCATCAACAAACCATAGCTCTATATACACAGAAATTTCTACAAATAAACACAACTTCTAGCTTCACTAAACCTATACACCTGTAATGAAAACACACCTATGGCATATTAGGTAAGATTCCAAAAATTATTACTGCAAAACACATAATTTTCATGACCGCGCTCGGCTGATGATTTAAACTGAGGTTATTAGCTCGTCGCTCAACTAAACCGGAAAGACTTGTGATAACGGTTAATCAGCTGATGTAATATTTAATAAGCGTTTGGAATAAAATCATAACGTTTTGTTTCGCTTTCATTTAATTCGATCGAGTTAATTTTTTTCATCCCAGTGTTTTATATTAATTATCTTGATGTAATCATCAGGTTCTGTGTCTTTAATAGGTGGTTTATATTTATTACTTATTACTTATTTTGATATACTTTTCAGGTTAGATAGGTTTGATAAGTGGTTTATATTTTATTGCTAATAATTAACTTCTTGTTACGCATGTTATTTTAAATGGCGGTTCCTCGTTTGCCTAATACAGGTTAGCTGGCTTTTGAATTTAATTACGTCATCTCAGGTTAGTTCGCTACTTGTTCGGGTTAAATACGACGTCAGGTGGCGGAACTACTCAGGTTTGGTCGGGGGTGGTCGGGTTTGGTCAGTGGCTCCACCACCCTGTGCTCGGGTGAGCTCGAGGACGGTTGAGTCAGGTCAGTGGTTCCACCACCCAGGTGGTGGGTGGTGGCACCAGAACCTTTCTTCTATACCTACTGTGGAGACCTACTGCAGCCCGAAATATCCCAGCTGTCGTCCAGATCCAGAACCACGAGAGCTGCGCCACGGGAGACCGCCTTGGGTGACTTGATCGTGACTAGACCGCCACCGGGTTCAAATCAACGTGCAGTCAGCCGCTTTGCTAGTGCTCTCGCGAAGACTCCAGCTCAGGAACGCAACCCTTTGCGCCTCCCGACGGAAACAAAGAAAACTTTCCCACAAAGACCGAAAACGACACCCCCCTCCGAACGTCCAGGAGGTCGAGTCTCGCCGGGCTGTTTCGATTACCAACACAGTTGGGAATCTATGGCAGCCCGAAGTACCCTTACTGCAGTCGGTCACCGAAACCGAAGAGGCTGCTCCACGGGAGACCACTTTGGGTGACTTGATCGTGACTAGACCGCCACCGGGTTCAAATCAACTTGTAGTCAGCCGTTTTGCTAGTGCCTCCACGCTTCCGGGAAGACCGCAGCTTTGGAAAGCGAGCCCCGGCTCCCCCAGGTCGCTCCGCTGATACAGACAGAAGCGAACGATGGACCTATTTATGCGAAGCTCCTCTGCGGCCGCCTCTATGAAATAAAACCACTGACAAACACAACAACATTCAATATCTTTTCCACACCTGGACTTTTAACGTCACCTCTGGCGAAGGCCACCAAGCGCGCCTAGGCCCTCCACCGTACAGCTATAGAGACAGCGACCCACCTAAACGAAGCGGAAATAAACGGCCTGCTGAAGACGGCGTTCTCCACTTGCCACAGCTGCTAACTCTACTAAGCTGGTGCACATAACGAATCACTGCGTACTCTCCAACGGCCGGCCTGAAATACACAATAAAACCAAACACCAAGAATCGAGACCCGGACGGTGGCTGCTTCCTCTCCGTGACTGCTCCTGCGATCGCTGAAAGAGAACTAACTCCCACGGCCGGCCTGCTGAATTCGCTACTGAAATACACAACAAAACCAAACCCCAAGAATCAAGACGCGGACGGTGGCTGGTTACTCTCCGTGACGGCCCCTGCGACTGCTGAAAAAGAACTAACTTGTCGAGCGCGTTACAGCCGATCTGCTGGCTCTCGCACGGTTCACAATTTGTGCGCTGCGAGGTGCGCGTAGGTATGCAGTGGACCAGCCCATCCGTCCCCGCTTTCATCGCTTCGCATACGGCAGGACCCGCCTGGGCGATCTTACCCGCTATAATCCTTTCCACCGGTCTCGCGACGTGTTCTTGAAACTATATTTTATCAAACATTTACGAATGTTTTAATAACCAAAATAAATTAAATTAAATACAGATGGTACGGATCTATTCCCCTGTTAACTAATTAGATTATCTAATGGCAATTACGTCACTTCGTGACATCCTCTCATCTCCTGAAAGAAAAAACGAAGTTTTTTCTTCCACATCCCGACCTCGCCGGTCCTCTGGTCCCCAATATAACAATAATAATACAAGAAAATAACAGGCCTACCAATATGTCGAGAAAGAATGCACATAATGTACCCTCAAAGAAAAGTTTGTCTTTCCTATTCCATATAAGCAAGCGGCCCTACCCAATACACTTTTAAACTAAATCAAACATCTTTCAAAGCAAGAATAAATAATTAGTCTGTGTAACGGAGAAATGATATCAAATTTCCAACCATATTCCCTGGGTATGCGCAAAATTTCTTAATTAAAAAAAATATATATTCTTAAACTAAATTTTTCAAAGGAAAATTAGATAATTTTGAAGGCGCACCAGGGAAATGATATTGTCAAATTTTCCATCATAACTTCTGGGTATGTGCAACATCTCATAATTTAAAAAAACGAAATATTCTTAAACTAAATCAAACATCTTTGAACGGAAAATTAAATTATTAAAATTCGTAAGTAAACAGAAAATAAAACATATCCTTAAACTAAATCAAGCACTTTCGAATGGAAAATTAAATAATTAGAATTCGTAAGTAAACAGAAAATAAAATATATCCTTAAACTAAATTTAAACGATGCTCCAAACACAAATACGGAACAGTTATCTCCGTAGAGGCACTGCGACGCGTCTATATGCAATATCGCTTAATTTAAGAAAATAATCAAAAAGAAAACTGCAAGTTAAAACTAAATTAACCAGGGTTCCTAAGCGTAAATAAACAAATCGTTCAGATTTAACACACCCGAAATTGATAGCTTCTCGCCTCAAATGAATTGGGAGCTATTTGAACGGAACTTAGCACAAAATGTCTGAGAATTAGGTTGAGTACACTATGCTTAATCTAAATAATAGTCAATGATAGTCTCACCCACAGTCTCCGCGTTTGTGCACCGTCGAGTGGCACTCCTAGAAGTCTCCCATACTCCCGTGTCACACACTGCACCTAGTACCTGTCGCCTGTCCATCCAGTCGTGCAGCCACACGTGGCCCTCCGCGTCGGGTCCATGGAGCGCCGGCTGGCACCAGGCGATACGGCCTGCCCTGGTAGCGGCACCCATCCCTTGAGGTGGCCTCCAACTGTTCGGGCTTGCTGGTTGGCAACTCCTGCAGTTCTCATGGCTTCGGTCGTTCAGCACCAGGTTACACTGGGTAGCTACGTGCAACCTGGGGCGTACACTGCATGGCTCTTGTCGCTACTCCTCTTTTCCATGACCACAGTTGGTTTTCCTGGGTCCTGACAGAAACATTTTCGGGACCTAATGCCCACTTTCTCACCTTGTGAGCATTAAACAGCTTCTCACATCGGTAACGGGTGTGTCCAGACTGACCACACCTCCAACATAAACTCTTCTCTGCCATCGGTAAATACTCTGGTTTTACTGGAACAATTTCGTCGATTCTGCATGCGTCTGCTGCTGCATATGCACGGATAAAGTGTAATTCTGGCGGCGGCGACGCATTCACGGTCTCTGGCTGCTGTGGTGCATGAAACTTTTCAGATCTTTCACATGTATGTGTTTCAGCAACTTGCCCTTGGTATCCCGGATGTCATACACCACCGGCGACACTACTTTGACCACCGTATACGGACCAGAATATTTCGCCGCGAGCTTTGCGGCAAAACCACTGGTTCCTTGGGATAACGGATGTTCCCGGCGTAGCACCTGTTCACCAACTTTGCATTGCCACTCCCTGCGACGCAAATTGTAGTGGCGACTTTGTCGGGTGAACGCCCATGCCAGATTCATTCTTACTAACTCGAATGTTTCTCGCAGCTTCTTCAGACGGTTATGACGGTCTTCTATTTCTTCCGGCGTCGTCTCCGGCTCCTCTGGCTGACTCTCCGGCGGTATTTCGCGTTCAGCGTGCACCGCGCCGGACACGGTCAGCTCTCGGCCGAAGTTCAGGAATGCTGGGGTGAATCCGGTGAATTCCTGTTTGGCCGTGTTGATTGCGAACCCCAGTTCGGGTAGCCTTTCATCCCACTGTCGCTGATCATGCTCGCAAAACTGAGCGATCATGGTTTTCAGCGTGCGATTCGCCCTCTCTGCACCATTGGCCTGGGGAGTGTATATTGGGGTCAGTCTCTGGGCTATCCCAAACTCCTTCAGCCAGGCTTTGTGTTCATGAGACACTAGTTGTTTCCCGTTGTCCGAGATCAGTGTCCTGGGGCAGCCAAACTTAGTGATGACCATCTCAAACAACGCTTTGTTGACGGCGGGGGCGGTAGCTTTCTTCAACGGTCGGCATTCTACCCATTTCGTGAAACGGTCTTGGGCTACAATAATAAAATTGTGCCCCTTTTTGGACTGAGGCAAGGGTCCCACTAAATCGACGCAGACGGTATCCCATTGTGTCTTGTTCGAGGAAGGCTGCATCTTCCCGGGGGTCTGTTGTTGGGAGACTTTAAACCTCTGACAGCGATTACATTGCCTCACATAACTCGCAAATTCCCGAAACATCCCTGGCCAATAGTAATGACAAGCTATACGGGCAATGGTTTTTGAAATGCCCATGTGCCCGGCGGTCTGTTCGTCGTGGTTCTCTCGTAGAATTCGGCCACGCACGTCCTTAGGGATGCACAATTTCCAGGGATCGCTCAGCTCGGGCTCGCTTAAGTTGTATGCGTCCCAAAAATGTCAGTACAGTCTTCCGCCCCTGATGGAATAGTCGGGAAATGCCTCCGGGTTCCTTTCCACCTGGTCCAACTTACGTCTGTACCAGGAACAGCTTGCTTCCTCCTCTGTGAAGCAAATATTCTCTTCCGCGGACTCTTCACAGCTCTCCAACGGTGAACGGGAGAGGGCGTCCGCTACACGGTTTAGTGCCCCTCGTCGATATTTTATCGTGAAGTCGTATTGTTGTAGAAATACGCTCCACCTGGCCACGCGCCCAATCGGGGTTTTACTCGTTTGCAACCACCTAAGAGATTGGTGGTCTGTCAGTACTGTGAAATGGTACCCCTCCATGTATGGGCGCATTTTTTCAATCCCCCATACTACCGCTAGGCACTCTTTTTCCGTCACGGAATAATTTTTCTCGGCAGGGCAGAGCGTCCGACTGACATACGCGATGACTTTCTCTGACCCGTCGATGTTCTGAGTCAGAGCTATGCCTAAGCCATTATCACTGGCATCAGTTTGCAAGACGAATTCTCTCGAAAAGTCCGGACAGGTCAATATCGGCGTCTGAGTGAGTAATTTCTTCAGGTCTTTAAACGCCCCCTCTTGCTCTTCACCCCAGTGCCATCGGTTCTTCTTCTTCAATAGCTTGGTCAGGGGGGTCACTACCTGTGAGAACTGCGGAATGAAGCGGCGGTACCATGAGGCGACCCCCAAAAATCGACGGACGTCTCTTACGGTTCGTGGGGTCGGCATGGCCTCGATAGCCTCCACTTTATCCGGGTCGGTGCTGATGCCATCCGCCGTCACAACATGCCCAAGATATTTCAGCGACTTCCTGCAGAAGTGACATTTCTCTGGGTTCAGCTGCAAGTTACTCTGCCTCAGCCTTCGGAACACTTCCCTCAAGTTCTCCAGGTGCTCCTCGAAGGTCTCTCCCATTACGATAACGTCGTCCAGGTAGGCGAAGGCGTGCGGTTCCATATCTGGGCCTATTATGGTATCCAACAGCCGCTGGAGCCGAGTGAATTCCGAAAGGCATAACTTTGAACTGATACAACCCCCTCCCCGGGACGGTAAAGGCGGTGATGGGCTTACTTGTCGGCGTCAGAGGGATTTGCCAGTAACCCTGCTTCAAATCCAGACTGCTTATGTACTTGGCCCTGCGAAGCTTGTCGAGTATGCCCGATATATATGGCAGCGGGTAGGCGTCCTTGACGGAAACCTTGTTAACTTCCCGGAAGTCCACACAGAAGCGGTATTTCCCATCCTTTTTCTTAACCATCACCACAGGTGAGCTCCATGGGCTGTTAGAAGGTTCTATAATTCCTTCTTCCAACATCCTGTCGACCTCGTTAATGACCTGCTGCATTTTTGGGTTTTGTGGGCGGTATCGCTGTTTGATAGGTTCTCTCCTCGACAGGCGGATATGATGTTGTACTCGGTCGGTAGGGCCAGTTCTTCGTTTGAAATATCCAAGTTCTTTCTCCAAGAACAGATCACGTTTACGTCGCTCTCCGGGGGTCAATTCCCCCAAGGTGTTCGTTTCCATAGTATATATTGGAACTACAGGCGGGGATAGAGTTGCTGACGCCAGCAGTTCTCCATCGAGGTAGGTTTTAGCGGTCGGTAAATCTATACGGAAGTCGTACTTCCCCAAAATATCCATCCCCAACACTATGTCTACCGGGAGGTGAGGCAGATACAACAGGTCCCCTTGTATCTTCTTACTACCCAACATTAATTCAGTCACGTACATTTGTTGTACGGAGACCAGTCTTCCATCGGCGATGCGGGTGTTTACGTCTGGCAAGGAGACGGCTTGTAAATAATCTGTGTCTATTTCCTCAAGTGCGGTACTGCTCAGAAAAGACCGGGTCGCCCCTGTGTCCAGCAAAGCACTGAAACACTTCTGGCCTATCCTTGTCCTGACTATGGGTCTGTTATCAGTTCGAGATCGTCTGTCAATGGCCGAGGTGTCGTTGGGGTGGAACTGCTGGAGTCTCGGCCCTCCACAGTTCCCATCTAGTTTCCCGGACATTTGCAATCCCGGGATAACACCCCTGTCTTGCCACAGCGTGAACAAAACAGTCGTGGTGCTTTCTGACACTGGCTTCTCATGTGTCCTGTCTCACCACAATTCCAGCAAGTCGTACTCTCCATCGCGAAACGAACCTGCTTACTGGTTTCCGGACGGTCAGTCGTAGGCGAAGTCGGGGGTGTGAAACGGTTTTTAGCGGGGGAACTAGTATTCCCACTTTCTTGCTTATCTGAAGGAGGCCGGCTAGGTTTTGGGGGCGCCTCCTTGATATCATTTAGTTCCTTCAACATTGCCTCAATTGTCTTTGTTTTTTCTATGAACGTACGTATATCTGGCACGTCGCAATTCCAGAGCATCTGTCGGAATTCTGGGCGCAGGTTTCTTCTTAACCAAGTCAATTCCTGTTGCCTGTTGATGTTTCCGTGCCGGCGTATGAGTGTCTGTAGCTCCGTTATGTAGGTAAACACGGGCTCACCGGCTTTGTGTAAACGGCGACTGATTTCAGCTTCTAAATCTACGAAGTAGTTTGCCGGGAAATAAAAACGCTTGAAATCCCCGATAAAGTCTTCCCACGATGTCCAGTACGCCCTATTATTTCGATACCACAGCAAGGCTTGACCTTCCAAGACCTGTGGCAATACTGGCAGAAGGCGATCCGAAGATATGTTAAAGTGCAAGCGGATTTCTTCTAGGCGTTCTAAAAATTCTAGGGGGTCAGACCTGCCCTGGAAATTCAGGTTCCACGCAAACAGATTGAGTGGTTCTGGTTGCCGAAATGTCGTAGTCTTGGTCACAGGTAATATTGGCGGCGGGAATGGCTGTTGCGTAGGCGGTGTTAGGCGCCCGATTAAGTTTCCCGTTCGTGGTGACGACGGCGGCGAAGCAGTAATGTCAGGCAGTGAGGCCACCTCAGTGTGCGGCGGTCTTCCTTCTCGCAAAAATCTTATCAATTGTCTTCTCATTTCCTCAACCGTTGTCTGGGGTCGTAGGCAAAACCTCGCTAACTCTGTCTCCAGTTCAGGCTTCTTCAGCCTGTATATCCATCCTACCCGGCCGTCAAATAGGTCCGGGTCGGACTTCTCTTGAGGGTCAGGCTCGACGGCCTTGTCCGCTTTCGGGTCTGACATTGTTCAGTACAAACAGTAAGGCGGCAAGACGGCGCTGCGAATCTGTTGAAGACGTTAACGCAGAGTTAGGATGTCACGGGTCGGATTTGTAACAGTAGTTTCCCTTGATCAGCAATGTTTGAACAAACAAAAATGATAAAACATAAAACAAGAAACAAAATAAATTCGGTATAACAAAATTCTCTACCGGTTGAACTAAAAAACACTATATATTAACTCTAAACTTAAGATGTTGATTAAAAGAAAATGTTACACTTAAAGAATGTAATCGTATTATGTAATGCAGTAAACAAACATTCAAAGCTAGCGTGAAAAAACTGTTAACTATTATTAAAAAAAAAGTGCAAGATCAACAGCCGCTTACAAATAATTCTATCAAAGCAAAATAAATTAATGTTCACGGTTTCACAAAGTATTGATGATACAGCGATTGCTATTGTAGATAACAATACTGTAATTCTCTTTTAAATTCTGCCTCTGTTTCAAACTAAAAATATACCGAATTCTTAAGATACAGGTAACATCTTATCTACACTTTTCCAACAACTCTTATCACAATTAGCGATAAACTATGTACATTAAAATTTTAAAATTTCGAAATATTTCCGGCTACTTCCCTAAATCCACCTTTCTCTAATTTAATTTACTAACTTAGGTCCCTGCTCGCAGGTGTCATTTGTAAGGGGTCAAATCGGGATAAGGTTATCTTTCCCTAATATGGGGAGGTTCCCACGGGATAACCTTATCAATACGGCTTTTTACGGGATTTGCTCAGGCGCCAGCAGCGTGGGTTTAAAGGAAGACGCTGCGCTCCCTCAGGACTATATATCTGTTCTCGGTTGCTATTTACAGCTACACGGACCCGGGGTAAACTTCAGTGGAGACAGGGTTCTCCTAAGTCCTCAGGCGAAGTCCCTCAGGACTCCTTAATTATGGCCTGTGTATTAGAGATCAGGATGTTGCGTATTACGTTGGGGTGGATTGGTTGGGAAGCGTTAAATGATACACCGTATAAAACAAACAATCTATTTACAAAAGTATTGGCGGGGAAATATTTACAAAATATGTACAAAGAAATATTTACACAAGGGATTCTCCCGGCATACCCCACGTTTAAACTAACTTATTGGATAACAAATCAATTTATTAGAGACCAGAGGCAGAAACAGAAATATTCGCTAGTTATACGGACGGTATCACGAATAGGGGTTGTAAACTCGCGGCTTGTAAGCGGGCAGAAGCGTCCCCGGATCGCCAAAGCAAGGCAACGGACAGGTGGTCGGTTTAAGCAGGCATGCAATATGTAAGTTAAAAGCCAACTCTAGGTGCAATATCAAGATCAGCTAACGGCTTGTTCTACTTTCTACTATCACTTAATTAATTACGGACCCTCAAGCATGCGTTGCAGTCATACAGACTCTCTACGACCTGAGGAAGTGTCTCCCTAGGGAGATGGAAATTTCCCCTCGACAAAATAAAGGAAGTCCTCACTATCAAGTTAAAAGAAAACACAGCCTCCAAACGGTGCCTTCAGGGCGGTCGGGATACCGGGTATCGCCAGACTCCAGCTCAGGAACGCAACCCTTTGCGCCTCCCGACGGAAACAAAGAAAACTTTCCCACAAAGACCGAAAACGACACCCCCCTCCGAACGTCCAGGAGGTGGAGTCTCGCCGGGCTGTTTCGATTACCAACACAGTTGGGAATCTATGGCAGCCCGAAGTACCCTTACTGCAGTCGGTCACCGAAACCGAAGAGGCTGCTCCACGGAAGACCACTTTGGGTGACTTGATCGTGACTAGACCGCCACCGGGTTCAAATCAACTTGTAGTCAGCCGTTTTGCTAGTGCCTCCACGCTTCCGGGAAGACCGCAGCTTTGGAAAGCGAGCCCCGGCTCCCCCAGGTCGCTCCGCTGATACAGACAGAAGCGAACGATGGACCTATTTATGCGAAGCTCCTTTGCGGCCGCCTCTCTGAAATAAAACCACTGACAAACACAACATTCAATATCTTTTCCACACCTGGACTTTTAACGTCACCTCTGGCGAAGGCCACAAAGCGCGCCTAGGTGTTCGCCGCCAGAGAGAGACGTCGATCCGTGGAAAAACCCATAACGAATCACTGCGTACTCTCCAACGGCCGGCCTGAAATACACAATAAACCAAACACCAAGAATCGAGACCCGGACGGTGGCTGCTTCCTCTCCGTGACTGCTCCTGCGGTCGCTGAAAGAGAACTAACTCCCACGACCGGCCTGCTGAATTCGCTACTGAAATACACAACAAAACCAAACCCCAAGAATCAAGACGCGGACGGTGGCTGGTTACTCTCCGTGACGGCCCCTACGACTGCTGAAAAAGAACTAACTTGTCGAGCGCGTTACAGCCGATCTGCTGTCTCTCGCACGGTTCACAATTTGTGCGCTGCGAGGTGCGCGTAGGTATGCAGTGGACCAGCCCATCCGTCCCCGCTTTCATCGCTTCGCATACCGCAGGACCCGCCTGGGCGATCTTACCCGCTATAATCCTTTCCACCGGTCTCGCGACGAGTTCTTGAAACTATATTTTATCAAACATTTACGAATGTTTTAATAACCAAAATAAATTAAATTAAATACAGATAGTACGGATCTATTCCCCTGTTAACTAATTAGATTATCTAATGGCAATTACGTCACTTCGTGACAATATATGTATATATATATATATATATATATATATATATATATATATATATATATATATATATATATATATATATATATATATATATATATATATATATGGTTTTTCTTAATCCACATCCTTAGCAGATGTTGACTGTTGAGGATTGTTAGTAGATGTGGTGGTTGAGGATTATTAGCAGCATTATAAGGACCCCAAGGTAAAGTTTCGTATGTGTTGGGTATTAAATATCTTTTGTCGTCGTGCGGACTTAACCCGCATTTTCTTTGTCTTTCTCTAGTTACATCACCAATCTTGGTTTTTATTAACTTTTGAGACACATATGTTGGTTCCCCTTTTTTGAGGCATTCAACATAGTCATTAAACGTAATTTGTGTTGTAAGCACGCTTTTTTTTAATCCCTTTCAATTTCTTCTCTACACGTTTTTCATCACAAATTGTTTTAGTAGCATGCATTTTAGCATGTAAACCTACATATTAAGTCATTATCTTTCCATTTTTTCATCCTTCATTAACCCTGGCACCTTTTTATTCACTTGAGGTATACACCTCCGTTTATTTTTGGGGTAATCTAAAGTATCAAAACGTGTATAACAATCCCGTTTAATTATTTCGTACGGATCTCTGTTACGAATTAAATAAATTATGGAATCTGTGTCTCCATACAGATATGAGCAGTCGTCACCAAATATTGGTTTCATATAATCATAATGAAAATCGTACAATAAAACCTTCCTCAAATATAAAACACTCATTCCAATATATATTGGCTTATTAAAGAACACTTCCGATTTCAACAATTCTAATAGTGCTAAATTTTCGTTAAATATTGTGGACGATTTAAAATGTGTTAGCGATGCGAGCTTCCGCACCATATCCACCTTCACAGTTTGTAACGAGTTTATAATTTGCGTGTTTCCTAACGTTTTCGAATGTTTTTCCAAATATAGCGTTGTTGTTCAGCTTAAATATGATGTCTTTCTCCAACTCGGTTTTCGCGGCAGCTCTGAATTTTGTGTTAAGGTCAATATATTTGTTGAGCCAAGGAGCCTGATTGAATAGCAATATTTTACTAATGACTACACCGTGCTTAACAGCTTGTTTGAGTAAACGATAGTGAGCTACATATCTAGATTTATCATATAATGTCGTCATGAGTTTAGTTTGTTTGGAGCTAGGTGGAGCCAGATCTTTGGGGCAAAACGGCAATTCTCTATATAAATCATGCAGTTCCTTTGGATAATGAAGATCTACTTCTAAAATATAGCAAATTACAGATGTGTCAGATATGCTTTCAAAATCAAAACTTTTAATTTTTTCTTCAGTACACCATTTAAAGCCTTTAAAACCCAAATAATCACCCAAACTGTGGCCATACATATTATTAATATCTAAGTGTAGGATGTAGCTTTCAGGGCTATTTAAGTCATATTCTACACCCATATATTTACTATTATCTTTGGCATATTTTGTGCAACATTGTACTAGTCCATCCTGTATACCACACTCTATAAACATTATCATATCTATGTCTATGAGCAGTTCTAACTCGATTTTAGTCATGTACAACATACATTGCCAGAAATATCCAGGTAGTGTGTATGCGTTAGCAGCATCTAAACCAAAAGCGTCGTAAAAAGCGTTTCTAAAATTTTGAAACACGTCTTCTAATAATAGAATGTCTGTCTTAAGATAAATCATCGAATAGTCGAGCAAAGATTTGCAACCAAAGACTTCTCAAACTTTTTAGCGTGTGTGTACTCTTCATCACTTATATTTTTGTTTTCTAAACTGTTATAACAATCGGTTTTCTCTGGTAAGCAATCAAAATCTAATTTTTCGAATGAATTTAAAAAATCGTAAGGAAAGACACCCTTTCTTTGTAGTAAACTAATTTTTTCTTCGTCAATATTTGTGTTATTTATAAAATCGTAAGCTTCGTCATCCATTCTACCTTCCTCTCGAAAGAACTGCCCCCTTAAAATAGGGTAATTTTCTAAATATGAGGCCAACACCTCAGGACTTCTGTTTAAAAATCTAAAAGAATCAATAAATCTAAAACTAATTAAATTGTCTTGTATGTGTTTTGTTATTGAAATATACTTAGTTTTTGTTATACCTAATAAATCTACTCTTTACTTTATTTTGCTAGCCATCTCAATAATAATAAATAATAAATCGTAATTCATGTTGTGAAATACAACAGGTATCGCATAATTCTCTTGTAAATTGAGATTACAGCTTTCGTGGGCTGGAGA
Organism: Tillus elongatus; assembly: GCA_964006375.1. Lineage (NCBI taxonomy): Eukaryota > Metazoa > Arthropoda > Insecta > Coleoptera > Cleridae > Tillus > Tillus elongatus. The sequence goes on along the minus strand of OZ023269.1, from coordinate 72,193,005 downwards.
AAACCTAAGCTTACCCGTAAAATGATCATGATCACAAACCCTTTTTTCTCCAGCTTTAAAAGGATGCTCACAGATTTTGCAAGATTCAGAATTTCTAAATTCAGACTCCTGTTGTGGTGTTAATTTTTCCATGGGTATCTCACACAAATAAGCAGTCTCTACATCCTCTGCAAACTGCTCCAATTGTTTTACAAACCAATCTTTTCCGTGATACGCCTTATAAACACACAGAGTAGGGTCATAAGAACAATGCACATAATAACCAATACTAAATGGAATGTGTTTTTGATACGCTTTTATATTATGTGATTTTTCCAACAGACACTCTAAGACGGCATATATTACATAACCTAGCTTTAATTTGTATTGAAACTGAGTAAATTTTAAAGTTTTATTCTTTACAGACGGCACTGTAAGTTTGTCGTGATTAAGTATGTTACAATCTACGGTGTGAGAATCGAGTTTTTCTTGGATATGAAAATAATGTAGACACCTTTCACAAAAAAGGAGTTTTCCATGATGTTTGCTAACTTGGTTGGATAATAACCTAGATATGTTCTTTATCCACACAAAATGATATGTTGTGGGCTCACCATCACTATCTGAACTATATTCGGAATCTGAATAATAATTTTGGATTTGTAAAAGATTAACGTGTCTTGATTGTTTGGTTTTGTTTAAATATAGCAGGTATACTACAAATTTATTATTTGTCTTTTTAAAATAATAAACATTAACGCTAATTAAGTTCTGTTTTTCAAATTTTGGTATTTGTGAAATCGTTACAGGAAACGTAATACCTTTTAGTTTTAAATGTTGTGTATAGTGAGGATAAGAACTTACTCTATATGGGTGGGCTGTAGCTGGAAACAGCGCAGCTGTTATCCCCCACACAAAGCATTCTTTACCCTCACTTTTGACGTTGACGCAGGCCTTCTTATTAGCAATTTCCTTTGGTAGCGGTACAAAGCAGCCTCCAACACGTAATGGATTATAACGATTTATATTTAGTTGCAAATATAATTTTTTTCCAAAGCCCAACCTTAAAGCAAAAAACTACAAATTAGTACCTCCAAATTAGTATACTTGGTAAATTGTTTAGTTGTAACACTTTAAATGGTACTTACCGCTCTCCCTTTCTTGGAACTCGCTCAATTTTCTAATAAGCACATCCTTCACGTGAGTTTCAAACCACTCGTTTAAATCTGTTGTATTTTTATGTATTGAAGCGTTCTTTGTAGTTAAATACTTGTCTGATCTAACTTGTTTATCTTTAATTTTTACAAATATTGCAGAAAATATTGTATTAACTTTAACGTTTTCGCACTTTTCCAATACTCCAGCAATATTACGTTTAAATAGCTTTGAACAATCACAGAAAAATTATAACGGCTCTTTGTGTAATAGATTTTTTATTAACGTGGTGATCATGCGGCACTTGAATGTTGTCTGGACAATTGTCCATACTACTCGTCTGTATAGATGTTCCATTTTTGGTTTCGAAAACAACAAGCGACTAATTGTGAGCTCTCGTTTTTATAGTCCTCCTTTACGAATGGAATGGGAAAAATGAGTAAGTGTAGACACCTATTCCCTCCTCGCAGGCGTTTTGTTATAACCCACCTCCCCCTCCCACCTTGAACGCTGTCTGTATAACTATCCACATTGCTCTTCGACACAGACGAACCATTTTTGGTTTCGAAAACAATCTTGACCAATCGTTTAATTGTGGGCCCCGTTTTTAAACTCCTCCTTTTTCGGGTTCTCGAACAGGAAAAATGTGTAGGCGATTGTTTCCACCCAGTTCGTTTTATTTGCAGCTAACTCCCCCTCCCTAAAGCTATTTTCTATATATAAATTAATGCTGCTGCTAGTCTTATTCATTTCGAGTTTATTTCATATTATTTCGAGTAAAAACAAAAATATATAACAATGGCCCAGTCACAGTGGCTTTCAAATGACAATAAAATAAGCGTTTGCGACCGTAAACCTTTGGGTCAAGTCAAAGATTTTGAGAAAGATAAGAAATATCGCGTGGTTTATATTAAAAAAGTCAACACAAAGTTTGGTGAAGCCATAATGGTTGAGTTGGAGGATAAACATGTTTTTTTACCCAATCGAGTCACACAATATCTCATCAACAATACTGATGTGTTTCAGGAAATGTCACAACAAATAAAGACTGATGCGCTTATGGATGCCTATAAAGGAGAAAAACTGCTAAGTGATGGACTGTTTACGAGCGCAATAGAATTTTTCTTCTAGGTTTTCTAATAATGTGTGCTTTTTTATAGTAGTTGTATTTATTTTGATTAGAAAACAATTTTTGACTAAAAAATATCGTATAATTTACATTTAAAAACTAACATGACGTTTGGAGAAACCATAATAGTTGAAGTTTTGTCCCATCACCAATCCTAATGTGTTTTAAGAAACGACACAAAAATCTAGAATGATGGATTTATGATTGTATAAAGGAGACTGAATTTTACTTCTAGGTTTTCTAATGATGTGTGTTTTTATTATACAGCTTGTTTGTATAACACGTTTTAATTTTTAGCATGTATTCATTTCAATCAGGTAACCTATACCATACATATATTTTTGCATTCTATTTTTTTTTTGTAAACTGTTTTTTAATAATGTGTTTTTTTTTTTGTAGTAATCAAACCATTTGACATATTTTTTTTGTCATTATAACAATCAATATTTTGTATAAATGTTTATTTTATTATATGTTTGTAACAAATTTGTTTTGCTCAAAATTAAAATGACTACGTTTTGAATTTTTTTATTAATAGAAGGGAAAACTTACAACATTGCACAAGCTAATATAAGCGTTTGAATAGCAACCCAGCATCAATATCAGTCGGTTACCGGAAACCAGCTGATAGAATAGACCACATTAACCGCTATTGCTTTAGTTGAATTATTTCGTGCAGAGCTCTGTTGTGAATTAAATAAATTATCTATATATAAACGTTTACTATTTTGAAATAACTAGTGTTTTAGGTAATATGTTTGTGTTCTCGGTATACGTGTCTATGTTTTTTAGTGAATTTGTGTGTTTTTCAAGTGGAAGCAGACAGTGTTTTAAGTCAACGTAAATATCTCTGGTGAGTAATATATGCTCTTAAAATATATATTGTTTAGCGAATTTTCATATAAACTTTAAACTGTATAAATCAATTTTTAAAGAATATAAATACTTTTTCTAGTTTGCTTGAGGAAATATATTATTAATAAAAAACAGAGAAACATCTGTTTCACACCAAAATTTCTGTGGAAAATTTTGTTATAGGGCTCAGAATAGAGTTTAACAAATTTTCAAAGATGATATTACGTGTATATATAAACTAGTTTAAACAAAATAAGCCTGGACGCAGCAAGTGCATTATGGTAGCGAATTTTCATAGAAATGATCTGGCACCAAATATTTTTTATAACTTTATTTTCTTGTAACACACAAATCTAAATTTTGCTATATAGTTTCCTTTTAATATCGTACCTACTTATCAAATTTGGTTATCATAGCGTTTTTATTTTTTGAGACAACTTTTTTTTAATTAGAGCTTAAGGAATAGAAATTCATTATTTATGGGTTTAGAGACATGATGTTTGGTCTTATTTAAAACGTCGTGATATCCACAATTTAAATATTGTGTAGGGCGCATGCCCTCAATCCATTTTTTATTTGTTAAGTAAACCCCTACGTGTTTGATCTTATTTTACACAGCTCGATTCAAATAATTCGTTAAAAGTAATAAAACGAAAAACTCTACATGGTGAAGCTTAAATTGAATTATTTACGATATAAGATGTTCAAGCTGATGTCACAGCATCCATTTTTGTTGTGTCTTTTTAAGTGTATTTCACTAATATTCACAACCTTCCTTTATGAAAAAAGCTTCAGATACTTTTTTTAATATCTTGATTAATTTTTAAAAGAAAAATTTGTCTACTTGAAACATGCTTGATATAAATCCCCCCAACAGACAATTTTGTATGTCTTAACAAAAATTTACATAATTATTTCAAGATGTGGCGTCACAGACTCCATTCTGATTAATTTTCATGTTTATTTTCGCGCTTTGGATGTGGTCGGGGCGTTATGATAATTTACTAAAACTCCGTCGTCTTTATATATTAAATAACATTTTTAGCTTTCCAGTAGTTTTTTTGTTTTACCATTATGTTTAATAGTTACTTTTTTAAAGAAAACGTTGAGTTGATTTGAAGCAACACAGCTAGATTAGTCGAGTTCTAGACCTACTAAATTTTAGAGTGTGTTGTTCATGGTTTCACGATTGACCATATACCTAGGTGTTAAAAACAATATCTATGAGTTATCTTTTTTGTGAGATAGTAGACATATTTTGTTCTGTCCACTCATTTAAACAACAAAGATGTTTAATTATATGTTATACTTATTTTTACCATCACACTTTACCGTTAAAAAAATAATTGAAACATGTAAATGTAAATAGATATGTAGTGTGGCTAGATTTAAACTTGTTATAGGTCGTCTTTAAAGCTTTAATTTTAGGAGTGCATGGTTTCATATTGCCCACCTGCAGTCATCGTCACATCCAGTATTTTTGATAACCCGACAGCGATATTTTTTCTCTGCCTCCAACGATAATATTTTTCATGTCAAAATGACTCAACATTTCAACCGCCGGAGGATAAAGACTTCCTACCTTCGAGGATAATATTTGATAATTTTAATTTGGTTTCCTGCTAAAAATAACTCAACATTTCACTGTCAAATGATAAGGACTTCCTGCCTCCCAGGATAATATTTGATAATTTTAATTTGGTTTCCTGCTAATAAGATTTAACCTTTTTTCCCAGCTGCAAAGATGATAAAGACTTCTGTCTCTCTTTAGTCGTGTGAGTTGACGTAATTTTCAATCGTGGAGTCCTCATCAATGATTCCCGCCTCTCATTAAGCTCCACACCCCATTTGTTGCCGTTAAAGACTAAAGCTCTCATGACTAAAGGTACGGTGTCGCAACTTTATGTCGTGGAAGCCTCATCAATGATTCCCACCGCTCATTAAGCTCCATCCCCCATTTGTTGTCGCTAAAGACTATTAAGTCCCATGACTAAGGTGGGGTGACGCAACTTTAGAGTATGAAAGCCTCAGACAATGTAATTAAATTAATTAATAAAGCTCCGATACAACCCTTATTTGTTTTTACTAAAGATCATTAAGCTCCCATGATTAAAGGTAGGGTGACGCAACTTTATAGCATGAAAGCTTCAGCCAATGTAATTATTTTACCCTTATTAATTAATAAAGCTCCAATACAACCCCCTATCGGTTTTGTGCAAAATCTTTCCTTAGCTTTTTTGGCCCAATAATGGAGGGATCCTGGGGCAATGGGCGTGATCGATGGAGGGGAGAAGCGCTCTGATTGGTTAAAATTTTTCGAAAATGGCCGTGTTTTGGGTGAAAAATGGCCGCTTCTACCTCTAAAACGGTCTCTGATTGGTCAATTTTATCTAAATGGGCGTGGCCACGCCCCCCAAAGTGGAGGTACTAGGGGGTGGTTTTCAAAAATGTGCATTTTGAAAGGGATGGTTTTTTGTGGCCCAGAACTCTCATAGCTTATCTACTCACACCAAATAAAAACAAATTTTCCACTAGAAAAAAACGATGCAAACTTCAAAAGAAAACTTATGTTCTCTTCAGGAAAAATATCTTAGCAAAAAGGCATTCCTAAGATTACATATACTATAATATTATGTAGAAACAAAAACAAATGTAAGAGGGCACTTGGTATATCACTCTTAACCGCAAAATAACCAGAGCTAGTTACTTATACACTAAGTAAGGGCCAGAACCCTACGAAATGCCCGTTAAAGTTTAATCCACCGTCTATCACCAAAACACCTAATTTAGTTGTACTCTCGTTTTTGTAGATCAAAAGTAACGGTGGCCCTTTATATAGGATTTTTACTCTCAACACTTTTCCACCCAAAAGCACCCCTATTTAATTAACCTATAATTAATTAACCCTATGGGAAATTAAAAGAGTGCAAAAAAAACTTATGACTGTGGGCTGTTGATTGAGTGCTTGCTAAAAGTTCGAAATTTGCAGTGTGACAGAGATTTAGAAAAAATATATATATATTGTGGGGTTGATTGGTGTTCGTTCTGCTGATGTTGGTGGCATGCTATAGAACTGATAGACCTTATAAATAGACAAAAGTTGATTTAAACCAGTGTTTTTATAGATATTTTATGGTGATAAAAAGTAAAAAGTTTCATGATAAGGAACAGATAAATTGATATTTTCTGTTTATTTATGAATTGAACAAACAGAATTGTATCTTAACAATGAATGAATTCTAAAAAACTAGGAATACATTCTGAAATTAAATGTTGAAGATAAATACAGGTGTTCTTAAAGTTTTGTTATAAAGAAGCTGTAAATAAATCAAAAAATAATAGTTAAAATGGCGGACCTGTGTGGAGCTTGTAAGCTAACTGCGAAGAAAAGTTATAATGTACAATGTGTTAAATGTCAAAAGTGGTATCACATTGAATGTGTAAACATAACTAAAACCCAGTTGATTAAAATTTCTGCTGAAAACAAAAAAGAAAATGGAGACAGATGGTTTTGTCAAACATGCCGAACAAGTGAGGTTTGTTCGCAAGAAAATAATGGTGCTCTTAATAACGATAAAGTGACTTTGAATGATGTAATGAATAAATTAACCGAAGTGGATGAGAAATATGATAGACTTTATCAGAAGTTTTTACAACAAGAACAGATGAACCAAAAATTGCAAACTGAAATCAAGACTATAACCAAGGAACTCAACATACTTAAACGGGAGAAAAATGTCTTAGAACAGCAAAAACTGGAAAAAAAATGCCATCATTACAGGTATACCTGTGAATGATGAATGAGAAGACACATAAGAACTGTTGAAAAGTGTATGTCATGGCTTAAGTATAACAGGCGGCGACTATAGAGCATATCGCCTTGGTAAAAAACAAAATGGCAAAACTATTCCGATCAAGGTGAAATTTGATCGCATGGAAGATAAACTAAACTTGTTGAAAGCTTCAAAAGCAATCTAACAACGGAAATATTGGGCTATGGAAAAAAGGAACGCATTTATATCAATCATGAACTGACAAAAGCAATCAAGAATTTTTCAGAGCAGCTAGAGAATTCAAGAAGTCCAATCAGTTTAAATTCTTATGGATAAAAAGTGGAAGTATATTGTTACGGAAAGATGAGGATGCAAAACCAATATACATCAACCAAATTGAAGACCTTCCAAAAAACTAGAACTTAAAATTATCTATTTAAATGTACATAGCATAATTAGGAAAATTGACGAAATTGAAACCATAGTAATAAACTACAATGTAGACATACTGATTCTCACGGAAACATGGCTGAAGGAAAACCAAACACAAGCAATGAACACAAAGGGATATAAGGCTGCGCACACATGTAGAACAACCCGGGGTGGTGGAGTAGCAATATATGTTAGAAATGAGTTGCATTTTAATGTAGTAAAAGCAGAAACTTTTGATAATAATGGTTATATACGCTTAGAACTCAGTCACTACAAACTCAATGTAATTGCAGTCTATAAACAACCAATTTCCTCAGACAAACTATTCATGGATAAACTAACAAACGTCCTGGATGCTAAAAATACAATCTGCGTTGGAGACTTCAATATATGTCTGTTAGACAATAAACGTTTAAACAAAGAATACAATAGCATTCTAAAAAACAGGGGTTACCAAACAAAAAACTCAAAGGATCGAGAAAGCTTCACACGACTAGACAAGAGAACTGGAAAGAAATCTATTCTAGACCATGTCCATACCAACTACAATAATACATGCTCTATTAGCTTAGTTGACCATTGCATCAGTGATCATCGGCTATGTGACATAAATCTGACAGTACTACAAAAAAATAAAAATAAACAAATCTATACTGCCAAACTAGTAAATTTTGAAAAAGTACAACAAGAAGTAGAAAAACAACTACAAAATATATACATAAACGAACTTGACTTCGACTCACTAACAAATATAATTATAGCTGAAACCAATAAAGCAACAACGTATAAAAAAAGGAATATTACGACAAACATAAAAAAGGGCTGGTTTACTCTAGAAATAAAGGAAAAAAATCAAACAAAGAGATAAATCATACATAAAGATGAGAAAATCACCTGGAAATGAACTATACAAACAAGAATATAAAACCCTGAATCAGCAACTAAAAAATATGATTAAGAAAAATAAGAAGAGGCATATAGAATTACGTTTCGAACAAGCAGGAAATACTGAGCAAAAAAAATTGAATATAATAAAAGAAGTCACTTACCTTAAAGAGGAAAAAACCTCCATAGAAACCCTCAAAATTGCAGATGCCGAACTGAAAGATCCTGAGAGGATCACAGAAGCCATGAACAACCATTTTACGAACATAGTAAAAACAACAATCGACCATAAAAGCATAGAACTACAATACGCCAATGACATCAATGATAGTGTAGTAATGTACCTGAGACCAAGGACGACAACGGAAATAAATAATAATAATAATGAAACTTAAATCAAACGCATCCCCAGGATGGGACGGAATCAAAGCAACACTGGTCAAGAAAATGAACATACATTATAAACAAAGAAATTCAAAAGGAAAAATTTTCCAATTAAAGTTAAGATAGGAAAAGTGACACCTAAGCACAAAACTGGTAGCAGACAACATCCCAGCAGTTACAGACCTATCACGGTACTAACAACCTTCTTAAAAATATATAAAATGGTCCTGAAGGAACGCTTGCTTGCTTTCTTAAAGGCAACAGGTTTTAACATGATGATTTAACATGGTTTCGTAAGTTCAAAAAGTACACAAACAGCAATAATAAAGTCACTAGACGTGATCTATGATAATCTAGATAAGAAAAAACAGTAATAGCTGCCTTTCTGGATCTTTGTAAGGCATTTGATGTTGTCGATCACAAAATACTTCTATGGAAACTAAAACAACTTGATATCATTGGGCGACCTCTCAGAGTTCTACAAAGTTATTTGACACACAGACAACAGTTTACTGTTATAGAAGGGGCGGCGAGTGAAAAAACTGAAGTGGTGACAGGCGTTCCACAAGGTTCCATAATTGGCTCTCTGTTGTTTGTAATATTTATAAACGACCTCAGTAAATGTGAAATAAGTGGTTAACTGGTTTTATATGCAGATGACATGACGATTCTCTATGTCGGTGATAGCAAAACAGAAGTAATTAATAAAGCTCAGATGGATCTCCAAGTAATTGAAAAGTGGACTAACACCAATAAAATAAGACTCAATGTAGAAAAATGTAAGTTTGTATTCTTTAATAACTCAGATCGCAACATATACCAACTAAAAATATCTGGGAAGAATCTAACTGAAACTAACAGTATTAAGTATCTGGGTATTACAATAGACTATAAACTGAACTACTCGAACCATATTGACAATATTATCAGGAAACTTAACACATTTACATATCATATTTATCGGAATGCAAAATATCTAAGTCTGGAAACAAAGTACAAAATCTACTAATCATATGTACACTCACACTTAATCTACATGGCTGCTTTCTGGGGACAAGCCAATAAAACTATTCTGGAGAAGCTTCAAGTTGCACAAAATAGGACAGTTAAGACTCTTTTTCAAAAAAACTTCTGGCAGAGTACAGTAATATTATATAACAACCTCAAAATCCTAACTCTCAACGAAATTATACAACAAGCCAGTGTTAAAATAATATATAAAATAAAAAATAATATAATCGATAATACTACCTCGAACCTCCAATATTGTAACATACATGATTATAAAACCAGCAACCACAAACATGGGTAGAAGAAAGATAACCCATCAAGCAGCAATCAGGTTTAATGAACTTCCATCCAAAACAAAAACCATAAATATAAAGACCTTCTGTGATGCAGTGAAAAATACTATATGAATAAAAGACTGTGGTGCTGTTTCTGTGATGTATTTTTGTTTGTTATTTGCCTTGTAATCACTACTAATCTGAACTTAAGATACCCATGTATACTGTAGAATAAGATACCTTTAGGAGTTACTAATAGGAATCACTTTAGATTGGCATTTATCTTTCTGACCTTATATATATATTGTAATACCGTTGTGGCTCCATGGGAGCTTTTTCGTTTAATAAATATATTTAAAAAAAAACTAAAAACATTTTTTAAATACTAATAAAATGTACTGGGTGCAAAACAAATCAACAGCAATAACTTTCTAGTTGACAAACCAAGATATTTCCCTATCTACTTCCCATATTCGGGCCTTCGGCAGATACCTGTTCTATTAGGTATGTGCAACTTATAAAATAAGGGTAAGCCGCGACTTAACTTTATGGTTAAGATGTATGAATTTAAAAAAAAATTATTGATTACACAAATTACTACATAAGGCGAGTCGTCTATTTATAAGGTTTCACCTCGGGCGTAGCACTATTGTTCTTAGAGATGACTTGTATTATGTTGACACAGCTTCCCACACTTTACTGCGTAGTTTCCCAAGGTGCCTTCTGATCCTGCTGACTTGGGTGTCGTTTACTTGGACTGCTATGGTTCGTTCTGGATTTTCAAGGGAAATCTGATATCGCTGGTTCTTGAATCTTCCTTCTTGGTGTTCCTCCATTTCTTAAAGTCTATTTTCGTTGCTGTTGTTATGATGGCAATTATTGCAGCTACATATAATAATATGGTCCTTATACTCAGGTGTTGGATAGGTATATTGATCGGCTCTGGTATATTTCTTTTTATTGTTTGATGTTGGTTTTGGATTTGATCGATATCGTGTAGCTGTACATTTTCTAGTTTTAATTCGGGTACTTTCTCAGGAATTTCTGCATCTTTTTGGTTCGGGGATTCTAATTTACGTAGGCTGAATAGTTGTTGGGTTTCTGACGTTGTTGGGCTGGTCTTATAAATTTTGTTTCCGATCTTTAAATTGCAAATTGGTTGAAGACTAATTAGTCTAATCCCTTAATGATATTGGTCCACTCTTGTTCCTCGCATCTTACTCGGGCGTCTGTTTCTTCTGGTGCTATAAAGATGTACTGACTGGTTCCATATCTCGAGACAGTTGTTTTATAAATTTTGACTATTTCTTGTTTACAGTTGTTTATAAGTTTTTGGAATTTGATTAACTTGATTTCACATGGATTTTGATTGTTAAGGGTTAGTTGGATTATCATCTTCACAGAAATATCATTGGTTCTTTAAATTTTGACATTCTTCCTTGCAGTAGGCATATTGTTTGCTACTCAGGATCAGGTATTTGGTTCTACAAATTATCATGGTAAATGTGTACGGATTTTTGGGAATTTGTGAAGTGTAGAATTGATAAAAAGTATAATCTAATTCATCTACTAGCAGTATTTCTACTTGAATTATAATTTTGAAGTCGATTTGAACGGTTTTAATTTTAAAGATTTTTTCATATACATTTGGATCAGTGGTTGTTATTAATCTTGAATTGGTTATGTAATTTTGTATCTTAGTGAGTTCATTTATTATAATTTTGGGTTTCAATATAGATGTGTGAAATATTCCTAATCCGAGTCCCTTGATCTCCCCTTTATAGGAGTACGGTTCCTGGATGAGGACCAGATCCGTGTTCCAGAGAGCCATCAGTAGTCCGGCCGTGGCTGCCCTACTGTGCAGGAGGTTGACCTGAAGGAACCTAAGTCCTATCAACCCCCGGTTGCTTCCCCAGTTGGCGGAAGCTAACCTTTCCCAGGCCCCGGAATGCCTTGAAGGAGGTTCCATCGAGGGCTCTGTAAGACGCCTGGTCGATCGAAAAGGCGAGAGTCTGTCCTTTCTCCGTTGCCTTCCTGCTTAGAACCGACCAGTGTTGTGTCCCCAGTTCAGGGTTCTGGATCTTCTGTCTTCTGACCACCGTCTCTTGCTGGACGGTGTCGGGGAGCCGTACGAGGACCTTGTGCCTCTTTGGGAGGACCTTGGGCTCGACGGCTGTCAAGTCCGCCCCCTCCCAAATCCGACCGAGGCTCCCCGATCGTTTTCCGCAGCCAGTCTCGCGACTGCGAGCCGGCACATGTTATCCAGAGGATGCCCCACGCCCGGTGGAGCTGAGGCGGGCTCTCCCCTTGCTGAAGAGAGTCCACCGCAGCTTGGATCAGGTCCGCCCTCCCCTGGTCTAGCGTGACCTCTGGATGGCGTCTGTACATCACCGCCATCCCGAGGTCCTCCGCAGCCTCCCTATACGAGCCAGTCTGCACCGGTGTTCCGGCCCTGGCCCTTTTGGGACGTTTGTCTGTAGTAGGCGTGCTAGAGTCCGAGAGCTGCTTCTTCTGACTCGTACTCCCCTCCTGCGCCTTTACAGGCTTCTCGACCGTCCACGCCCCGTTCGCCATTTTCTGCGCTCTCCGGAGCTTCTTTTTTTGTGCCTCGGAAAGACACCTGGACAGCAGGGACAGTGCCTCTACCCTTGCAGTAAGGTCCTCTCTGGTGGAGGGGCCCACAGAGTCCGCGGACATTGCCGTCCTCCGGTGGGACCCAGCCTCCAGCTTGGGTGCCAGGGACATGTTCGTGGCCGAAGCTACCGCCTGATCCCCCGTAACTACGTCGGTCGTGAGACCTCCAGAGTCCGCGGACGCTGCCACCCCCTGGCTCGTTTCCATTTCCGGAATAGACTCAAGGCATCAGTCTGTAGCCGGAGCCACTCTTCGAGCCTCATTGCTTTTGGTCCTATTGATATTTGTCTTCTCCATGTTGTTCCCACGAGAATGGGGGAAATACTGTCCACACCATCAGAACCCTCTGTGTGGTGCAAGGCGGGTTACTTTGGAGGGTTACCCGGTACTCCAGAGCTTCAATTCACGACACCATCACCCTGGTGCCATCCATCCCTAGGCACAGGTTTTTTCTCCTCCGAGCTCGTCCGCGACCTTGTCGCTCCGATAGCACTGCAACCTTTGTTTGATTTAGGCTCGGGTTACGTGATACCGTGGATTGGGGGAGTTTTATCGACCTCTATGTCTGGATCCGTCATGTTCAGTTATAAGCAGGATTACCTCGTGCAGGATGCAGCTCTTCACCACGCAACACGGTCTTGGGGAAAGCTTCATCGAAAGCTCATATTGTTGTTTACACCTCCTCAGCTTACCCCCTGAGGTCTTTTGGCCTCTGACTCCTCGACCCGGACACATTGATCAGTATTTCAAGTTGCAGTCTTTTAAAAAATATGTACGGTATGTCCCATATTTGAAAAATGACATCATCAATCATTTCTTTAAATCAGCACTGGCTTTTGTTGACTATTTTTAAAGTTCCTACATGTGAAGTTGTAGAAAACCAGCAGATTTTAAATTTTTATTCGATGAAATTTAAAAAATACAGTTTATGATTTTAAAATGAATAATAAATGTTTATTTATTTATTTAAATTTCAAAAAAAAATCCACAGTTTTTATTCTACTTTTCAAATAAATTACTTTAATAAATTACTAAAAATGCATATGTAATCGCAACATAATTTTTCGTTATAGTCAGTTATGTAACATTTTTAAAGCATTCTTAAATAAATAAATAAATGTTTTATCTTATATTGATTATATTATATACCAATGATTTTAATAAAAATATAAAATGTGTGTTTTTATAACACTTAAGTTTTCAGTCCGCTTGTAAGAAAACACATACTATAACAGTCCGATGTGATCTCATTATAAGCGAATTATAACACAAAACCGAAAACCAACAGTGAAGCCAGAGAAGTAGTCTCCAAGTCTGTATGTTATATGGACAAGTGTCACCAAGTAAGGGCAACAACAATCAATGAATTATAACACTTCAAATGGTCACCATATTCCATTGCTAACTCACTTAACTTATTTTACTGCAATGCAGTGCTTTCATCAACTGTTCTTACTCTTTAATTTGGTATGCTAAATGTAAACTATTTAGAGTGGGTTTTTCAAATAGGAATAAAACCACATTTTCTTTCTATAAAAAAGTATATCTAGCTGTTTACAATTAAAAATCAACATTTTAACAAAAGATAAATAACAACGGTCATTGCTATAACAAAGATGGCATTGGAACTAAAGTTAACATCAACAGAACAGAGATATACATATTATATAAATGTTGATAAAGAGCATCTTATTTTTTGTGTATGTTCAACAGTAGAACCTATCTTGTAGTAATATTCAGTAAACACTTAATAAGCTGGCAACAAACTATTTAATTTAGAGATATCGCAATTTTTTTAACATATAAAAGTTATTCTGCACACATTATAATTGAGAACAATAACGAGTATCATTATATATAGGTTTACTAAAAATAAATATAAAAATATATTTGAGGAAAAATTATTGATTAATTGTAACTGTTTTTCTGTGCTAAAAAGTTTACACATTCTTAAAAAAAATTCATGTCACAAGCCAAGTAAATATAGATTTTAAATGTTTAGGGAAAGTAAGTAATAATCTGCTTTATATATATATATATATATATATATATATATATATATATATATATATATATATATATATATAGGTACATAGACAGGGTGTGTAAATAATATGGCACCAAGTTAGATTATGCAGAAACGGTTTGACATTTAGATTTGACATTCGGTGGGGTTAAATTATAGTTACATAATCAATACCCATATTTTGATATGAGTTTCATTTGTTTTGTGCGACTGGTGTCAGAGGTCTTGATTTTTTTGAACAGCAACCTAGGATTAATTAGGTGTCATTTGGCAAGTAATTAATTTAGAAATACAATATGGTATATAACAAGGTTGTTTATTCTAAAATAACGAAGAAAATGAAAAAAAGAAATTCACTTTGTGGGAGAACATTTTCTGGACAAAGGGGTTTTAAATAAGGACAAGTTATTCAAAATCTAATTAAAAAGTAACATTTATGTGTTATCTACTTATTGTTATCAATTTTAGCAGTTTCTAAAGATACCCTTTACCGCTTTTCTTATCCGAACTGATAAGAACAAAAAATCAAATCTTCCTCTGTCTCACCCTGGCTTCTATTAAAACTACTCGAATAAGTGGTTTTCTTATGTGAATGTAAAAAACGGTTAAGTTCTGTAGAAACAAGTATGCTCATACCATCTGACAAAGATTGCACAACTGTATCTAATAAGTTAAGGCAGATAAGTGAAAATGAATTTGTTGATTGAGCACATTAAATTATTCATAATTGGATTCGGTGATCGCAAAAGGACCAATTTTGAAGCTTGTCATGTGTTTAATGACAGTCATCCAAACAGGCCTCTAGCCAGCAGATCTGCAGTACCACGAACAGTTTAATTAGATTGTAGATTGTTTAAGGAGTCATATAGGACTCTTAACGCCGCGACCCTAATAAAGCTTTTCTAGGGTGTTAGAGTCACCTCTCCAAGGTATTAGAGCCTTTGAGCCTGTTGCAGAACTAAGTCATGCAGTCGCATATTCAGTGTTCTGTTGTTTCTTCTGCTTTAGTGCACTATCTGCAATTTCACTGTCCGTGTCACCCATCTTCATAAGGTGATACCTTACTGGGGAGTGTCCTATGAAAAGTCTCGTGATTATTATCAAGTCGTTCCTGTCCAATTCAAGAAATTGTTTAGACTTCTCTGTTGATATGGTGGTGAATCGTTTTGCCTGCCCTGCTAGAAATACTATTAAAACGTATAAGGAAACTTATGTGGTTTGACTAGTCTCTATAAGGTTAATGGGCAATGTATGTGGAAGGACTGTGGATTTGTACGGAATTCCCTTGCTAGGAATAGCACATAGAAATACATAAAGTACTTTATGCGGTATTGTTTGGTTTCTAAACGGATTCTCTGATGAAATAATTGAATATGCCACGGTATTCCGCATAAGATGACGACTTCATCAAAGAACCAATCAGATTCACAGAAGCTTAACTTTCACGTGATCTGTATTGGTGCATATGGCTCGCTGATGTGCCGAGGGTTATTGTCCACTGTTCAACAATCAACGTTTTTTGTTTATGTGTTTTGTGATTTCGAAGTTTTGATGGGTGCTGGGTTCTACTTATAAGTAGAAAATTGTTTAATTTTTTTACATTAATTATCCAGTTGAACTAATAAAAAGTTAGTTAAACGTGGTCTAGTTAACGAACATAGGGAACATCATTGACACATTTTAGGTCGGTAGAACTCTCAAGTTTAATTGGTGTTATTTTCATTGCTGACTTACTTATGAAAGAACGCCATTTCGGTTCTAGTTCGTTTTAGCAAAAACGTAAATATATATCAAACTCAGACTTTCTTTTTTATTTCGACCACCTAAATCAATCTGTCTAAGTTTTTTGCGAAGTAAGCTCATCATTAACAAAATATTCGAATTTAATTTAAAGCTAACCTCAAAATTTATATCGTTTCTTTTTGCTTGAAATTTCCATATTTGACTTTCACTGATTGAAGCACTAATCACATATATTAACTGCTTACAATTATTGACCCTAATGTATACAACTATAGATAATAGGCATTTATGACAGCTTATGTTGCATTATATGTACTGGCAGGTGTTTTGTTTCAGATTCCAACCAATCACATTGCTCAAACTGAATTATAGTCATCTATATTGTAAGGTCCTGGTATATTGGCAAATAAAGCTATCAATAATCATGCATATTTTAACCCTCGATGGGTCCTGCTTTATTTTTGTATTTTTTTCTGCATTATCAATAATCATGCATATTTTAACCCTTGGCGGGTACCTCTTGATTTTTTATTTTTTTCCCTGCATTATCAATAATCATGCATATTTTAACCCTCGACGGGTACCGCTTTATTTTTGTATTTTTTTCTGCATTATCAATAAGTACACTTGGAGAACCCAAATCACCACAACACCTTTTAAAAGACCTGACGATCGTTTCACTAACCAAGTTAGCGTCATCATAGGATGAAACATTCTAAATACTTAAAAAACTAACATCAACTTATATACCAGATCTCAGGTAAAGAGATCGAACCGAGATGAGACACTAGTCGTAGGCAAATTCCACAGTGTATTGTATTTTTATCGCCGGACAAGGTCTTTGCGCTATCCCTACTGCTTTATCTAAAAAGTGTCCATCTGTAATAGTCTTGAGAAAGTTCAACGACAGCTAAATTAACAACGATTCCTTTGGAGGCAATAACTGTATACTTATGTTATCGGTAAAACGTGCCGAAAACGTGGGAATTTTATTTAGCAAAGCAGTCGATCAAGTGACTCGTAATTGGCGCTGGTGAAGTGTTCATACATTTTTTGTTGTAACTATATTTCGCAATATATACGCTCTCGAACACATTTAGCTGTTCTGGTTTTCTAACATTTTTTATTAATTTCAGATTATCTTTATCAACGTGATGATTATTATCCCAAATATGTCGGGCGACGGCAGACCGTAACGTAATTGGGATATGTGTTCTTTGAGTCTGATTCCAATCGATCTTTTTGTTTGTCCGACGTATTTAAGATTACAATCTTTACAACTTATTTCATAAATTCCCGACATTTTGTCCGCGCTCTCCTTGTCTTTTGGGTTACTTAGCAGTTTTCTAAAGTATTTGTTGCTGAAAATGCTTTCTTTGTTTTCTGTTTGTTGATTAATTTTTCCACTAGGCAAGCAGTGTATCCGTTATATTCGGCCACGTTCTTAATATAATTTAATTCTTTGGTATATCTACTTTTGTTTAAAGGAAAATTAATTAACCGATTTACTAAAAAATTCAGACTGGCCATTTTTTGTGTGTACGTATGATGTGAGTCGCTCGGGATGTAGCTTAAGGTAGTGGTTTCTTTTCTATAGAATTTTAGAATTCGATGTCTTAAGCTACATCCCGAGCGACTCACATACCTACGCACAAAAAATGGCCAGTCTGAATTTTTTAGTAAATCGGTTAATTAATTTTCCTTTAAACAAAAGTAGATATACCAAAGAATTAAATTATATTAAGAACGTGGCCGAATATAACGGATACACTGCTTGCCTAGTGGAAAAATTAATCAACAAACAGAAAACAAAGAAAGCATTTTCAACAACAAATACCTTAAAACACTTGCTAGGTAACCCAAAAGACAAGGATAGCACGGATAAAATGTCGGGAATTTATAAAATAAGTTGTAAAGATTGTAATCTTAAATACGTCGGACAAACAAAAATATCGATTGGAATCAGATTCAAAGAACACATATCCCAATTACGTTACGGTACTGTAGATAAGTCTGCCGTTGCCCGACATATTTGGGATAATAATCATCACGTTGATAAAGATAATCTGAAATTAATAAAAAATATTAGAAAACCAGGACAGCTAAATGTGTTTGAGAGCGTATATATTGCGAAATATAGTTGCAACAAAGAATGTATGAATAGTGCACCAGCGCCAATTACGAGTCACTTGATCGATTACTTTGCTAAATAAAATTCCCACGATTTCGGCACGTTTTTACCGATAACACAAGTATACAGTTATTGCTGCCAAAGGAACCGTTGTTAATTTAGCTGTCGTTGAACTTTCTCAAGACTATTACAGATGGACACTTTTTAGATAAAGCAGTAGGGATAGCGCAAAGACCTTGTCCGGCGATAAAAATACGATACACTTTGGAATTTGCCTACGACTAGTGTTTCATCTCGGTTCGATCTCTTTACCTGAGATCCGGTATATAAGTTGATGTTAGTTTTTTAAGTATTTAGAATGTTTCATCATCTGATGACGCTAACTTGGTTAGTGAAACGATCGTCAGGTCTTTTAAAATGTGTTGTGGTGATTTGGGTTCTCCAAGTGTACTTATTAGTGCTCATCACAGGTTCCAATCTTCACTTAGTGCATTATCAATAATCATGCATATTTTAACCCTCGATGGGTACCTCTTTACTTTCGTATTTTTTTCTGCATTATCAATAATCATGTACATTTTAACCCTTCGACGAATACTTCTTTATTTTTGTATATCTTTTTCTACATTGAAATTTGATTTTCTTCTAATTGTAAGAAGACGCTCTGACATGAGCGATTTAATTGTCCGCATTGAACAAATGTTTACACCCTCAGGCAAACGTTGTGTGGATTGATTCCACGTAAATACAGTTGATTGTTCATCATAATTATTCGAGAAAGTTTCAAGCTCTCAGCGTTTAATTACATGGGTAATTTCGTTTCGCAGATGTAATGCTGGTAAATTGTATTTTTCTCATATTGTGAGATTAATATTAGACGACACGAAGGGAATACTTGAAGGGGCCTCCGTCAGATTGCTTTAGATAGTTTAATAACACATTAAGCTGACTAAAATATCACAGTTGAAACAGTTTCACACGCCTCGGCATCTAGAAGGTCAAGATGTAGGCCCCACATCGAAATCACTTGCAATAAGTCATCCTCCTTGAGGGATATATAGAGTGCCCGTTTCAAGTATATATTTTCATAAATTTAATTACTTTGTAATTGTAGGAGTATCGCTGAAAAGGGCGCACGAATTGCTTCCAGTAAAACAACACGTTTAATTTGCCTACACATTTTTAGAGTAAAGAAGTTAATTGTAAATATTTGTTCTCTTGTTCTAACATATGAAATAATTAGTTGGTACGTTTACTAGTTTATGAAGGGTGTATTTGTCAAGAAATTAGTTGATAATTATGCAGACTTTTCACTATCACTTACCAGTCGATTTTATTTGCATAGAAATAACAGCCTGTCAATCGTATCGTTACAGATGAATGACAACCTCTCAAGTTTAGTAATAACGAATATTTTCTGAGCGGGCTGACATGAGCTTAGCATTTTTGCTAACATAAAAATCTATTGGCTAAATTGACTTTAAGCAGGCACACCATGATTTTGAACAGTTGTGAAGTTAAATTCAGGGGAACGTAGGGTGCAGTTAAGTGAAGAAAATGTGCCATACGATAGGTAACTACTTGCAGCTTAAATCTCAATCATATGATGACTTTGTGCAATTTTAAGTTATCGCATAGCCAAGGCAAAGGGTACATTATTGTAGTGGTATAAAAAAGGGACACACGGTATTTAGTATACAGTTTAAAAGAAATTTCAGAATAAGGTAATTCGGCGCTGCTTGAGTAACAGATGTAGAAAAAAAACATGATATTTTACATAGTAGTGCATTACTCTATGCAGACGAGTACATTATTAACAAGTTGTATTTAGGAAACAATTATTGTTATGTACTAAAAAATTAGACTGGGTCTGAACTTTCAGAGCTGTCTCATCCCAATACATCGTCCCCTGCCAGTAGAGAGAGCCTATGGTCACTACTAGCGCCAAGATTCAATTCGGACGAAGAAAGGACCAAATAATAGAGTATCTCTACTGATTTTCGCGATTTCTCGTAAATTTTCGGCCCAATACATCGTCATCTGCTAGTAGACAGAGCCTATGGTCACTACCAGCACCAAAAATCAATTCGAGCGAAGGAAGGACCAAATAATGTAGTCTACTGATTTTCACGATTTCCCTTAAACTTTCGGCCTTATACATCGTCCCCTGCTACTAGACAGAGCCTATGGTCACTAAGCGCCAAAACTCAATTCGAGCGAAGGAAGCACCAAATAATAGGGTATCTCTACTGATTTTCGCGATTTCCCGTAAACTTTCGGCCCAATACATCGTCGCTTGCTAGTAGAGAGAACATTTATTTTTATTTTTTTTATTTCAACAACCATGAGGACTCACAGCCTAAATACTATCGCACTGTGGGTGTCGACAAGGAGGAAGGAGGCTACTTGTTAATTCTGGACTTGAAGGTTCGGAGGAGAAGGAAAACATGTGCCGGCAAGGAATTCCACAACTTGGAAGTCCTGGGGACAAAAGAGCGCATAACAAGATGTTCTATGTCTGGTGACCTGAACAGTAAAAGGGTGTATTCGCTCTGTTCCCCTGGTAGATCTCTTGGATGGCAACATGTGGAGGAACTATAGAAGAAAGCTCCACTGAGCAGTGAACGTGCAGATATCTATAAAAGAGAGAGAGAGGTCACCAAAGGCACGTCGGTGGACAAGGGATGGCAGCCTTTGGGTGAGGGTAGGGTCACTGATGAGACTTATAGCTCTCATCTGAATGGAGTCCAGGATAGCGAGTGTAGAAGCGACAGCGGCACCCCAGATGTGGGAGCAGTATTCGAGATTTGGCCTTATTTGTGAAGTATATAAGGTATCGTGAAAAGTATTTTCGAGCGCGGAAGAGGAAACCTATGGTCACTAACAGCGCCAAGACTCCATTTGGGCGAAGGAAGGACCAAATAATAGAGTATCTACTGATTTTCGCGAGTTCTCTTAAACTTTCGGCCCAATACATCGTCCCCTGCTAGTAGAGAAAGCCTATGGTCACTACCAGCGCCAAGACTCAATTCGGGGGAGGAAGGACCAAATAATAGAGTATCTCTACTAATTTTCGCGATTTTCCTTACACTTTCGGCCCAATACATCGTCCCCTGCTAGTAGAGTATGTAACTACCAGTGCCAAGACTCAATCCGGGCGAGGGAGGACCAAATATAGAGTATCGCTTCTGGCATACACCCACGATCTGTCCTAATTAAATCCCAGGAAGCATTTCCGTGCCAGCGGTGGCGTCCTAGACAGATCTGGACCAAGACTCAGTTTGAACTTAGGCATATCAAATCTGAGATCTCACTGTGTGTCCAATTTATTTCAAGCCCTGACCCGGTCGACGAATCAGAACCCAGACCGCGGTTCTTCTGAGCAAAACCCCTGCATGCAGGCTGCTCATTTCGAGCGTGATCCCGTCTTGCCAGGAGACCAAAGATGTGGGAATCATCCCCACACTTAGACGAGACCCAGGAGTCGAGCAGCTGTCCCCGCTTGAAGACCTTGCGGCAGCCAGACAGGACTACAAGCAGCTCAACAAACGGTGAGTGTACCCATGCAATGGCATATGCTATTGATGTTTCGAGATAGCCTGTCCTAAAACAAAGCTTGTGTGCCTTAGCAGTGCTACCTAGAAATAAGATTAGTGTTTGGAGGTATCCATAAAACGTGCTGCCATAGCCTCACTCAATTTTCCTCAGTCCGAAACGTTATAGTAGTTTTAGGATAGTCATATACAGCGGCCGGTATGATAATTAAACTTAAGCAAACTTGAGGGGCAAAATTAGTGTCATTAGAATAGGATTGTTGTCAGTCACAGCATTATTGCGTATGCTAGTTTTATATGTATAAGAATAATTTTAGCATGTAACTTTTGCACTTTTATGTAAACATGTCAGTATTCGTTGAAGTAAGACTCAAAACTCACATGAAGTTAACAGTTAGGTTGTTGTCGGACGATTTATTATATTTTGTCCTAGTTTTAAATTTTGGCAATAACGTTTGTGTCCCCTATGCTTTGTTCCCGTTTGAGTCAAACCCATTGGGCCCCGAAGCTAAATCTGAGGTTTGCAGAATGTCGATAACAAACTGTAAACAGAACGTATAACGTTTTGTAGTAAATCTGAATGCATTTTTACCCAGAGTCAGACTTGTCATACTTTGAAACTAGAATTTAAAAAAACCAGAATATGTTTAGAAATTGAATTTTGAAGCCTAAATTTGAAGTTAAACCTATGCCCACTATTAAGGATCAACTCAACGTGTGTGGTATGCACTTAGACAGCTTAGGAAGGTCCGGGTGGCAATGAATTGCTTCCCCTTGTGGCTCATGATTTGCATTATATCTAAATCGCAGTTCCGTCTCTAGAGTGACATCTAGGCGAAGCTTCGCGACATGAAATGCCAATCTCCGAACAAGTAAGACCTGAGGTTAGGCCATAACCCCTGAAGGATTCGCGATACACCTATACAACTTTGGCACAACTGCCGGTAAGGGGCAGTTTGGGAGTCAGTAAAAAATTAAAATCACGCGAGTTAACACATGGATTCCCATGATATGTCACGTAGACGATATCAAGTTACATTCACATGCAGCAGTTCCCATCAGCAGATTCGACGAATTATACCGACCGTTGCAGATAGTGTCAGCAGTGCGTCTTCAGAAGAAGCTAGATCAGCATGTTCCCGTGAGAACCTGTAACGAACACTTGTCCAATTACTATATAAAGCCATTGTTTTGTATAATATTAGTTCAGTTATATTTTAGGCAGTAACTATGTTAGTTTGTTGTTAAATAGTTTAAGTAGTTTAATAAATTTTAAAAAAGCAACCTAAGTACAAGTGTTGTTAATTGGCGCAGTCGGTGACAGAACTCCCAGCAACCTAAGGCATCAAAAGAATATTGGTTCTTTGCTTTTTCAAGAAGAACAAATGGTCATCTGGTTCCTACTATTACTGCAAGTTACTCTCCTATATTTTCTTTGTTACTGTGTCATATGTACGTGAATATTGATGAATTAATAAGCAGACTTAATCAGTTTAATTTTGGAAATAACTTAGAAGAAAATAATTTAGATAATAATATTGTTGAACAGGAAGTTCAGAATAATTTAACTCGTAATAATAATAATATTAGTCTTGTAGAACAAATTGATACTAACTTAATTAGTACCACAGAAAATAGGATAAACATGGCCCAAGCTAACAATATGGCAAACAACTTTAGTGAATTATATTTAAAGATGATACCTGAGTTCAATGGGGAACCGGCAAATGTTGGTAACTTTCTTAAGGCATGCGACCTCATTATGAACACATTTTATAACGCTGAAGATGAAAGATTATATTTAAATCATTTTTTACTCAATTTTATACAATCAAAATTAACCAGCCAAGCTAGACTTATAATTAGCACAAAAATTATTAATAAATGGCAAGATCTAAGACAGGCTATAGTGCAAAACTTTACGCACCAACGAGGCGACACTAGTCTTTTGAGTGAACTTTTAACACTTAAGCAGAAACATAATGAGGATGCTTTAGCATGTAGTAATAGGCGTAGATACATTGAACAACTTCTGGTTTCTAATTTAATTTGTAATGAAAACAATCAACAAATACTAGAAGTGAAAAGAACAATTTACGCTCAATAAACCATAAAAGCGTTCCTCTGGGGACTTAGAAACCCTCTAGGAATAGTAGTAAGATCCACTGCACCTGCATCCATTGAGGACGCTCTTAAGTTTATAGTTCTGGAAGAAAATTATTAATATAGAGATAGGACATTTCTTAAATCAGGCAATTATACATCGCCAAATAATAAAATTCCCAATGCACAAACCAGGTCTTTTAACAATCGTTCTACTCCCCAAAACTTTCCAGTTATACAATTCCAGAAACTATTTATAAATAATTTCCAATATCAACGCCAAAGTAATCAAACTCCACAATTTAGGAATACTTCCCAATATCAAAGCCAAAATAATCAGAATTCACAATTTTCTAGACCGCCCTCTTTTAAACCACAAAACCCACTAGAACATTTCCAAAACAGATATCCTGAACCCATGGATACTTCGAGTGGCAACACAAGGTTTACAAGACATTCTAATAATTTTTCAATGCAGTCAAGAAGATATAATTTCCCTGCTAAGCAAAGGTCCACAGTTCCGGGAACAAGGTTTAATTTTGACGAACTATTTACCCATGAGATTGATACACCTTCCGAAATTTACGATCGTGAAAATCAAAATTTTCCTACACCGGGCACATCAACCAAAAATCCTTAATAGAAATAAACAATGTCAATTTATGTCAACTTCCTTATGTTGAAATCCCCGAACTGCCTGGAAAATTGCTCGTAGACTCGGGAAGCAGTAAAAGTCTTTTGAAACCAGATATTGTTCAAGAAAAATATAAAAATAAAATCTTTCAAAAATTGTTTAACATTAAATCAGCTCATGGATTCTCGGTGCACAAATATAGGTCAAATATTTTACTAAATTCAATTACTAATCGTCCACGCGAATTTTGTTTATTCAATTTTAATAACTACACGGGTTTGATAGGAGCCGATTTTCTCCTTGCAAGTAAGGCTAGGGTAGATTTTAATAATAGGAAATTATACTTAGGTAGGTTAGAAATTGATATACATTTTCCTTACGAATATACTCTTGAGCCAAATACAGAAACTAAAATCAATGTTCCTGTCAATAAATCCAATGGATATGGACTTGTTAACCAAATAATTAATAATTCATTTATACCTGACTGTTTAGTTAAATTGTCAGATAGTGAGGTCAGTGTTAAAATAATAAACCCAACTTCTACATAAATTAATGTCAGATTTACTAAACCCTTAGAGACTATTGAGTTAAATAATAATGCACTATATAGCAGTTATAATCATAAATATAATAATAGTGTTAAGAAAAATTGTGATGATAACTGGGCCTTAAAAGAAATACGTATTGATCACTTGAATCAAGAAGAACGTGAACTAATATATTTATGCCATTGTTATTCAGATATATTTTGTGAAGAGGACGAAAGGTTAACTTCCACACACGTGGTAAAACATAGGATTAAAACGACTGACGATATATCTGTACATTCGAAATTATATCATTACCCACAAGTGCATAAAGAAGAGGTACAAAAACAGATGGATAAAATGTCACAGCACAATATTATTAGGCATTCACCATGGTGTTCACCAATTTGGGTCGTCCCAAAGAAAGCAGATGCTAGTGGGAAACAAAAGTGGAGAATCGTTGTAGACTACAGAAAGCTCAACGATAAAACCATACCAAATCGCTACCCCATACCTAAAATAGAAGAAATATTGGATAAAATTGGTAGATCTCACTATTTCACTACAATTGATTTGGCATCAGGTCTTCATCAGATAGAGATACACCCGGAAGACATTGAAAAGACGGCATTCTCAACACATCTAGGTCATTATGAGGATTTAAAGATGCCGTTTGGCCTTAATTATGTTCCAGCCTCGTTTCAGCGCCTAATGAATAATGTTCTACACGGATTGATTGGGAAAACTTGCCTTGTCTACATGGATGACGTCATTGTGTTCTCGACGTTTACAGGAGCATCTAGACAAGCTTACACAAGTATTCGAAAGGTTCAGGAACCTTCAGCTAAAGGTACAACTGGACAAAACCGAATTTTTAAAGGTGGCTGAATTTCTGGGACATGTGGTCAGTCCAGAAGGAATTAAACCTAACTCGCGAAAACTTGAAGCCATAGTAAATTTCCGATTCCTAAAACACAAAAAGAAATCAAATCGTTTTTGGGTTTAATAGGATACTACCGAAAATTTATAAAGAATTTTGCGAATGTCACAAAACCTTTAACAAAATGTCTAAAGAAAACTTCAAAAATTGATATTAACAACGAAGATTATAAAGAGGCATTTGAAACATGTAAACATATTTTAATGAACAGTCCAATATTACAGCCACCAGATTTTACAAAGAAATTTATATTAACTACGGAGTTTCTAACGTCGCACTTGGAGCTGTCTTATGTCAAGGCGAACCGAATTCAGACCTGCCTGTAGCTTATGCAAGCCGAACTCTGAACGAGACAGAAAGCATGTATAGTACAATCGAAAAAGAGCTACTTGCAGTAGTCTGGGCTGTAAATTACTTTAGACCCTACCTTTACGGCAAAAGATTTACCATAATGACCGATCACAAACCACTGAAATGGCTATTTTCATTAAAGGAGCCCAATTCGAAGCTAGTAAGAGGGCGTTTAAAGCTTGAAGAATATGAGTACGATATAGAATACAAGAAAGTAAAAACAAATAACGCCGACGCTTTATCACGTGTAGAAATTAACCCTCTGGATGCTGATAATCAGTTAGTAATTAATCATGTAAATGAAACAGAATGGCAGAGAGATAATGAAAGCACTGATGAGGAAATCGAATAACTAGATACAGTTAATTCTAACCAGGAATCATACGCCGCATCAGGCATTCCTATTTTGGAAGAGGAAATTATCAATAACAAATCACTTAGTCAATCAAATATTCTTTAGTTGTTCAGAGGAACCTGAAATTCTACACGTCAGAAAAGGCAAGAGAAATTTTATTCATGCTAAATTTAATTTAGAAGATCCGGACAAGATAGCGGAATTTGTAAAGCAGCACTGTTTGCCTCAAAAGTAATACTATTGTCTATTTATTAATGAGAGACATTATGAATTAGTTAGTTTGGCTATCAATCAACACTTTAAATGCGCATGCGCCGCAATTTTAAAGATGTGATAAAGTTTTGGAAGAAACTAACAGTGAGAATGAATTAAAGGATCTTATAATAGCATATCATCAAGGTAAAACTAACCATAGGGGTCCGGATGAAACTTATTTAAGGATGAAACAGAAATATTATTATCCTAGTTTAAAACAAAAAAATTTAGAATTCATTTTAGACTGTGCGATATGTAAACAAGCGAAATACAATAGACATCCAATTAAAATACCTTTAGAACACACTTCAACTCCTTCGAAACCTCTAGAATTAATTCACATAGATACATTTCAAAACGAATCATCTCAGTTCTTTACAATTCTTGATCCTTTCAGTAAATTCGGTCAGGCCTTTCTGATTAAAAGCAAGAATGCTATAGAAATTTCCAGGGTATTAATAAGATATTTTTCACAATATATTACAGTAAGAGGCGTCGTTTCCGACTCTGGTACGGAATTCTCAAATGACACTGTCAAAGAGCTCCTAAAGTCATATCAAATTAAATTGCACATAACCACACCTCATAATCCCAACTCTAACAGAGATTCCACAGCACACTGATTGAACACTATAGAATTTTCAAAATAAAATACCCAAATCTAAAACCTCCTGACTTAATACCCTACTGCATCCTAGCTTACAATTCAAGCATTCACTCTCAAACCACCTTTTGAGCTAATATTCGGATACATCCTAGAAAACTTCAACTTCGATCCCGAAGTTACACTCACGCAAGAGTATAACCAAAAGCACAAAAACTTTATGAAAATAGTTTATGATATCGTATTAGATCGGATAGAAAAATTGAAAGAAAAAATGCTCCTCAGAAGTAATGTCGAAGTTAATCAGACATTTAAAGAGGGTCAAACAGTCTATAAAAACATACCCCCTGGATTTCACAAAAAGCACAAGAACCCCTATACAGGCCCATACACGATAATATCCCTCCTAGAACATAATAAAACTTTACTCATAAATCACAAGAATGACGAGCAATGTGTAACTCATTTAAGAAATATTCGCCTTTCAGGTGAACATGCGGAGGGCAGCCACAGCTAGAAGATTTAAAGAGGAACCCTGGGTTTTTACCTCCCAAGTTAGGTAGAAGCTATTGCCAAAATGACGTATGGCGCCTTATACATGTATATAATATGGAACCCTTATTTACTGACTACAGTAAACTTTAATACAAATATCATCTTATAGCCAATACTTTAAGTGATAATTTTAGATCTGAATACCATAAATTTATAATCGCCCTTAATTATACTGTAGATAACATAGATGAAACTTCCCTTAGAATTTTTCCTGATAAGTATAGATTTAAGAGAGGTTTACTCAATCCTTTAGGTACAGTTTTTAAATCAATCACTGTCAATCTAGATGCTGATGATGGCGAAAGAATCAACAAAGCCCTTCAATTATTAGGTGATGATCAAAATAGAATGCATGAGCTATTTGACGAACAAACATCTGTTATGATATGCAATAAACGAATTTAATCAAGCAGTAAATACTTTAACTCACAATCAAACAGAAATTGCCAAAAGAATGTTAGCACTTCAAAACATTACTAAAGATTTAGCTACTGATATCATGCCTGTTCTCCAGCGAGCACATATTCTAGAACTGTTGACTGAAATCGCTAACCTATTTATTGTCATAGAATCGATAATATTAACAACTGAAAATGCTAACGTTCCCTAAGTTAAATATTTTTCACACTTCTATCATCCAACCAAAGTTCATTATTAAAGAGCTTCCTGTAATAGAAAAATACATTTCACAATCTAGATTAGTAAGCAAGAATGACTTATCTTTGTATGAAAAAATATTTAAAATCAAGTCTGTCCAAACTGGATATAAAATTATATTCCAAATTGATATTCCACTAATAGACAAATCTGACTATATTTACTACCAACTGTACTCACTACCTATACAAACCAATCCTAACAGATTCTCTATAATAATACCTCGATCCAGGTACCTTATCCTAAATGAGCAACAATACGCCTTCAAAAACAACCCCTGCCAGGAGCTTACGAACGAGATCTATGTCTGTACAGAAGATACAATAGCAGACATCAGTGAAGATCCTCCCTGTGAAGCTAGGCTAATTAATTTCCAAAAGCCTATCAATAATTGTGAACAAGAGACTGTAAAAATTACCAAGACTATCGTTTCAAAACATGACAATACACAGTTCATGGTGGTGGCTCCAAAGGAAACCAAGATGTCAATCAAATGCTCGGGAGAAGAAAACACAAATTATACAAGGCATGTATATGGTGACACTCAAACCAAGATGTCAGTTGTCGATTGGTGGTAAACGATACAGTACAGTGCAAAGCTCAATTGAGACACAACAGTTGTTCTCCTTACAAAAGTTGGAAGATGTTCCAGAAAGCAAAATGAACATAGAAGAATTGCCAGCAATGGAACTGGAAAACGTCCCTCTGCACGACGTAAGCAACATCAGGGCTCAGCTGCAGTCTATAAAAAATAGAATTCCCAACAAAATTAGACTCCCGTTGTACCACACAAGTATTTGGACGATCCTGCCTTACATCATATTAATCCTTCTAGCAGCAATATCTATTACAGTTTTTGTCAAAAGAAGATGTACCCAGCAGAATGAAAAAAACAAAGCAGAAGCGGAAAATCCTTTAAGAATCCCTAAACCCAAGGGTTCCGTCCTCTAGTGGGGGGAGGAGTTAACACATGGCTTCCCACGATAGGTCACGTAGACGATATCAAGTTACATTCACATGCAGCAGTTCCCATCAGCAGATTCGACGAATTATACCGACCGTTGCAGATAGTGTCAGCAGTGTGAGTTCAGAAGAAGCTATATCAGCATGTTCCCGTGAGAACCTGTAAAGAACACTTGTCCAATTACTATATAAAGCCATTGTTTTGTATAATATTTGTTCAGTTATATTTTAGGTAGTAACTATGTTAGTTTGTTGTTAAATAGTTTAAGTAGTTTAATAAATTTAAAAAAAAGCAACCTAAGTACAAGTGTTGTTAATTCGCCATTCTTTTGGCATGAGGGGGAAGTAAACCGTATTCTAGGGTTGTTTCTGTTTATAGAATCGAGCTTTTTAAGAGATTTGGATGACAGGGAGACCTTCCCTTTACGTACAATACAGCGTGTAGGTTCAGATGACAACATGAGTAATGTGAATGACGCCTAGGTGAATTCCCTGCTTCTTGAAATGCCAACATCCGAATACAAAAGACCTGAACAGCTGGCCAGCCGATGAAGTGTCGCGAAAATATACTTTCCTTGGCATGATGGAAATGGGAAAGGCAGCCTAGGTGTGCAGCAATCCAATCCTGTATGACTAGTATCTGTACAAGTGACGTAAAGATAAGGGTGAAATGCACCGGGCAAATGCATGTCATATTCCACTGTGCTGTACGTGTAGTTCCACAGACACAAAAGTTAAAACAGAAATAGAAGGAGCAGTCCAAAATTGAAACCTTACTAAACTTATCAATCTTTAACTCGCACGCCCCTGTTGAACAGGCTGCAGCACTGGGAATCTCGATATGGGTGCCTGGTCATTCACCCCCGAAAGTAAAATCGTGGAGTGTTGCATACTGCATCTGTTCATAACAGTGTCTTGTTTACAGGCGGCGCCAGAGGGTCTGACTTCGCAGTTTAATTCTTGTGTTTGTTAGGACTGGCACTGTATCTAATAAACTAAGTTTTAATGAGCAATTGCGTTATATTTCTCTCTCGCAACTCTCCAATCCATGGCTAGAACCCCTGATCGCGACATAGACCTCTAGATACTCACCGTAATGACCCCAAAAGCTAAGAGGTGTAGGTGAAAGAGCTTTCCAAGGTAGGTGAACCTCAGTCTCCTCAATCACTATATTCAAATATCGTAAGTAAAGTCAACGCATAGTGATGAAAGAAACTGAACAATGTATTCATTTAATGTTTTAATCTTATTGTTGCACCCCACAAGTATCAACATGCTTGTTTTAAAGAGGGTTGTTTATTTTCATATTAATTTATATACGGAGGGTGAGAAATATTACAATATGAAGTTCAATTATGGAAGGATTCTATATGGGTTTTCATACTATTGTAGGAGAGTTTATATGGAATCTCATATAAGCTACCATGTTTTCCCTATTTAATTATGGGTTTCTATGGGGATTTCCATATGAAACACCTGTATACTTATATGGAAAATCATATAGGATTCCTATGAGGTTTTTAGCGAAATTCCTATTTCAAATACTCATATTCAACCATATAGAAACCCATAAGCTTTTTTTATGTTTCTATCTGGAATTTCTGACAGGGTACCTTAAACCTGGCGTTTTACTCCAGTATGACAGCATTTGGTTCCTCTCCCAAATATCAAGTTCATTTCTTACATGGCCTTTTGTTAATCGACAATAGGGCTCTGGACCATAGAATGGTGTTGTTGCTGCCCTTTTTGCAAGGCTACCTACTTCCTCATTTTCTTCAATGCCTTGATGCCCTGGTACCCACATCAAAGTTACTTTGCTGTCCATAGCCAGTTGTTTGAAGGATTTTTTGCAGTCTCAGATCAATTTAGACTAGGTTTTGAAAGATCTGTCTTTCGTACTGTCTGAGAGGATGTTGATCTCCCATTTCTGAGTCTTCTTTGAATGCATACCTGTGCACACAGATTTATAGCAAGCATTTCTGCTTTAAAGATGGCGGAATCCTAGGGAGTTAGCGGGTCTGACATTAGGTCCTCTTATTCCCAGTCCTGCTCCCTCCATTTGTTTATACCCGTCTGCATTACCATACAGATGTTGTTTGTCCGCTTTTTACTGGCTGTCCCATGCTTTACGGTCATTTATGACCACGTCAAATGGGATTACAAAGTTCAGTTTAGCTGGCATTTGATCTGTTGGTTTGAAGAGTAACTCCAGTGGAATCATTTCCAGGATCTTCAAGTGGCCAATCAAGTCTCCCAGTTTGAATTTATCTGCTTAAAATAGTATTGAGGCACTTTGTGCTGCTTTCCTCGTCACCCATTTAATTAACTAATGTGTGAAAAATCATCCAACTCTCGGAAACAACAACAAACAATGACATTTCATTACAAGTTTTACTGGATCTTATTGGGACACCGCAAACCTCACTCAGGCAATTTGTAGCAGATTATGATGTATGTAAATGACTATTAAGAGATTTTGATTATAGGTTGCAATTTGCAGAAATTATGACGAAAAGAACTGAAGCTGATCAAAATTATGTCTAAAACATTGTTTTGTTCAGACGAAGTCACATTTATGTTAAATGGTTCTATAAAAAGGCGTAACTGTAGATACTGCCAGTAATTATGCAACATAACCCGTCATAAATACCTATTATCTATATTATAGTTGTATACATTATGGTCAATAATTCTAAGCAGTTAATATATGTGATTAGTGCTTAAATCAGTAGAAATCAAATATGAAAGTTTCAAGCAAAAAGAAACGATATTAATTTTAAGGTTAGGTTTAAATTGAATTCGAATATATTATTAATGATACATTTACATGCCAAAAGACTTAGACAGATTGATTCAGGAGGTTGAAATCTAAAAGAAAATATAAGTTTGATATACCGTAAGCTTGGGTGGCTTTGGCCAATTTTTTTAATTTGTTTCTTTCCCATATACAAAAAAAATGGACTCTGTTTTTTTCAGTGACAAAATATGAATGACTTATACATACCATAAGGAACTCAAAACAATGAATATGAAAAAGAATTGGTGTCATCTCATAATTTTGTGAATGACCTGAGGATGTCCTTGTTAAAAATGCGAGAATTTTTAGTCTTTATAACTTTGCCTGTACAAGCGAAACCACAACCATCTATGATCGGTGGCTCATAGGAGACGTTCGTAGGTCTTTCTAACAGATTTCTGTTCAAATGCCATTAAGTTAAACTTCCATCTCTAGCCGCTAGGGGGTGGCCAAAGTCGCCCATGCACTTTCGGTAGTTTTCAAGGGTGACTTTGGCCGCCGGTAATTCATGTTGTTGTGATACACTTTTTTGTTATTGGTAAGTAATAAATCTATTTAGATAAATTTTATAATATATACAGCACTGTTTGTGATAATTTCAGAACATGGGATGCTACAAAAAAACACTTGGTACTAGAAACTATTGCAATTATACAAATGCTAGGTTAGAAGAAGCTATAAGAAATATAAGAGAGGGACGAATGTCTCAAAGGCATGCTTCAAAAACGTTACAAAATAAACTTAACAACGTACATACAAACCTATCGGGTGGCCAAACTGTTCTAACTGTAGACAAGAGAAAATTAAAATATCATATCATAGCTGCATCAGATTTCATATTTCCTATAAATTCGCTAGACTTGCGAAAGATTGTAAAATCATATCTAGACCACAAAGGGGTGACTACACGTAAATTTACAGATAACATGCCAGGGTCGGAATGGGTGAGACTTTCTAAAACGGCACCCCGACCTTACACAGCGAGTTGTTTCTAATATTAAAGTCGCTAGGGCCACTGTCACTCCTGAGATGATAAACACTTTATTGACAACTTACAGAGAGAAATAGTTAGGGTTGAACCAGTAAACTGTTATGACCCAGATGTCGTAACTTGTTTTTTATTGTTAATCCGTCATCATTGTTTTTTAGTTTGTTTCCTTTTAATGTGATCTCACGCGAGTGAGTTATTTAGGATGACACAGACTGTGTCTGTGTTCGTCCATAATCATCGAGCGGGTGATACCTTCATTACCCCTGCTCGTATAATTTTAGTAAGTCTATGATAAGAATACAGCGGTGTTGGAATTACTGGCTGTCCTTCTATGTTCTGTGAACGGCGCCAAGACGATCCATTGTTCCTGGGTTGGCACGGCTGAATTGTAGCGCATGAACATTTAGAGATGACGGAGTCTGCTCTGTGGAGTTGTCCTCTTCTGGTTTCAACTGTTGCAGTGGCAAGTGTGCTATGGTAGCCGTGGCCATTTTGTGTGGAATATGTCACCACGTTGAGCCGATAAAATAACGTCGTCCGTTAGGGCAGACTGGTGCTTACAGCCAAAGTAGTATTGTTCATGTTTTAGGCTCACTGCCATTCCAGTGTAAAGGATAATTGAGAGCTTAGACGGTCGCTGCAGTGGGTAGGCGGGTGTTAATTGGATGGACCTGGTCAAGTTACCGGCCTGAGTTACGCTGGTGGAGCTTCTTTCCGGTCTCACACAGATGAGTATTAACAACAACCTCATCGAGGCATTTTAGTTAATTGTGTGAATTAAGTATTGTGCCATTGCCTACGATCAGATATCCCTTTTTTGTGTGCGCTTTATCATAAATGTCATTTAAATTTGCGTAACATATAGCGACTGTTAACGTAATTGCCTGCCGGTACAGTCAGTGGACCTGGTGGCCATCACCATACCGTCATTACTGAGTGAATACACTGTGTGCCATTGCTGCCAGTAACTCAACTTCATTCATTGTTATTATTATTTATGATTATTGACATAAAGGGTCTTCATTATTTGTTATTATTATTCATGACTACTGACCTATAGGGTCGTTTACTTCATTATTTGTTATTATTATTTATGATTACTGACCTATAGGGTCATTTAACTTTGATTGTTGGTCATAACAACATAGACTCCACGAAGAGGCGTTACCTCTAAATGTTTAATTACGTAAGTCTCACCCTGCCAGTGAAGTGCATTATTGTTTACCTTGTGAGAAACGCTTCACGCTTCTTACAATTTTATTCTGAAGGGATGGCTGACTTGTTACCTAGGTAAGAATAACTTTGGAACATTTAATTATAAAACATTAATTTATTGTTCAGGCCCCTCAGGGAGACCATTTGAACTTGTTTAGGTTATGATACCATTTGTAAAGGGTAAGTGAGCTCACATACCGGTGATTAAAAAGCTGATGTCAATTAATAGCTGGTGATATTAACTACCAGTGGTTACCCATATAGTAGGTGGTGGACCTTACTGTATTTATATCGGTCCCTATTACCATACAGCATATTGTTTTATCGTGGCATAATTCTATGCTACCGCTGTCATTGTATTGTGAATATATGGATTAATATTATTTCTAGCAGTATTATTTGCTGAACATGCCATTGCTTGTGTTTGTGTCGTTCGAGCTCACGTTTTGCTGATTACAAAAGTATTATTGATCTTGATTCTATGTCACTAAGCCATCATAGTTCCCCTTGTAAGTACTAATGACATCTTATACCTGGCCACAGGTTGCAAGAAGTGGATTAAATTAAGTCTCTACAACTTTATTAAGCTCAGAATGTTAATCTAACATCTGAACCCTTTGAGATGTCTCTATGCTCAAGCTTTGCTTAGGCCTCCGCTACTTATTGAGGGAATTGTGGTGTGTTCCACCTTTCTGGTACTTAGTAGCGAGCTGTCGTAGTAAAACATATGGAATTATGACGAATCTAACCTATTTGATGATTCGGGTAGTAAAATAATCATTACGAAGCGGAGATGCAAATATCCCGAGCGACAAAACAATCTACAAGTCTAATTTTTTGTGGAAATGCTTTGGGTGAAACATTACCACCCTATGTGGTCTACGAAGCTACACATTTATATGACAGGTGGGCCAGATGGAACTAGTTATAATTACTTCAAAAGTTGGTGGTTTGAAGCAACAATATTCAAGGATTGGTTTGAATTTTTGCTATTGCCACGTTTGAAAAAATTAGAACGAACTAAAGTGATCATCGGAAACAACCTTTCATCACATTTAAGTGTACATGTTCTAAACCTTTGTAATAAACATCAAATTAAATTCATATGTTTACCGCCCAATACGACTCACATCACACAGCCGTTAGACATAGCATATTTCCGCCGACTGAAAATTGGATGGAGGCAATTGCTCACCTCATAGAAATTAAGTGGAAATAACAAAACTGTTTCAAAGCAAGTTTTCTCTCGCCTTCTAAAATCACTAGTAGATTCTCTAACAGAAAGTAGGAAAGAAAATCTAAAGAGTGGATTTGAAAAGGCTGGCATTTACCCCTTGAATAGAAGAAAAGTTTTAGAGTGAATTCCAGGCAATGATAATATAGACCCAAATGTACAACTTAATGTAAGTGCCTCAGTTATAGATCTTCTACAGGAAAGAAGGTTTCCTCAACAGACTGGAGGCACTAAAAGAAAAAAAGTAAATGTGTTACCTGATAGAAGCATTTCCGTTTCCGATATTCAAACAAAAGCGACCCTGGACCAAGTCAAGTTACAAAAATTCCTCCAGAAAAGCGTAGACGAAGAATTTCCAGTGACTCTGAGTCCTCCTGTAATATTTCCATTTATTTGGAGAGGATTATTATGACCTTGATGAGGAAGTTTCCGATCAAAGTGACCTTGATGAAGTTACTGCTGAAGGGCTGACAACACCAAGCAATGACAAGTCAATTGACCATACTCACAATGGAAACTTTGTTTTATTTTTATATGAAAGCCACATTTACCCAGGACAAGTTATCCAAATTAAATTGAAAGAAAATAAGAAAACATTCAAGATTAAATCTCTTCAAAAAAGTGGGCTACATCAATGGAAGTGACCTTCGTCTGAAGATATCCTTTGGTAAGAACCCAAAGACATTTTTGAGGTCATTAATACACCACAACCCTCCAAGAGAGGATTTTTTACAATCTGTGAGATAAATAAACATAAATAATTGTTTTTTATCGTCCATATTCAATGTTTACATATAATATGTTTTAATTTTAGATTTTCAGTGTTTATTTTGTTTAATTACTGTGACATTTAGTTCCTTGTATTAAGTAAACAATGAAAATGTTATTTTTTTTGCATATTTTTGTTTTTTTCAGTACCATAGGCTCTAAAATTATCATACTATTTTTTAAAACACTTTTTGTGGCCAAAGTTGACTATTTCTATGCCAGTCTTTGCATTTTAATGGCATTTTTCACATTACATACTATTGATTTTTGGCATACTGAAAGTACTATTAGCGGAATGTATTCTGATGCAAAAAATTGAACATCTTTCTCCCATCAAAAGTTACAAGCGCCTGAAGGTTTCACAACCCTTCCACATACATTTCCCATTAACCTTATAGAGACTAGTCAAACCACATAGGTTTCCTTACATGTTTTAATAGTATTTCTATAAGTCATTTCTGCAGGGTGGTGCTTCATCCCATTTCAGCCATCAAGTATGTGTAATGTTAAATTACAACTTCCCAGGGCAATGGATAGGACAGCGGAGTCCAATTGAATAGCTACCTTGGTCTTTTGACATGACTCCCATGGACTTTTTCTTTTGAGCATATTTGAAAAGTGTTGTGTATCGTAATAGGTTAACAACATTAGATGAATTAGAAGCTAGAATTAGAATTGGAATCGCACACACTGCTTTGGCATATCTGCAAATGCATTGGGCGCTTTTGTTAATAGATTTATCTAATGTGAACAAGTGATTGGACAACGATTTAAGCAGTTATTGTAATTTTATTTAATTAGGTTACTGAATTTGCAAAACTTGTTCTATTCACTTGAAGTATTGGTACAAATTTTTAATTTTATCCGCTATTTTAGAGTAAACAACCTAAGTTGCCGTTTAAAAATATTTAAGATTGCGGCCTTTGACAAATACCAGTCGCACAAAACAAGAAACATATCAAAATATGTGTTTTTATGTTTAATTTAGCTCCACCAAAAGTCAAATTTAAATGTCTACCGTTTCTGCACAATCCCATTTGGTATAATACTATTTACACATCCTGTATACTTTACAATATATGTACACACACACACACACACACACACACACACACACACACATATATATATATATATATATATATATATATATATATATATATATATATATATATATATATATATATATATATATATATATATATATATATATATATATGAAATACTCGACTCTCAAGTTGAATCTTTTGAATCATCGATTTGGCTCCTGCTTTGAAGCTATCTTGAAGAGATAAAGGAAATATGGGAGGGGTGTAATTAAGACCTCAATCTGCCTACTCCTCAATAGTAGTGGGTGAGTGTTAGTAGGGTTCTTGCAATTTAATTCCGGGGCCTCATTTACCTACTCCTCTGATCTCACTAGAAATCGTCTCTTAAGATCTCAGTGACCTGATATTTCCTTCTCCCTTTCTCTATCCCTTTTTCCATTTTTTCAAGTTTGTTGGTCACCAAACATCTATTTACTATAACAACATAATATCCTAATCACAATCATCTACTTTACCAGCAGACAAATACTCACTTTGTGATTGAAAATCAACTGAGAAATGGAATAATTCTACCACCCTAGTTACATCATGAAAAATCACATATTTCTAATCCCACAAAAGTAAGTATTTGACTTTAAGTAAGGTGGATTACAGGAAAAGTATTATTTCAAAGCCGAAACTCAAATAAACTGTCAGAAAAATACCACTAGGATTGGAGGTTACATCTTAAACCGGCTCAACATAGAAAGTCTTACCAGATAGAGACTTACAGCAGAATACAGCCCCACAAATCACAGGCGTCAAAAAAATAGGCGTGCCTGGGTGAACCAGCTGGCCCGAAAGAGACGGCAGCTAAACTTAATAACACAAAGCGCTCTTTAAAATCACAAAAAAGCTTACCAACAATTAACATTGGAACACCAAATTCGTAATAAAGCAGTTCACATAGGATACTCAAGTGAGCAGATGTCATGAACACTATAGCAGTCTACTAAATACAGACTCAATGCCAGTGCCAGAATTAGTCGATCTGGTTTATCCTTCTATACGCAAGACAAGAATAGAAACTGATAGCTCCCAATGCTATGGAGATCAAGAGAGTCATTCGGCATCTGAAAAACAACACAGCAGGTCCTGATAACACACCAATAAAACTTCTAAAAGTGGATCTAAACACATCTGTTGAACTCCTTCGGCCCTTTATCATGAATGTATGAGGCATTGAAATAATCCCAGGGAAATGTAAACTCCTAAAAAAGGCGATCTCACTGAATGCAGGATCTGAAGGGGAATTACAATACTATTAACAAAACAGTAGCCGAAATTTTATTGGATAAGACTATCTCCCTCCATAGAACAAGAATTTCGGCATGGGCAAGTAGAAAGAAATTAGCAGCAATGGTCCCTGCACAGATCACATTAATGCCTTAACATTAATAAATGTAATGAATTCAATCAGAAGATATAAAAATTAGTAGCTTAAATTATTTTTGTAAGCATTCGTTTAAAAATTAATAGCTAGGTACAGCAATTTTGTGAAAAATCTTCTACACAGGAATTATCTTAAAGTGAAATTAGAAACAAGAAGGTGTATTTAGAAAGAATAATACACTGCGATCGTCAGGCTGAGAGTCCTGTATGGGGCAGTGGTCTAGTGGTGCGGTGTGACCAAATTGTTACCCGGAAGCTGGCCAAACTTCAAAGGCTAGCAAGTCTGGGCATCACTGGCACTATGAGGACGACACCCTCAGCCGCACTAGAGGTCTTGCTGATGTTGCCGCCGCTTCCCATCTGCCTCAAAAGGGAGGCTGGAAAAGGAGAGGAACTGGAGGTCAGCCGGTGGCTGTAGGCAGGCGAGGGATTTCGTGGAGAGGCCGGACAGTGACAAGACTGTCTGGCTTCTCGGTAGGAGTCGTTTTGCGCTTCGCCGCATCGTTGGGGTACTGACAGGCCACTGTGCTCTTAGAAGACACCTTACATTGGTAGGTGTCTAGAGAAATCCCATGTGCCAGGAATGCGGCGAGACTGAAAAAAACATCTTACCACTACCTGTGTGAATGCGAGGCTATTGGGAGTCTTCGAACAGAATTGTTCGGTTCAAGGACTCTGCAGAGGAGCCAGGTAAGTTCCGTCCATTGGAAGACCATTATGGCCTTTATTTTGAGGTCAAGGAGATTTGGTGACGGAACAAGGCAAGAGTAGGGCATGGTTGCCGGGGTTGGCAAAAAGGGCCACTGTGGTCTACTTGCCTGGTGTTAGCCTCCCCACCATTGCTACTACTAGAAAGAATAAACAAGCATTTAATTTTGTCTTCATTTCCTAATATCTTCTGACAAATAATGAGACCAGAAAAACAATTACAAATTAAAACTATAAATATGCAACTTCAAGATCCCTGCATCCCTAAACTTTTGTTAAATTTGGTACATCAAGATTAAAATAATTTAAAAATAAATTTTAGCAGTTATAATTGCTAGCCACAGAAAATACCTATATTTTGCCAAAATATACCAATTGAAAGACTATTTTAAACACTATTTATTATATTATAAATATTTTGCAATGAAGCCTAATTCACAGTTAACGAAATTTTGTTATTTTATTAAACTCTTTAACACAAATGTAATTTTTTACTGTTGCATTTTATTGATAATATATTAATAAAACTAAAAGCAAAAATATAAAACAGGAAATTGTGGGATTAATACCAATAGGTACTGAACTTCTCTGTTCTGAAAACTGGATTCCCAAATTACCACAAATTTGTTGAAGGAAAATACAAATACAATCTAAAAAACTGCACTACTAGATAAGTATACACATATAAAGATTTTCATGTCAAGGCAATTAAGATTAGAGGAAGTGTGTTTAACCTAAAGTATTCTCTACAAGTAAAAACATTTTAAGTTTGTGATCAGTTGGTGTTAAAAGTGTATCAGAAAGAGTACCGCTGTCAAACTATTGGTATATTTATTTATTTAAATTAAAAAGAAAGAATTATGTAGAATGTTTTAAAATCACAGAGTTTCTCTATAAATATCATCAATCTTCAAAATAACATTATTCTATTTTTCAAAATATTGTACATTATCCAGATTATCAGTTTCAAACATACAGCCTTCAATCAATTATTAGAATGCTATACAATTCATTTTTATTGCGTTTTAGCATTATCATACTAAGTGTCCTGTCCATTTACAATTAATGTTGTGATTACAACAATGTTTATCATAGTTGTCGTTTCTAGTGAACATTCTGTATAAAATGGTTATTTCGACAATTTTACATCAATGTTAAAATTTCTGCCAAACTGCAACAGACAGCGTTCAAATGTACTTACTACTAAAGAGACAAAAAAAAACTTTGTGTACAAATTTTTGAAGCCAATGTTTTCCTATGTTGCTAGATATATATATATATATATATATATATATATATATATATATATATATATATATATATATATATATATGCTACTTTGTTTGGAGCACAAAATAAAATGATTAATCAGGTACAGTGCATCATAATAAATGGGGGACAAGTAAACAATCACAAGCAAAATACACAAATACACTTGAATAAAATATACAGTTAGAAAACATTGACAATATGCCTGATTACTCTAATGTGCAAAAATTTACATTTATAATCCATTGTAAATTATTAACCTCCTCTAAAGCATTTAGTTTTCACATTTAGTTAGATCTCGAGATGCTCTCAATGGAAATGTCTACTATATTTCTTACTAAAAGATTTTAGGTTTAAAACTGCAATCTCATGAACTGTTTTGTGTGAGAATTTATCAAAAAAGCATAAAGGCTTCACACATATAGAATTATATTATCCTATGATCCACATTTGAAGTAAAAGTGAGTATCACATGTAAAAGTCTAAAGGCTAAACGGTTGGATAACAACGATCAGAGAAAAAGCCATGCGTTATTATTATTAAAAATACATTTATAATGAAAAATTATTAGCACCTGAGTGAATATGGTTTGTCACATACTTTAAAACACATAGAACAATTAAGAAGAATGATTAGAGAATTAGATTTTAATATTTGGGAATAATATACACTAATTTGGTATGATTTGTATGATACTTTTTATACTGTAAAGTTCCTATGTATCACTTATCTAAGACAGGTATGTTCATTCTATTTGCACATAAACAATAATGTGATTACTACATTCCTATCAGACTTTGTACATTCATTTATTATTTCAACTTACGTCCTAAGAAGAAACCATTGTCTTTTTAGGTAACAAGCCATTCTGATTCAGCCCACTTCAGTTATTTCTGTATACATGTATACGATTAAAAATGTATGCAATATATAATTTCATCACTTTGTATTTTCAGAATGTAAATGTTTTGATTTCAG
This sequence comes from Tillus elongatus, assembly GCA_964006375.1. Lineage (NCBI taxonomy): Eukaryota > Metazoa > Arthropoda > Insecta > Coleoptera > Cleridae > Tillus > Tillus elongatus. The sequence goes on along the minus strand of OZ023269.1, from coordinate 72,150,652 downwards.
ACTGCGTTGTCTAATGAAAGGTGAGCGACCCAATGAGGATGTGCTACCACCTTCTAGATCTCGAGTGATTTCTCTTTCTGTTGGTGACCCTAAAGTAAGGCTCGATAAACTGGAAGAAAGGTTTATATTAGAGCTAACACTCAATGTTGAAGGGTACTGCTGAATTTCTCCATTTTCTCCTTCAGACTCTTCTATGGGTAGACATGTTTCAACCATTGCTTCTAAACAATTAACAAACAATTCACTGCTTTCAGCTGTGTTGTTATACTGCAATGAAAGTATTATTTTTAACATTTTGTTGTTAGATAATATTAATAGTTAGGTGCTCACATAAAAACATTGCTATTGAATCCAAGGTTGTTTAGGTAAATTCACTGGATTTATTATTAAATCGTTTGAATCTTATTAAAATACATTATTTAACTACAAGTGCAAATACCATATTACCTTATTAAATGGTCCAGCAAATCGCCACAATCCTCCAAAACCACAACTCTGAAGGTAGTGAAGTTGTTGCTGACTTGTATCTTCACAAGCAATCATGTTTTGTATTATATTTCGTACGGCGCCCAATATTATTTGATCATGACTTGTAGTAAGTACATTATTTATCTTCATATCCAATAAATTATATCTGAGAATAAAATAAAAATTAATATGCACATTATATCACATGTATCACAAACTGAACATTGCCACTATATATTAAGGTACCGAGAACTAAATGCATACAAAAAAAGTCTGGACGCAGCAAGTGCGTTGTGGAAATTAATTTTCATTAAAATGTTTTTAATAGTAAATATATCTCTTCAATGCAAGCAGGTATCAATTTGGTTACTAGTATAACCTATATAGTACAAACACTGTACCATATTTTATCAAAATAATTTATTGTTTGAAAATATAAAAAAAATTCGAAAATAAACATAAAATCGTTCCAGGAAAACTGGTTTCCTAGCCAACGAGCCATAGATCAATAGCAAATCGAGTAATTGAACTTTGAAACATTTAATGAAAATTAGCTACCAAAACGCACTTACTGCGTCTCGATTTTTTTCTTACAAACATGCATCATATTTCGATGAAAAATGCAAAAATGCAATAATATAAAGGATGCTCGAAAAAAAATTGTAGGTATCACCAACGACTTATGGGCTATCCTGTGATTGGCAAAATACTTTTATAAGATGCAGCTCAACCCTATGATCAACGTGTAAAACTTTTTCTCGTAACTTGTATAATAACAATTATACTGAAACTAAACCCAGATATGAATTCTACGGGTCTAATTTGCACTCATTTGAAGATATCTTTTTAAAATTCAAAAGCCGCGGACTCCTCATCAACGAATTTTTTCTATGAAAATTAGCTAAAAATTATACCCCCTTAAATCATAAACTTAACTAAAACTACTGCCAAAGCATTAGAGAAAGGGTCTAGTTGCAATGAATTTTCTGGAAATATTTTAGTAAAATGAAGGCCAACAACGGTTGAAGCTGAAACTTAAGGGTTTGTAGAACACTCTTCTTGAGACATTTTCTTTACATAACCCGTATTCGTTTCAGGTTATTTGCTTAAATGTTACGAATTTTGACATTTCAAATCGCGACTTTAAAGTTTTGAGGAAAACCCCATTATTTTTCTCTTGAAATGCCTATGACTTTTTTTCTTTTAACTTACACACCTAAATTTTGGTACACAGTATACTTTGATAATACAAACAGGCGCACCAAATTTGTTGGCCATTATCTTGTTCATGCTCGTTGTTCTGTCACTTTTAAATTCAAATGTCGCGCGCTACACTGACATAGAGTAAGTGTTACTAATGGTTTCCGCCAGAAGACCAGAGAGGGGGAAGAAGAATGAGAGAAGGGAGAGACGCTTGCATCCCTCTGCCACTTGTTTTTGAGTCCTTGAAGAGGCAAGAGGTCTCGAGAAAGCGAATTGCTTTCAACCCCTTGAAGAGACACGAGGTCTCTAAATATCCATTTTGTTTGTAAGTCCTTTGGGAGACACGAGGTCCCTAGAGGTGTTGTGTGTGAATACAGAAAAACGAAGCTTATGTTCCTGCATTATTGGAGAATAAAGGTAGGTAACTTTGCTTATTGTCAGTGCCCTATTTGTTCTGTTTTTTTTTGTTATTCATTATAAAATAAATACACGTGGTATTTACATTTGGCCCATCGACCGGATTTTTATAGTTGTTTTGTTTTGTTATTAGTTGATACAGTCCATTTTTTGAAGTAATTTTACTTGTTTCCTTTAGTCTAGTAAATTTGTAATTGTTTATTGCCGTGTTGAGTCATTTAATTTCAAGGTGACGTTATTGCTTGTATATAACTAGGTACATACTCGAATTGCATATTGTTGAAATCACGTTTGCATATTGTTTAAATCGCGTTTAGGAATTTTTTTGCGTTGAACAATGGAGTTGATTCAGCTAAAAAATAAGCGCGAAAGCGTTTATAGACGAGTAGAAGCCATATTGCACGTGGCTCAACAGGTCAAAATAGACGCAGTAGTGGATTTAGATAGGTTGAATAGATTTGAGGTTCGTTTTGAGGCGTTGAATGAGTTGGTCAATCTATTTGATTCATTGCATTTGGACATCGTGTCGGTAGTTGATCGATCAGAGTTGGAGAGCGAGCATGAAATGCAGAACAAATTCGATGAACTGCAATACTCTATAAAAACTATCTATCGAGAACTGAGAGGTTATGCAAATAAAGCCGCTGAGAATCAAGCTCGATCCGTTTTTCACGGTAGTTCGAAATCGAGTCGAGCATCGAGTAAGTCGCGGTGTTCTGTCAAATCATCGAACGCTCGATCTCTCAGTGAAAAGGAAGTAACGAACGCAAACGCGATTATGTCAACTTCAAATTTAAACAGACATTTGAGGTTACCGAAAATCGAAATGCCAAAATTCGATGGAAATTGGAAAAACTGGCCAACCTTTTATGATCTGTTTAAAACAATGATTCATGAGAACGAATCATTGTCAGATATTGAAAAGTTCCAATATTTGAGTGCTTCGTTAGTGAAGGATGCAGCTGGCCTAATCAAGAATTTACCGCTAACGGGAAGCAATTATGGGATTGCATTCAAGTCTGTGGTCTCAAGGTATCACAATACCCGGGTTTTGTTGACCAATTATTGGCAGGGTATTGTACAGGCCCCCAAAGCAAATAGTGAATCTGCTTCTTCCCTACGAACGTTGTTGTCTGTATTCAGTGAAAATTTGGAAGCGTTGAAGCAGTTTGAACATGACATGTGGGATTTCACTAAATTCAACATGTTGCTGCAAAAGGTGGATATGAGTCTTAAGCAAAAATTTGAGCTTGAGTTTTGCGAATCGGACATTCCCAGTTTTAGTAGTTTATGTAGATTCTTGGAAAAGCAGTGTAAAGCAATGGAGACAACTGCCTTAACTTCCAATTATGTGACTAATAGAAGGCAGCATGTTTCAGCAACCACTGCTAGGCCCGCTTCGTCCTTTGTTACCAGCACAAAGCTTGTATGTGCTTATTGTAAGGAGGAGCACCCCATGCTCAAGTGTGATGGATTTCTATCTTTATCCTCTCATAAACGGTATACGTTCGCAAAAAAGAATAATCTTTGTTTTAACTGTTTATCAAACTCGCATGCCAGCAGGGAGTGCAAGTCATCAAGTTGTCGTGTATGTAATAAACACCATCATACATTATTGCACTTCCCAAAAGCACCGGCATCGGGAGATGAGAGTGACTCAAACAAGCCACCTGTGGAAGAGCCACAAGGTGCAGAGCAATTGCGTGTGTTGGCAAGTGTGGTAAAAAGGGAACAGTCCGTGTTACTGGCAACTATAATGCTATTAGTACGAGATAAAAATGGAAAGGTTAGGAGATGTCGAGCTCTCCTGGATTGTGCGAGTGAGGCTAATTTCATTTCGCAGCAGTGTGTTGAAAAATTGGGGCTCAACACCTCATCTCGTTCAGTGATGGTTCAAGGCTTGAACCAAATGAGCTCGCTTGCTAGCCAAGGCACTCTCAAATGTCGAGTAGAGTCCATTTATGAGCCAACAAAGTTAGAGTTGGACATGATTGTGATTCCGAACATTTGTTCCAAGATCCCTTCTGCTAAAATTGAGCAGTGCCACTGGCAACATATTCAGAACTTAGAGTTGGCAGATTCAGAGTTTGGTATACCAGGGGACATTGAAATTTTGTTGGGTACTGACGTTTATGCTCATGTGGTTAGACCTGGAATAAAGAGAGGGCCTCGAGGTGCACCAGTGGCCATCAATACTGTTTTTGGTTGGGTGCTTATGGGCAGTGTAAAACAGTCAAAGTCTCATTCTGTTGTGAATAGTTTATGCACGTTGGTCGACTTGGATCATACCTTGAAACAGTTTTGGAGCTTGGAACAGGTACCACAAGGTTTAGTTATGTCTCCGGAAGATAAAAAATGTGAGGAAATCTTCAAGAAGACTCAGCACCGAAATAGTGCTGGGAGATATATTTTAAATATGCCCTTTCGTGAGGGTACTCCGTGTTTGGGAGAATCTTTCAGTGTTGCATTGAGGCGGTTTTACTCCCTGGAAGCACGTCTTAGTAGGGATCCAGCGTTGCACAAGTCCTATTCGGAGTTTATCAGGGATTATTATGAGTCTGGCCATATGTCTCTGGTATCAGATGTAGCTGTGGAACCATCTGATGCATACTATATTCCCCATCATTGTGTGTTGCGTCCTCACAGCCTTTCGACCAAACTGCGGGTGGTATTTGATGCTAGTTCCAAAAGTACGAATGGTGTATCTCTGAACGATACGTTGTTAGTGGGAGCGAAGTTGCAGACAGATATTGCCACTGTGTTGTTGAAATTTCGCTCAAACAAAATTGCATTTACTGCTGACATTCGGCAAATGTATCGACAAATTTTGGTTGTAGATAATCATAGGGATTATCAAAGAATTCTCTGGAGGTTCTCAAAGGGGGAACCTGTACAGAAATATCGCCTTAATACTGTCACATATGGGGTCTCCTCAAGCCCACACATGGCAATCCGAACAATGATGCAGCTTTGTGATGATGAGGAATCATCTTTTCCATTGGCAGCAAAGCTAGTTCGGTCCGATCTCTATGTGGATGATGTAGTCAGTGGAGTCGACTCATTGTCAGAGGCTTTTGAGTTGCAACGGCAATTGATTGGGTTGTTTGCTAAGGGGGGTTTTGAATTGAAGAAGTGGGCCAGCAATAATTCGAAACTGTTGTCCACAGTATCAGCTGATAGTCAGCAACCTCGATCGTTAGATTTAAATGATCCATCAGTGTTGAAAATTTTAGGATTGCAGTGGTGTCCCATAGGTGATACATTCTCTTTTAATGTTGAACCTATTGATCGTCCGTGCACAAAACGAAATCTTCTTTCGGAATTGGCAAGAATTTATGACCCCCTGGGTTTTTTGTCTCCTGTTACCCTGTTGGCAAAATATCTTATGCAGTGCTTGTGGGAGCAAAAAGTGGGATAGGATGATAAGCCCTCAAAGGATATTGTTGGTCAGTGGTCTCAGTATAAATCACAACTCAGTGCGCTAGCAGGTTTATCAATTCCCAGAGGCGTAAAACACGATAATATCATCAGTACAGAACTCCATGGGTTCTGTGATGCATCGGAGCGAGGGTATGCTGCAGTTGTTTACTTAAGACAAGTATCAGAGGAGGGTCAAGTTTGGATCAATTTTCTGTGTGCCAAGTCCAAGGTATCACCTTTAAAACGAATATCGATTCCACGTCTCGAATTGTGTGGGTGTTTATTGTTGGCAAAGCTTCTGGAATTTGTGTGTCGGGTGTATGAAGGTCGTTTTGAGTTTAACTCTATGTATGCTTGGTCAGACTCTATGGTGGCACTTGCCTGGATAAAATCATCTTCCAATAGGTGGAAGACCTTTATTGGGAATCGAGTAGCAAGCATACAAGAGAAGATTCCTCCAGAGTCATGGCATCACGTAAGTGGACAAGAAAACCCAGCTGATTGTGCATCGAGAGGCATGTTACCTTCTGGGTTTTGTGAGCATCCACTATGGTGGGCGGGACCCGCCTGGCTAAAATTGGCAAGAGAAAATTGGCCCAAGTCGTTGCGTTTTGAGCCGCCAGAAGAGTGCCTGGCGGAGCAACGAACTCTCCCCGTACTAGTTACTTTGGCAAATGAGGAGTGGCTCAGTAAACTTTTGAATCGCTTTTCGCATCTACGGAAAATTCAGGGTGTTGTTGTATATTGTCAGCGGTTTGTGCGAAATTGTAGGGTGTCTCCATCTGACCGAACTACTGCATCTCTGACAGCCACCGAATTACAGGAGGCGCTTCATATGCTTATCAAATGTGCTCAAGGTGAAGGATTTCAAAGGGAAATAGCATCCTTGGTTAAAGGTGAGAGGTGTGCGAGGGCAATAAACAAGTTAGCCCCCTTTCTGGATACAGAGGGTATCCTCAGGGTGGGCGGTCGCCTTCGTCAAGCTGATGTTCCAGTTGAAGTGAAACACCCTATATTGTTGCCCCGCTCACATCGTCTCACCGAGTTAATCATTGCACACACACACCATGTCAATCTTCATCCTGGTCCTCGCACATTGCTTCATTTGCTTTCGCAACAGTTTTGGATTTTGTCCCCTCGGAGAGCTATTCATCATGTTTTGTCAAGGTGCTATCGTTGCTTTCGAGTGAATCCTACTCCCATGGCACCGATGATGTCTGATTTGCCAGTTGCCAGGGTTTCTCAGTTGAAGCCGTTTTCACACAGCGGAGTTGATTTTGCAGGTCCAGTTTTTGTGACACAGGGCAGATATCGAGGTGTCCGAAAGGTGAAAGCATATATTTGTTTGTTTGTGTGCATGGCAACGAAGGCCCTCCATTTGGAAGTAGTGTCTGATCTTTCAGCTGAAGCCTTCTTGGCAGCTCTTCGGAGGTTTGTGGCTCGCAGAGGAAAATGTGACAATTTGTATAGCGATAGAGGTACCAACTTCGTCGGCTCAAATAAGCAGCTCTTAAACTATGCAAAGGGGGCAGCAGATGCTTGTACCATTAAGTGGCATTTCAACCCCCCATCAGCTCCGCATTTTGGAGGTCTGTGGGAGGCAGGAGTGCGCTCAGTCAAGACTCATTTGCGAAGGGTGATCGGTTTGCAAATTCTGACCTTTGAGGAAATGTCCACGTTGCTTGCTCAAGTGGAATCAGTTTTGAATTCTCGACCATTGTGTAGTGCGAGTACTGATCCAAATGATCTGTTAGCCCTATCCCCAGGACATTTTCTTACAATGGAACCGTTAGGTGCTCCTCCTGATGCTGATTTGACTTTGTTAAGTATGAATCGCTTGTCACGCTGGCAGCTGGTGCAAAGGATCCACCAGGACTTTTGGCGCCGCTGGAAGAACGAATACCTGCATACACTGCAGCAGCGTGGTAAGTGGGATACTGTGCAAACGTCCCCCCCGATCGGAGCTTTAGTTGTGATTAAAGATGAGACTTCGTCACCTCTTGTTTGGAAGCTCGGACGCATTATGCAACTATACCCAGGCCGTGATGGTATAGCTCGGGTAGCTCAAGTTCGCACTAGTAGTGGCACTTTTGATAGGCCTCTGACGAAGTTATGTCTGTTGCCATCGCAGTAATACGTCTGCCTTGAAATTTTTTTGTACAGTTAATTATAAATCCAATAGCTTCAGTTTTTTGTTTTTTGTGCTTATTGTAAATTTTTGTTTTGTTTGTTTATTTGAGAAACAATATAATTGTGAAAATAAATCCTTATTTTGGTGGGCGGAATGTTCATGCTCGTTGTTCTGTCACTTTTAAATTCAAATGTCGCGCGCTACACTGACATAGAGTAAGTGTTACTAATGGTTTCCGCCAGAAGACCAGAGAGGGGGAAGAAGAATGAGAGAAGGGAGAGACGCTTGCATCCCTCTGCCACTTGTTTTTGAGTCCTTGAAGAGGCAAGAGGTCTCGAGAAAGCGAATTGCTTTCAACCCCTTGAAGAGACACGAGGTCTCTAAATATCCATTTTGTTTGTAAGTCCTTTGGGAGACACGAGGTCCCTAGAGGTGTTGTGTGTGAATACAGAAAAACGAAGCTTATGTTCCTGCATTATTGGAGAATAAAGGTAGGTAACTTTGCTTATTGTCAGTGCCCTATTTGTTCTGTTTTTTTTTGTTATTCATTATAAAATAAATACACGTGGTATTTACAATCTTGTTATTTCCGGAGATATAATAATATTCCAAAAGAAAACACAATATTTTTCGGGAAAACCAGTGCCGATTTTCCTGGCTAACGAATTTATCCAAGCCACTTGCAAAAGGAAGGTACTCACCAAGTTTTATCAAAATCGGTCCATTATTTTTTAAGTTAGTGGTGTGACACATAAATATATATATATATATATATATATATATATATATATATATATATATATATATATATATATATATATATATATATATATATAAATAATTATTATTATTATTATTATTATTTCAACAACACACCACGAGGGGTTACAGCCTAAATACTATCGTACCGTGGGTGTCGACAAGGAGGACAGAGGCAACTTGTTAATTCTGGACTTGAAGGTTTGAAGGTTCGGGGGAGACGGAAAAACATGTGCCGGCAAGGAATTCCACAACTTAGAAGTCCTCGGGACAAAAGAGCGGGCACAACAAGATGTTCTATGTCTGGTGACCTGGACAGTAAAAGGGTGCATTCGCTCTGTTCCCCTGGTAGATCAGCAGGTGGAGGAGCTATGGAAGAAAGCCCCTCTGAGCAGTGCCCGTGCAGATATCTATAAGAGAGAGAGAGAGAGAGAGAGGTCACCAACGGCACGTCGGTGGGCAAGGGATGGCAGCCTTTGGGTGAGGGTAGGGTCACCGATTAGACGTATAGCTCTCTTCTGAATGGAGTCCAGGATAGCGAGTGTAGAAGCGGCAGCAGCACCCCAGATGTGGGAGCAGTATTCGAGGTTTGGTCTTATTTGTGGAGTATATAAGGTATAGAGATTAGCTGGTGAAAAGTATTTGTGAGCCCGGAAGAGGAAACCTAATTTCTTAGCAGCCGCTTCTGCAATTGATGTGGCATGTTGTTGCCAATTGAGATTTCGATCCAGAGAAATGCCAACAAGTGAAAAGGACTCATTACTTTGAATAACTTGGTTGTTCATTGTTATGGGTCTAGGGCTGGTGTATCTCTTATGAGAAAGAAAGCAAGACTGTGATTTGGTGAAGTTGAATTGTACTTCCCCAGTCTAATATTTTTTGGAGATCCATGGAGACAGAACCCTCCATGAGTCTGTGATCCTCATCTAATTGGGCTAAAGAGACAGGCTTAGAATATTATATATTTGAGTGGAGGGTGCTGTCATCCGCGTAACTGTGAACTGGGTTGGATGTGCTAGAGAGGAGGTCATTGGTGTGGAGAAGAAACAAAGTAGGGGCTAAAGCTGAACCTTGAGGAACTCCTGCATTAATTGAATACAGTTTAGAGGAATGGCCATCTACGACAACAGAAATGCTCCGGTTGGAGAGGAAATTTGCTGTCCAGGTACAGAGTTTTGGTGGTAGGCCATATGCCGGAAGTTTATTAAGCAGCGCTGCGTGCCAGACCTGGCCAAATGCCTGTCGTGGATTAGACTGTGTTTTTCAAGAAATTTTAGTAATTCGGTGTTTATATACTTTTCCATCACTTTAGAGATGACTGAAAGGAGAGAAATAGGCCTGTAGTTGCTAGGAAGCGCTTTGGATCCTTTCTTGGGGACGGGTTGTACTCAAGCAGTTTTCCAGTTACTAGGGAATATGCCTCTATTGTAAGATGTCTGAAATAGACGAGTCAGGACAGGAGCAAGTTCTGGTGTGCATTTTTTGAGAACAATTGCTGGGATCTCGTCAAGGCCAGAGGCTTTCCTGGTATTAAGAGAATAGAATAGAAATAGAATAGAATAGAAATTTATTAATATTCTTAAGTACAATATTATTTCAAACTGGTGGTATTATAAGAGTAATGTATAAAATATTTACATATTAGGTTTAGCTTTTCACAGAAATTACTTATGTAACTTGCGCGTGACATTTCAGTTACAAAAAAAAACCAAGCAAAAAAAAATAATAAAAAACTAAAAAAAAAATGAATTGCTGTGCTGACAAACGAAAACAAAGATGCGATCCATACTATTCATATGGGACACAATCGTATACAAAACTGTTTATTATATGCTTTGTTGCAGACACATGTCCCAACCGCTACGTCTGAAGACCAACAGGTATATTATTTTCGATTTTTCGATTTGTTTATTACTTATAGGTATAGGAAGCATAAGAACAGGTAACTCCCAAATAACCAGAAGAGGTGTGGCCTTCTTATAATCAATAACTGCTCATTATATACATACACACATGCAAATATAACTATATGAGGAGACCCATCTCTACATTGGATCTCAGTATCCATGTTTTTACCTGCCTGATGTACCGATGGTAACTCATGTTTTCTGTTTTTATGAATGTTGGTAAGATATTAAAGACTTTCGGTAGATAATAAGTAAAATATTTTTGTGTTATTTGCCTTGGGTATAATACACAATGGGTTGTGTTTTGAACACGAGTCATATCCATGCTGAAATACATGTAAAGTATTTCGATTTTTAAAGAAATAGTTCAGCATTTCCAATATATATAACTTCCCAACACTCATAACTTTGTACTCTTCAAAAAGAGTTTTTGAGGGATATCTCATTGGTTTGTTGCAAGTTATTTTTATTAACATTTGTATGGTTAGAATTTTACCGACATTTTTATTATACGTGCCACCCCATGCTAGGATAGCGTATTTAATAAGTGACTGAACCAATGCATAGTAAGCATTTTTGAGAAGTTGTTTATTTAGTATATTCCGTAAAACTCTAAATAGATACAAAAATTTGCGCAGTCGTTTTGCTAATCTATTTATGTACAAATCCCATTTTAAGTAGTTGTCAATTATTACCCCTAAGTATGTTATATGATCAACTTTTTGAATTGACTGACAGCCCGCACAGTCATCTTCATTGCAGCTATTTCGATGGATTTTTATTTCAGGAAGATCAGGTTGTGTCCGCTTAGTGCACGTGAAACAGATAAATTTTGATTTATTGTCGTTTAGTTTAAGTCTATTTATGTCAAACCAATGACAAATTTGCCGAATTGACCGCTCAGCAACATGCTTTACCTCTTCCCAACTATTTCCTTCAACGTATATGGCAGTATCATCTGCGTAGGATACAACTTTAACACCATCCGCTTGTAAAAATAGATCATTTACATATGTTATGAACAATAAGGGACCAAGCACTGTTCCTTGGGGTACTCCACATTCTATTGTTAAAGGAGAACTTTTCACCTTATTAATCTGTACTATTTGTTTTCGATTGGTCAGATAGCTCTTTATTAAATTATTTGCTCTACCCCTTATTCCATACGTATCTATTTTGTCTACTAAAACCTGATGGTTAACGATGTCGAAGGCTTTAGCTAAATCTAAAAACATTACTAGTGATGGTTTTGATTTGTCAAGGCTGTTCTGAATTTCATTTGTTAATGCAATGATGGCATCCTGCGTGCTTTGTCCCGATCTAAAACCAAACTGTTGATTGCTAAGTACATTGTGTTTATCGAAAAAATCCGATATTCTCGCGGCGATTATTTTTTCCAATATTTTTGCAAAACATGTAATCAACGATATGGGTCTGTAGTTTGACATCAGAGCTGTTTCCCCTGATTTATGCATTGGTTTAACGATAGTAAATTTAAATACTTCAGAAAATTCACCTGTCTCAAAGCATAAATTTATTAGTTTTGTAATGGGCTGAATCACGAGTTGGGATATATATTTTATAGTTGAGGCACTAATATTATCAATACCGGGAGCCTTGTTATTTTTTAGAGAATTAATTACATTTAATACCTCCTCATTTGTGGCCGGGAATAGATACAGTGAGTTTGAAACATGTTTACCTTTTTTAGGTTGCACGTTACCATCGACATTAATTTGTTTAGCTATATTTTTACCTACGTCTATGAAATATTTATTAAAATGACAAGCAATATCTTCCTCTGAAGTCAAAGTTTTATTTTCATATTGTATATCCGTAACCGAACTATTTTTTTCGTTACGGTGGTTTAACGCTTCCTGTGTAATTTTCCAAACAGCCCTAGGGTCATGAATGTTTTGTTGGATTTTGTTTTTAAAATAGGTATATTTAGCTTTTTTTATAATTTTTGTTAGTTCATTTTTATATTTATTATATTGATATTTAAGAATTTCATCATTTGGATTTTTTGAAAGACTAATATACATTTGATTTTTCTTATTGACTGATGTTAAAATACCATTTGTTATCCAATCGGTTTTTTTACGGTTTTTATTATTTAGAGTAATTTGTTTACTTGATTGCCCAATAATATCATATATTTTATTAACAAAAAGAGTAGCTGTTGAGTGAATATTTTTATCGTCAACAATCTCATTCCAGTTAACCTGTGAAATGTTGTATTTTAGAAGTTCTTTGTCTATTTTGCAATAATTTTTGATAGAAGGTTTCTGTTTTGGTATTTTGACTTTTATGGTGTATGCTATAGGAAAATGGTCAGTGATTTTTTGCTTTAAGACAAAGGCCTCCGTTTCATTAAATTGTACATTGTGTTTAACTAGTATATGATCTATACATGACATACTTGTTTCTGTGACCCTTGTGTGCAAATTAATAGCTGATTGAAAACCGAATTCAGCCATGCAGTTCACATACTCGTCAACGTAATGTTCAACTGGTGGTTCGCTTAAGATGTTTACGTTTGTATCTCCTACCAATATTTCATTTTCTAATCTACAATTTACATCTATATACATCCTAAAACTATCGTTGAAATTTGTGACATCATACTGTGGCGGTCTATATATGCCTGTTATACCAAAATCTGACCCGTTTAATTTAATCACAATTCTCAAAAAGTTGCAGTTATTTATTGCGATAATCTCTGCATTTTTCCTTAGTGACTGTTTTACATAAACTATTACTCCGTCATTTCTATTTATCATATCCTCATTATAATATATATTGTAGTGTTCCAGGTTGAAACAATCTATATGATTAATTTTAAAACATTCAGAAAGTACAATGACATCGAATATATCTGAAAACTGTTTCATTGTGATCTCAAATTCTTCAAAATTTTGGTGTATACTTCTTATGTTTGTATGGTAAATTTTAAGCTTATCCTGTTTATCTATTTGTAGCAAACTGGACAGTGATTGCACATTGTCGACATATATTGCACTATTCGCATCTCTGCTGTCAATTGTCTCTAAAAAATTATTCATTTATACCTACTTAATTATTCTAATAATATATACACACAATAATACTAGGCTTCTTAACTACCTTGATTTAAATTATTCGCTGGATTTAAAACTAGTTCAAAAGTTTTAGTTGGCACGGGACACTGCATCACAAACTATTATTAATGTTACCTTTTATTGAGCCACTGACATTTTTCTCCACGCTTCTATTGATGAAAGAAGAAAGCATCTTTTGTATCTTTTTAGTTTTGAAAATGATATCAGTCATTTTATGCGCGACATTGGGGACGGTTGGTGGTTGAACATTTGGAGGTGGGTTGAGAGTAGAATTGCCGGCGAACAACGAGGCAAAAAGTTCAGCCTTGCCCAGGGCGGTAGAAACAATTTCATCCCCTGAGACAATAGGTGGGAACGTGCTCTTGCAGAAATTATTCCCAATAGATTTAGCAAGAGTCCAGAAGGGTTTGCTGCCGCTGGAGCTTAAGAGGACTTTGTTTTTGATGTGGTTATTAAACGAGTTTTTTGCCTCAGAAAAAATGCGGACATAGCGGTTTCTTGCGTCATTAAAAGCTTGACGGTTTTCTTGACTGGGATTGTGTAGAAGCGTTTTGTGAACTTTGACCTTTTCAAGTCTGGCCTTGTCACAGGATTTGGAAACAAGGGCTTTTGAGTGGCTGCAGAGGTTTTCTGTGTACGCGGAATTAATAATTCCATGCCAGCCAGGATAATTTCGGTGACGTTTTGTGAGATGTCAGGATAAGAGAAGCAGACAGACGCCTATGGAAATGAGGAAAAGTAATCTCGCATTTCGTCCCAGTTCGCGGAGTTGCCAAACAATGCCTGCATGTGATGACTGTGTGACCTCGGGTTGCATTGCGCAGGAAGCAGTGACTTGGTCTGAGCGACCAAGGGGGACTTATATAACAAACGTTTATGTAAATTTCATACCACAGTTACATTAGAAATGTTATATTCTAACAATTTGCACATACATATTGTAACGATTACGTTTCGTTACTGCTTTAATTATTAAATAAATTAAATAAATTAAAGTAAACTCGTAAGAGACTTAATTAATAGCCGACAATCCAATATCTGTAAGGCAATTCATGTTTTGATTTCAAAAATTATTTTATGAAAAGTCGCCAATGTTTAACTACCCTGAACACCTTACTGCATTTCCAATTTGTACGTTAAAATTCATGTTTGCCGTGGAAAACTACCTCGCATTATTACTGAACAAATAATTCCAGGAATGAAATAAGCATTTAAAATGTACTTTAGGAATGTTCGAGAACAAAATATGGTTTATCTTGGAATTTTCCGTAATCGGTGATGTCACCCAACGACGGTTTGAAAGACGTTTGCGTGCAGGGAGATAATTTCCGGCAAAGCCACCAATTGGAGGTCTCGTTTTATCTCATTCAAAGAATGGAGGCTAGAAAGAGCTCGCGCACAGCCACCAACCGTCACAGTAAAAATTTCTGCGTGCAGCGACTAAACAGTTGCCGAACTCAAGACATTAAACGAGTCTCTGCTGAGCTTTCTTAGAGTGAACATCGTCAGTCTCGGTGGCTATTAAATTATCTTCAAACGGGGTTGTAATGTGCTTTCTGTTATCTGTACTACTAGTAATTATTGTCAGTGATTATTTAAAGTAATTTAAAGGATTTTCGAGTTTAAATAAACATAGTATTCAGCCTAAAAACGGGAGTTAAGTTGTGGTTTCTTTGTTCAGACCTGTTGATTTCTTGTCGTGATCAGAAAGAATTCCTGGTTGTTATCGTACCTAAAGTCAATTGGTAGTGAATTTTACTTAAGCAAATTCACGTTTTGACTGAGATTTGCAAAGTTTCCATCAGGCGAATTGGGAACATCGACATAGGTGTCAAATGGTCTTGTAATATTGAAGCAGTAACATCCGCCGGCCCAATAATCTCTGACGGGAAGTCCCAGTCGTTATTCCCCAGTTTTTCTGCTCTTGTTGGAGTCTGGAATCTGTGTCAGGCACTCATGATTGATCCCACCTGGAGAGCATCTTCACAGGGTCACCAGGTAACTTTAGTACCGGAAGATTGGTGAGTCTGAACAAATCTTTTCTCTCAATTAGCAGAATTTTCATGCCGAAATCTAACATCTGAAGGTTTAATAACCTGAATTTTCAAAACCACATAATCAAGTTTGAGCTAAACAATGTCAGAGAGGTGCTGTCAGCACAACTATCTATTTCCTGTTTAATCTCTAAGCTTTTGTCAAATTATTTGTTTTTGTGAATTTAAATGCAATAGTTTTTATTTCCTTGTTATTTGTAATTAGCAAATTTTGTCTGTAAAATATCCAACCGATACCTGTTCTTTAACATCTCTTAGTTTTCATAATTAATGTAAAAATTTCACGCAAGATTATATATTCTTTTCTTTTTTGGAGCCTCACTCAAAGAACTGGCCAGTAATTCACTAGAAAGCCTAGCAATTGATTGACAAACGTCAAGTAATTTACCTAATCATTTGTGTTTGTGTTTATTTTTGAGCCATACCCTAAGTAATTAACAGTAGCATTTTAGCAATATGCAACTATCATTATCTTATTGTTTTGACACATGTATGTAAATTAATTATTTCTTGCTCTTGAAATTCTTGCTGTTTAGCTGATTGTTCTTTGTGTGCAATTAATGTTTATCTGAGATTTACCAACCATTTTTATTCCATTTTGTTTGCTATTCCAAATTTAATTTATATGAATAAATTTATATATTTTGTTATATTAAAGTATCTGTTTAATTGAAGAGAAATTCCTCCCTAACTTCTCCTTTCTTTTGGCATCAGCGCAAACAATTATTTCTTACTAAATATTCTCTAGATATCTAAATTTCTATGTAACCTAGCACTAGTCTGGAGAGCCCACAAATCTAGGACTCTGGACAGTGCGAAGCAAGCAAAGGAAGAGAACGTAAGTATCAAACTTTATCCAGATCTGTCAGCCTCCTAAAAAGTGCTGCTAATCTTAATAAATTTGATAATCTGATAGATAGCTACTTTAGGGTAGGGTGTTATAGGCAATTGTCACGTCGCCATAGAACAGATCTATATCCACCTGAGGTCAATCACATATACCATGGTTCTCATTCTCTAAAGCTTTTTTCTTTGAAGTAGGTAACACTGGCATCCCTGGCGGGAAGACTGTTTTTGATGAATAATCAGTAACAACTATCGACGGCATCCTAAATCAGGGACAAAAAGAATTTTTGTTTGTGTTGTCGCCAAATTGAGAAGTGGAGGTTTAATATCTGAATTTTGTGTATGTATTTTCTTTTTCAGCTGTGTTTGTGTTGTATTAGAAATTAAGAGTGCCATCTTTTTGAATCACTGTTCTACTATCTTTTGTGTATCGTAAAAATATTGTAAAGCAACTCACTGTCATACCTTTAGTAATAGCCACCCTACTTAGCCAGCAGACTCCCGCAAGATACTGTTCACAGATTTGTAAGGCCAAATAAAAACCTAGACACCTTACCTTGAATTACCGAATATTATCGCAGGTGTTTGGTATTTTCTGGCGCAAAAAATCCTGGACAGGTTCTTCTGTCATTTTTTCTTTATTAATTGTGACTACGATTGTGACTATATGTTGTCGATAAAAATGCCTAATATCTTTAAGCAAAATATCTTTTGTCGTCTGACAACCCTTTTGCTAAATGGCAACATCGATTTTTGTTAAACTCTGCCTGGGCTAGAGCGGGCGAAGAAATTGGCGTTAAGCGGGCTATTACGAACAAAGTGGACTGTAATTTGCGTTTGTTAATTAAGTAACGTTTTTACTGAAAAGAGAAGGGGCAAAAGCAGTGGAAATTGATGCAAACTCGTGAATGACCAAAAGGCCACTTACCTTTGTGAATTTCTTCTCTTGTCGAGTACTGGACTCACAGAAACTCGTGCGTGTCCCGGAAAAGGCTATCCTGGGTTGCTGGTGCGTTTAATGGATTTGTTAAGGCTGGTTTGACTGTATCACACACACATATAATTTTAAGGTAGCGGTACTATACGATATCGCGGTTTTGCGTTGCTGACTACTTAAGTTGTGTTCTTCTTGACGATTCGTGGAATTCTGGTCTGTTCTTCTTATCGCAAAATAAAGATTATAAATTCCACTGCTTTTACACTATACGAGGAGCGAACATCCCGCCCGGCCAAAATGGCTGCTATAAGCAAGACATTTTTCTACACAAAAAAAAATAATTAACGCGAAGGAGAAGCGATAACATGCGGCGGATAAGAAAAAAGAGAACAAGAAACAAAATAAATGATTATCCCGGTTAGCAAGAATCCACAAAACAATAAAAAGACTTAAAATAAAAACTTAAATTAAATTAGAAACAAATACTACTACTACTAGTCATTAGTTGGCAACGGGCACAACTTCACCAAAGGGCGACGAAGGATACCATTCGAGGTCTTTACAATAGCAACTCTTACGACACCATCAGGACCAGGAATTAGAGACAATAGACGACCTAGTAGCCATTTAGAAGGCGGAAGTTTTTCAGCTTTCACGGCCACCATCGCCCCAATAGTAGGAAGAGCACCAGCGTCAAGCCACTTGCTTCGTTGTTGTAGGGTGTGAAGGTACTCCTTGTGCCAGCGAATCCAAAAATCATGGTGCATACGTTGGAGAAGTTGCCATCTTGACAGACGAGTTAAGGGGACAGACGACAACTCGGGAGTTGGAAGCGTAGAAACTGGCTCCATATGAAGAAAGTGTCCAGGAGTTAAAGCGTGAATGTCATCGATATCCGAACTCATGGGATTTAAAGGTCGGGAGTTCAAGACAGATTCTATAAGCGTCAGGACAGTGTAGAATTCTTCGTACGATAGGATTTGTTGGCCAACAACACGAGAGAGATGAGATTTTACACTCTTGATACCAGATTCCCAAAGACCACCGAAATGTGGGGCAGAAGGGGGGTTGAAATGCCAATGGATTCCTTCCCTAGCAGTTGCATCAGAAAAAATGCGTTTAAGCTCCTTGGCGGAGCCAACGAAATTTGTACCACAATCACTATAGAGATTATCACATCGACCACGACGAGCAATAAATCGTTGGAGGGCAGCGAGAAAAGCGTCAGTCGAAAGACTACAGGCAGGTTCTAGATGTATAGCCTTAGTCGCGAAACACACAAAGAGGCAAATATATGCCTTAGAGGTTTTAGCACCTCGGTATCGATTCATAGTGATCGCGAATGGACCACCAAAATCTACCCCAGTATGCGAGAATGGTTTGACTTGCGACACTCGAGAAAGGGGTAAGTCACCCATAGGTGGCTGATAAGGTTGAGGCTTTATTTTCCAACATGGCATACATTTCGAAATGACAGTGTTTATGGCACGTCTTGCAGACAAAATCCAAAAATTCTGACACAACAAAAAGTGAAGAGTGCGAGGGCCAATATGAAGATACCTTTTATGGTATTGTTCAATTAAAAGCACCGTGAGTCGGCACTTTTGTGGAAGTAAGAGCGGATGCTTTCGCTCATAAGACAAACTTGAGTGAGTCAAGCGACCACCTACACGCAAAAGACCAGTACTGTCTTGAAATACGGCGAGTTTTCTCCAGGACTTAGGGAATTTTTTACTAGATAACTCCTTTTCAAAGTAGACCGCTTGAGTGCGCTTGACCAGAAGGGTCAGAGCATCATGAAGCTCTAACCGAGATAGCGGTCCAAATTTCGCAATAGAAGAATGTCTAGAATTAAAAGCGAAGCGTAATACGTATGACAAAATAGACTGTATGTAATGTAAAGAAGAATGATTTTCTAACAAATCATCAAGCAGATTTTCTTCACCTGTAAATGTTAAAAGCGAAACTGTCCTTTCCTCAACAGAGACCTCTTCAGACTGCAGCTCTGAAGACGGGGAGTAGGCAGACAGCTCAGAACGACATAGTAGCGATGGACCATTGAACCAAATATCATGGGCGAGAAATTGAGAAGGATGAACACCTCGAGAGGCGATATCGGCGGGATTATTAGCAGAATCTATATAATGCCAAAATTCAGAAGAAACCCTTTCGTGAATGTAGGCAACTCGATTTGCCACAAAGGTTTTCCAACGATGAGGCGAAGATTTGATCCAACTCAAGACGATTTGCGAATCTGACCAGGCAAAAATTCTTTCGAAAGTCATGCGAGTCTGATAAACGTTCAGAAGAAACGATAGGAGTTTCGCCAACAAAACTGCACCACACAGTTCTAGCCTAGGAATGGTTAGTTTCTTAACCGGAGCGACTTTGGTTTTAGAGCAAACAAACTGAACAAAAACTGTTTTGTCAGGGCGGAGGCATCGTATATAAACAACGGCAGCGTAACCCTTTTCAGAAGAGTCACAGAACCCATGTAATTCATAACCACATCCAGAATGAGGTGGAAGGATTTTTCTAGGAATGCGTAAATTGCTTAGTAAACCGAGTTCATTTCGATAACGGTTCCAAGCCTCAACAATATGCGAGGGCGGGGTTTGGTCCCAATCTAATTTAGAAGTCCACAGCGACTGGATTAGAATCTTTTGAAAAATAGTAATAGGCGAAAGAAATCCAAGCGGGTCAAAGATTCTGGCCAGTTCCGAGAGCATGTTGCGTTTCGTACAGGGTTTCCCCAACGGCGAGACTGAGAAAAAGAATGTATCCTCAGAGGGACTCCACTGCAGACCGAGAATTTTTAAAGGAGTGTCGTTTGCCAGTGAACCAAAAATAAGCGGATTTTGCGACAAATGTTCCGGAGGTAAATGTGAAAGTAATGCGGAACAGTTACTAGACCATTTTCTAAGCTCAAAGCCGCCTCGTTCAAAAAGCGAGATCAGCTCTGACTGTAAAAGCTTTGCGTCTTCATAAGAAGAGCAGCCGGTTACAACATCATCAACATAAGTGTCGTTTAAAATGGCGGCAGAAGCTAGCGGGTAAGAGCCCCCTTCGTCATTCACTAACTGATGAAGAGTGCGTATCGCGAGAAAGGGGGATGGCGTTAGTCCATATACAAGCGTAACCAGGTTATAGTCCACCAAAGGTTCATCAGAAGCAAACCTCCAAACAATTCTTTGATAATCATGCTGTGATTGGTCGACAAGAATGTTACGATACATCATTTTGATGTCAGCACACAAGACATAATTATGAAGGCGAAAGTGACACAGAATTGTGGCAATATCTTGTTGTAGTTTTGGTCCAGTATGTAGACAATCGTTGAGAGAGCTTTGGTTGGGAAGTTTCGCCGAACCATTAAAAACTACCCTGAGTTTAGTAGACAAGCTATTTGGTTTCAAAATGCAATGATGCGGAATATAATATGCGTCGGGAGAATCTTTATTGTCATAAACACGTTTCATGTGGCCTAGTTCCAAATATTCTCTCATAAAAGCAGAATATTGGGTATACAAGTCCATGTTTCTAGCAAGGCGGCGTTCCAGGGAAAGAAATCTTTGGACGACGAGGTCGCGAATGCCAGGAAAAATAGGCAGCGACTCAGATTTAAATGGGAGCGAAACGATATATTTGCCAGAAGGAGAGCGAGATATTTTAGTCTTAAAATGATGTTCACAAAAAATATCTTCATTAGAGTGATGCGACGAAGTCGGAACACTTTCCACTTCCCAAAAATCCCTAAGGGTGCGATCGAGATTTGATTCAAAGTTACTGCACAAGAAAGAAAAGACAGCAGAAGAATGAACTGTGTTGCCAATCTTACCCATGAGCACATAACCAAAGACGGTGTTGACGGCATCAGGTTGACCTTCCCCACCGGAAATGCGTCCATTTAAAAGGATTTTAGAAAAAACGTCGGCTCCTAACAATATATCGACCTGACCTGGACGATTAAAATGGCGATCAGCCAATTTTAAATTGCGAATGTGAGACCAATTGGAAGAGCAAATAGCGGTTGCTGGCAAATTATCACAAATGGCGTTCAAGATCAATGCGTCGACAGTAAAATTGAAAGAATCTTGACCAACCGGTCTTCCAGTGAGCGTTACACAACCACTCTGAGAAGAAGTCTGCATAGATGCCAGTCCTTTGATTGCAAACATGCAGTTTTGCTTAGGCAACCCCAAACGCTTAAAAGCCCTTTGCGAGATAAAAGACATCATACTACCTCCATCCAAAAGGCATCTCATAATCTGATAATTTCCATGGTTATCAAGAACTTCAATCAGCGCAGTGGCCAATAAGACCGTGGTTTGATTAGATACAATCCCAGAAGCAGCAAAGACCTGCTCTTGGTCGAGCGGAGCGGAAGGAACTGGAGATCTGGAAGGGTTATTACACACTGGCGACGGAATAGGCGCGGAGCTTTTATCAAAATGCAAGAGCGTATGATGACGCTGACCACACTTGCGACAGGACCTGGTAGATTTGCATTTGTTAAGATAATGTAGGCTACTTAAACAGTTGTGGCAAAGACGAGAAGATTTAACAAAATTATAGCGATCTTTTGGAGTTTTAGTACAAAATGAGGAGCAATTATAAATAGAATGCGAAGAATCTTTGCAAAACACACAAGTATGTAAGATAGATTTACAATTTAAATTATCAGCGAAAAAAGCGGAAGTTCGAGGCGTTGGTCTAGCTTGCGATTTGTCAGAATATTTCTTTTGAGAGTGCGAAAGGAATGACTTCTGATTCATAGCATCACCAGCGATACAATATTTATTTAGAAAGTCAAGCAATTGCGTAAATGTAGGGACCTCGGTGGAAGCGTGGTCTAACTCAAATTTCGTCAACATGTTCCTGTCAAGGCGTTTTGACACCAACATAAACATAACAAAGTCCCATTGGTCTGTAGGAAAGCCTAAAGTGTTTAAAGCAGAAAGATTTTCCGAAATAATGTCTAGCGAATTGCGAATATTGACGTGGTCATCAGAATTAAATTTCGAAATGCTATCTATAGCATGCCAGTGCTCTTGGGCACGCAGACGTTTGTTAGAATAACGAGTGACTAATGTATTATAAGCTATCTGATAATTGTCAGCGGTCAGAGGCAAAGATCTTATTAGAGATAACGGCGGGCCTTCTACTGATATAGTTAGATAATGAAACTTTTCAATGTCGGAATATGCGGGACAGTCCTGTACTAAGGCATTGAATAAATCGATAAAAGTGTTAAAGGTTTTATAGTCACCTCTAAATTTAGGAATTTCTATTTTAGCTAGCCTTGCTTTAGCACCTTCATTAAGACCAGCTGTATTTGAATTTAGAATTTCCTGGACATTTGTTTTATTGTCAGGGAATAACCTAGAACAAATGGCTTTAATTTCAAAATAAGCGTCCATAAATCCAGCGTAAATAGTGTTTTCATCAGAAGCGTTTCCATGTTCACTACTTAAAATTACAGAAACGAGATTTTCGTGCGTTTGAATAAACTGTTCCCTTAAATAGTCGATTTCGGAAGATCTAACCCTAAGTAAATTATAAAGCGAAACATCTGACTGGGCTTTCTGGGCTAGAGAAGACAATGTGTCTATTTCAGATAGCTGAATATTGCGTTGGTTTTTGTATTTCCTTAATTTAGTGTCAGTCATGATATTAATTGAATAGGCCTCGTATATGGAAATATAACATATATACGTACCAATGTGAAACAAAGAATTATTCAGGTACAAATTGATAAGAATGAAACAGAAGCAAAGAGCGATATATGCGTGAAATGATATGCGTCGACTCCTAAAGCCGTGCTCGTTGTTCAAAATAAAGCAACATTTAACTGAATGGCGGATTCTTGCGATAAGAAAATAACTTTTAAAAATTCTATAATTATAAAGGTTCTAGCGATATATACATGAAAATTGCGGGAAATTAATTTAAAATCTGAATTGAATACAGCTAAACCAGCGCGCTTTAGTTATTTTCAAAATTAACAAAGTTGAATAGCCAAATTTACTTGTGTATTATTTCCGAGACAAAAAAACTATCCGGCTGAGAAGGATCAAGAAATGGGCTAGAGCGGGCGAAGAAATTGGCGTTAAGCGGGCTATTACGAACAAAGTGGACTGTAATTTGCGTTTGTTAATTAAGTAACGTTTTTACTGAAAAGAGAAGGGGCAAAAGCAGTGGAAATTGATGCAAACTCGTGAATGACCAAAAGGCCACTTACCTTTGTGAATTTCTTCTCTTGTCGAGTACTGGACTCACAGAAACTCGTGCGTGTCCCGGAAAAGGCTATCCTGGGTTGCTGGTGCGTTTAATGGATTTGTTAAGGCTGGTTTGACTGTATCACACACACATATAATTTTAAGGTAGCGGTACTATACGATATCGCGGTTTTGCGTTGCTGACTACTTAAGTTGTGTTCTTCTTGACGATTCGTGGAATTCTGGTCTGTTCTTCTTATCGCAAAATAAAGATTATAAATTCCACTGCTTTTACACTATACGAGGAGCGAACACTGCCAATATTATCTGATATTTTTGGTTGTGAAAATATTTCACATTGCTTACCTTTTGTTGACAAACCTTAAGGATGACTCTCTAAAAATTTGTCAATTGTATTACCTAATATCTTTTAGCGAAAATATATTTTCTTCTGTTAACCGTTTCGCTAATATCGACAAAACTACCTAATATTTAGTAGTGAGGATATCTTTCACTTTTGTCTAACTGCCTGATATCTTTGAACAAAATATCTTTCGTCTCGCCTACCTATACATAAATCAACAATGGCGGTTTTCTTGAAAATTGAACCCAATGACCTACTTAAACCTGAAATAGAGTATGAGCTTCTTTCTCGAGGCATTCAGCCTCAAACAAATCAGACACTTCACAGAGCACAGCTATGCACTGTACTGGCTAAGGAAAAAGCTGGACTTAAGTTTGAAGCTGAGTCACTTCTCGAGTTTGACGATGACACGAGTCAGATCTCGTCAATATTAGAAAATCTCATGTCACATTTTTCTATTCCTTCCGAAATGCTTCCTGGGTATGAAATACGTCGTATTGGTTCACATCTGTGTCACATTGAGCACAGAATTTCTTTATTGAAGCCCAAAAATGTCGAACAGGAAAAACAACTCCTTGAACTACAGGGGCAGGTGATTCTTATCACAGGTTTGTGGTTGGAACAGGAGGAAAGTCAACAGGAGGATTTTGCACCATCTATTTCGTCAACTATGTTACATAAATCAGACCTTCTTGAAATATCGAATAGCTTAAACGCTCCTAAGCCCATCTCTGTACATAAGTGGGGGGATTACATTTTCTGGCCAAACTCATAAGGAAAGTCTTATGTCTTTTCTATAAAAAGTTCAGGAATTTAGCGAATCTCGAAGAATTTCTGATTAAAAGCTGTTCGCTGCAGCAACAGATTTGTTTACAGGTCTGGCACTTCTTTGGTTCAGAAATATTAGAAGGGATGTTTCTTCCTGGTCTGAATTAGTTATCTGTCTGAAAAGAGATTTTCTACCTGTTAATTATGAGTATGATTTATTAGCTGAAATTCGTTCTCGCACACAAGGTCCTAATGAAAATGTTATATTTTACATTATGGCCATCGAAGCGATGTTTAATCGTTTACCATCTGATATCGAGGAAGATCAGATTATCAAGCAGGTTCTGAGAAATTTGAATCCTTTTTTTTCTGATCTGGAATCATATGTCTTTGTCTACTTGGATGACATCATCATAGCGACAAATTCCTTTCAGCGACATGTCAATATTCTTTTGGAAATACATCGAAGACTTTCTGTAGCGGGTTTAGCAATAAACCTGGACAAGTGTGAATTTTGTTTATCGTCTCTCTCTTTTCTTGGCTATGTCATTGACAAAGAAGGTCTTAGAATAGATCCTAAGAAAGTTGCCAGCATTTTAGAAGCTCCTTCACCGAATAATACTACCGAGGTACGTCGAGTCATAGGTTTGTTACAATGGGACCACAGGTTTATTAAGGATGTCTCTACTATCAGCGCCCCAATAACTGCGTTACTACATGGTCGTAAGAAGGGTCAACCTATTAAATGGACGGATGAGGCTGAGTCTGCATTTAAGCTGCTCAAGGAACGTTTGGTTTCCGCTCCAGTTTTGGCGAGTCCTAATTTCGAAAAGCCTTTTTCAATACAGACATATGCTTCTGATGTGGGCATCGGTGCTGCCCTCTTTCAAGAAACTGATGGTTTTGATACATCCTATCGCCTATGCCAGTCGTACTTTGACTAAGCAAGAAAGGAAGTACAGTGTGACTTAAAGGGAATGCCTCGCTGTCTTGTTCGGTGTCGAACACTTTCGTGGCTAGGTTGAGGGTAATGATGACCTTACTGTTTTCACTGATCTTTTTTTTTCCCTCAGGGCTCGTCCGCGGCCTTGTCGCCCCGATAGCACCGCAACCCTTGGTTGATTGTGCATACCCTTAGTCTTACTCCACCCATTCCAAAACCACTGTGCCTTGAACTAGTCTGCACAGCGATTGGTAGGGTGAAGTTTTATATTGCTCTGTCTCCGGTCTAGAGTGACCATAGATCAGTTGTCTTTTCCGGTCCAGAGCTATACACTCACACAAGATGTGCTGGGCTGATTCCTCCCCCTCGCCGCAGAGTCTGCATGCGAGGTCCCCTTCGAACCGCCCCATTTTATGCAGGTGTTTCTTGACGGCCATGTGTCCCGTCAAGAGACCTGTTGTGTTTCTGAGCTGTCCTCTGCTAAGGTTTAGCAGCTCCACAGCTCTCTTTGAACTGGGTCCGTTAATTATTGACTTCCCATGTCTGAGCCCTGGACAGTCCGCCCAGTACACCTTGTGTTGGTTTCTGACCCAGGACTTAATGGCTCCCCTGGCAGTGCTCTTTGACACGCCCAGAGCCGGTTCTGGTCCCATAAATGGTTCTGCTGACCCTCTCTTCGCGAGACTGTCAGCTTCTTCATTGCCTTTGACCCCCGAGTGACCCGGCACCCAGATGAGGGTCACCTCATTCTGCCCAGCCAGGTCGCTCGTCTCGTCTCGGCACTCACTCACCAGCCAGGAATTTACCCGTGGGCTACTTAGTGCCTTAAGGGCTGCCTGGCTGTCTGTGGCTATGAGGATCCGCTTGTTGGTGTAACCCCTCCTCTTGTTCTCCCGCACACAGTGCAGGATGGCGTACATCTCGGCCTGGAACACCGTTGCATGGGCTCCGAGGGAAATACTATGACTTACCCTCGGTCCTTCCGAGTAAACACCTGCCCCCGTCCCACGCTCCCCGCCGGATCCGTCCGTGAACCAGACGAGCGCGTCCGGTGGAATGCCCGGCGTCTCCTCCCGCCATGCTTCGCGATCGGGGATTTCCACTGTAAAGTTGTTTTCCCTGCACATTCGCGGGCTCGCGAAGTCTGACCTCATTTCAAGCATGGGCTCCTTCACGATCTCCTGAATTTTGCAGTGGCCCCTGAAGCCTGGGTTGATCTTCAGTCTACCATTGCAGGCTAGTCTGTATAGTCCTAGCCTGGCCTCTCCCATAATAACTAAGTGTAGGGGGGGGGGGGATAGATCCAGCAACACCTCCATGGCGGCTGTTGGGGTTGAAGACATGGCCCCTGTGATGCCTAGGCAAGCCATCCTTTGGATTTTGCCTAGTTTTTGTTTGGCACTGGATTGTGTCACCTTAGGCCACCAGACCAGTGCCGCATATGTTAACGATGGTCTGACCACCCTTGTGTACAGCCAGTGGGCCATACTAGGTCTTAGTCCCCACGTTTTTCCATATAGCCGCCTAGTGACGGCTAAGGTCATGACTGCCTTACGCAGTATTTTTCCAATGTGACCATTCCAGGTTAGCTTAGAGTCCAATACGACCCCAAGATATTTTACCTCCCTGACCATTGGAACGCCAGCAGTCCCTCCCGCGAGTGAGGTGAACACCGCCCTGTCCCTGAGCATGGAACCGATCCACCTGCAGCAGGTCTCCTCTATTCCACGCTCCCGGGCAGCTGCCAGAACCGATCCGAACGAGGTGTTGCTAAAGGCCCCCTCTATGTCTAGGAAGGCCCCCAGCGCCACCTCCTTGTTCTCTAGCGTATTCTCCAGTTTCAGCACCAGTTGGTGCAGTGCTGTTTCTGTTGAGAATCCTGCTCTGTATGCATATTGTCCGCAGTGTAGAGGATATGCTTCCAGTACACCGCCCCTAATGTGCCGGTCGAGCAGTTTTTCCACTGTTTTCAGCAAGAAGGACATGAGACTTATTGGCCTCAGGGACTTTGCCTGGTCTG
Organism: Tillus elongatus; assembly: GCA_964006375.1. NCBI lineage: Eukaryota > Metazoa > Arthropoda > Insecta > Coleoptera > Cleridae > Tillus > Tillus elongatus. Next base: position 72,123,096 of record OZ023269.1, on the reverse strand, counting down.
TTGGACGCCCAGGTTTAGGAATAAATACAACCCTGGCCAGTCTCCATGCCCTCGGAATGTACCCCTGAGCCACGCTGGCCCTCATAATGAGGGTAAGCACCGGCGCCAGTATATCTATCCCCTGTTGGAGCATGATGGGCATTATTCCATCAAATCCCGGCGATTTGTACGGCTTAAAGCTGTTAATGGCCCATCTGATTTTGCTCCAGGTAACCACCTCTTTAGCGACTGTCCAGTCTACTCTAGATGCCCGCCTATAAGGCGCCTCTATTTCTGAGTGTTCCTAGTCCGGAGGTGATTGGTTTATTATGTTACAGCCGGGGAAGTGCGTCTGGAGTAAAATTTCCATAGTTTCCTCCCCCGAGCTTGTAAAGCCTCCCGTGGGTGTTCTAAGGGAGCCTATGTTAGTCTGAGGGCCCTTAGACAGGATCTTGTGTAGTCGAGCACTCTCGGACGTGTTTTCCACTTCTTCGCAGTGCCTTCTCCACGACTCCTTCTTGGCGTCCCTCAGTATTTTGTTATAGGTCGATAGGGCCTGTCTATATTCATCCCATGCTCCTGACCTTTTGGCCGCGTTAAACAGCTTACGAACCTGCGTCCTCCTTTGCCTGAGGTCCTCGTTCCACCACGGGACGTTCCTGGTGGACACCCTCATTTTCAGGGGGCAGTTGGCGTTATAGGCCGAGGTAATTGCGTCTCACAATTGGACTGCTGCAATCTCGAGGTCTATTGAATTTTTTATGGTACTCTTAACCCCCCGCAGTTCCACAGCTAGGTCTGCCCTGTAGGCTTCCCAGTCCGCCTTGCGGGGGTCCCGGTACCATACCGTTTCTCTTTCGACTTTGGTGATTTCAAACCGGATGTATCTGTGGTCTGAGCTACTCACTTCCCCAGACACATCCCAGCTTTTAACAAAGTCACCCAAAAACTGGGTGGAAACTGTTAGATCTAAAACTTCCTCACGCCGTGTTGTGACGAAGGTCGGTTTATTACCTCTATTCAATATGTCTAAATTAAATTTCATAAGGAATTGTAAAAGTGCCTCACCCCTAGAGTTTGTGTCCGAGCTACCCCACAACTCATGGTGCGCATTCGCGTCCATGCCGATGATGGTCTGCCATCCAGCTGCTCTGCTACCCACCATCAGCTGCTCCAATTCGTTGGGTGGAGGAGGGTCCGTGCTGTCCCCTGGCAGATAGGCTGACGCGACAGTAATGTCCCTCAGCCCTATCCGCTCCTCCACATCGGATTTTGATCGTTGCCAGGTCCCTGGAACAGAAATTCATTAGAGGGAGAAACTCTATCCCTTCCCTGACAAAAATGCAGGCCCTCGGGTTCTCGCTGGATCTGCTGTAGATGAGCTTTCCAGTAGCTCCGCCGAGTCCCTTGATCTCTCCTTTATAGGAGTACGGTTCCTGGATGAGGGCCACATCCGTGTTCCTCAGAGTCATTAGTAGTCCGGCCGTGGCTGCTCTACTGTGTTGGAGGTTGACCTGAAGGAACCTAAGTCCCATTAAGCCTTAGTTGCTTCCCCAGTGGGCGGAAGCTAACCCTTCCCATGCCCCAGAATGCCTTGAAGGAGGTTCCTACAAGGGCTCTGTAAGATGTCTGGTCGATCGAGAAGGCGAGCGTCTGTCCTTTCTCCTCTGCCTTCCTGCTTAGAACCGACCAGTGTTGCATCCCCAGTTCAGGGTTCTGGATCTTAAGTCTGCTGATCACCGTCTCCTGCGGGACGGTGTCAGGGATCCGTACGAGGACCTTGCGTCTCTTTGGGAGTTCCTTGGGCTCGACGGCTGTCAAGTCCGCCCCCTCCCAAATCTGACCGAGGCCCCCGATCGTTTTCCGCAGCCAGTCCCGCGACTGCGGGCCGGCACAGGTTATCCAGAGGATGCCCCCCGTCAGGCGCGTCCGGTGGAACTGAGGCGGGCTCTCCCCTTCCTGAAGAGAGTCCACCGCAGCTACCACCGCAGCCTGGATCAGGTCCGCCTTCCCCTGGTCTAGCGTGACCTCAGGATGGCGTCTGTCAATCACCGCCATCCCGAGGCCCTCCGCAGCCTCCCTATAAGAGCCAGTCTGCGCCGGTGTTCCGGCCTTGGTTCCTTTGGGAGGTCTGTCTGTAGTAGGCGTGCTAGAGCCAGAGCGCGGCGTCTTCTGACTCGCACTCTCCTCTTGCGCCTTTACAGGCACCCTGGCCCTTTTGGAACGTCTGTCTGTAGTGGGCGTGCTAGAGTTCGAGCGCGTCCTCTTCTGACCCGCACTTCCCTCTTGCGCCTTTACAGGTTTCTCGACCGTCCAGGTCCCGGCCGCCATTTTTTGCGCCCTCCGGAGCTTCTTTCTTTGCGCCCCGGAAAGACGCTTGGACTGCCGGGGCAGTCCCTCTACTCTAACAGTAGAGTCCTCACTGGTGGAGGGGCCCCCGGAGTCCGCGGAGCTCGCCGCCCTCCGGTGGGACCCAGCCTCCAGCTTGGGTGTCGGGGACAGGTCTCTGGCCGAAGCTACCCCCTGATCCCCCGTATCTACGCCGGTCGTGGGACCTCCAGAGTCTGCTGCCGCCCCCTGGCTCGTCTCCGTTTCCGGGATAGACTCAAGGCACAAGTCTGTAGCCGGAGCCACTCCTCGAGCCTCATTGGTTTTGGTTTTATATGTGTTTATTATCTTCATGTTGTTCCCACGAGAATGGGGGAAATGCTGTCCACACCATCAGAACCCCCTGTGTGGTGCAAGGCGGGTTACTCTGGAGGGTTGCCTGGTACCCCAGAGGTTCCGTTCACGACACCATCGCCCTGGTGCCATCCATCCATAGGCACGGGTCACGTGACACCGTAGATTGGGGGAGTTTAGTTAGACCTCCTTGTCTAGATCCGTCATGTTTAGTTATTAGCAGGGTCACCTCGTGCAGGATGCGGATTTTTACCGCGCATGACGGTCTTGGGGAAAGCTTCATCGAGAGTTTATGTTGTTATTTCCACTTCCTCAGCTGGCCCCCTGGAGTCCTTTGGCCCGCGACTCCTTAACCCCTTTCACTGATCATGCTTCTCTGATATGGCTTCATCACCTTAAGGAACCTACGGGTAGATTGGCTCACTGGTGTTTGCGTTTAAGTTAATTTTCTTTTGTCATTAAGCATCACAAGGGGGCTCAGAATGTTGTTGCTGACTTTTTATCTAGGCATGTGTCACTGTTGAGTGCTACCGGCTTGAGGCCGGATGATTGGCATCTTGACATGATAAAAGGAGTTTCCGAAGACAACGAAAAATACCCTGATTTTGCGGTGAATAATGGCGTTCTCTATAAACATATTCGCTCGTTGCACCAGATTGAATCCAACCTGTCTGATTGGAAGATAGTGGTACCTACCCCAAATCGTGAACAAATTTTGGATCAGTGTCATGATCAACCTACCTCAGGTCACTTTGGTTTCGCAAAAACTCTAGTGAAAGTATCGGAGTATTATTATTGGCCGAAGATGAGAAAATCAGTCTACCAACACGTTAAACATTGTACTACATGTGGGGCAAATAAACCTTCAACTCAGAAGCCCTTAGGTCTCATGGGAAGTTACAAGAATGTGAACTTTCCATTTCAGTTAATTTCTGTCAACATTATGGGTCCTTTCCCACGTTCCAAGAAATGAAATCAATATCTTATCGTTTGCACCGACTGGTTCACGAAGTTTGTCTTGGTGCAGCCGGTGGCAAAATCTACCTCTACGTCAGTCATTAAGTTCTTGGAACAAAATTTCCTCATTTTTGGTGTACTGCAAATTCTCTTGTGTGACAATGGTTCTCAATTTACCTCGAAACAATTTACCAACTTTGTCTCTTCCTATAAAATTCAGTCAAACTGGTATACCGCATTCTACCACCCTCAGATAAACCATACCGAATGGGTCAACAAGGTTCTGGTTACAGCTATCGCTTCCTTTATTGGTGAATCCCACAAAACATGGGATGCAAATATCTTTCAGATCGCTCAGGCGGTACGCTTGGCGAAACATGATGTAACTGGGAATTCTCCATCTTTTCTGATGTTTGGCAGAAATGTGCCTGTGGATGGTAGTTTTTATGGACCTGTCTCTGAAAATTCCGTTAACTTACTGCTTATTGAGGAAAAATCACGTTGGCAAGAGGATTTCAATAATCTCCCAGAATTGTTTGTGGAAGCGCTACAGTGCTTGAGGAAAGCTTACGAGGCCAGTAAAACTCGATACGATTTACGTCGACGAGCCCTAGTTTTCGAGGTGGGCGACACTGTGTGGAAAAGAAATTTTGTGTTGTCCGACGCCTCCAAAGATTTCAAGGCCAAGTTGGCGCCGAAATTTGTATTCTGTCGAGTTACCAAGGTCTCCAATCTCGTTTATGAACTTGCCGATATCAGCGGCAAACCAGTGGGTCGTTGGCACCTGAAAGACCTAAAACCCTATCCATGAATCCTTCCTTCGGAAGCCTCTGAAGAGTGGTAATTACCCTAACCTGTTTCCTTTCCCATTTTCCTGTCTATTCATTTCTCACCCTTCACTACCTACCATCCCTATCCTAGTTTTCTGTGGGTCTCCCGGACGTTGCGGGATCGACTCGGCCAAAGAACTTGGGCAGTCTGCTTGTGCACGAATGTGGTGCACAACTTTCGTTCACAACAGACAGCTGTTTCTGTCAGTCCGGGAAGAAAACAAAGCACTGGTATTCACGCAGAAAACATTTCCCTGTTTCGACCTATTCTCTCCTTTCATCTTCAGAGCTTCAGAATTCCTTATTTTCCCATCTCGATTCCTTCCCCTATGCCCCAAGCCCCATTAATTTTTTGTTTTGAAGCAGCTGCTAACGACTAACTACCACCGATTTTGACACCCAACTTGGACTTTCATTTTGTCATTTTTATTTCTGTGGTAGTACTATCGTGTTAGAAAGTAATCTGTTGGTAGTTCCAGCCACTTATGTTTCATATTAGTTTGACAAAGACTATCGTTATCGATTGAAAATTTGTCGATGGCTGGATGCCAATTATTCCAAACAACCTTTTTATTTTTTTCTTGTTTTAAAATTTCCTGTCTGCCTGTCTGGCCGGCACATAAGTCACAATTATTTTTCTTTACAACTTACCATGCTTCAACCTTATGTGTTTGCTATGGTAAGACGTAGACCATACTGCCAGCGGCGTCACTTGATCTCGACAAACCCGGACTTGACCTTTTTTGTCTGTCTGGCCGACACTTAAGTTACCATATTATTTTTTTACAACTTACCAGGTTTCAACCTTGTGTGTTTGCTATGGTAAGACGTAGACCATACTGTCAGCGCCGTCACTCAATCTTGACAAACCCGGACTTGACATTTTCTGTCTGTCTGGCCAGCACATAAGTCACAATTATTTTTCTTTACAACTCACCATGTTTCAACCTTGTGTGTTTGCTATGGTAAGACGTAGACCGTACTGCCAGTGGCATCACTTGATCTTGACAACCCGGATTTGACTACCCTAATTTGACAAACCCATCTTGACTAAACCGATTTTAATTCTTCATTTTGACAACCCTGATTTGACCTTCGTCTATGTTTCTGCTGTGGTATGGCATTCAAATATAAATCTGGCACATATCCAGCGAAAGAATGAACCTGTAACGACTTTTCATAAGTTGGTGTGTTTTATGAAACGTTTTATTTTGGGTTCGAGATGTTGTTACCGTGGTTAACGTTAACAATTACCGCTGATTGAGCATGGTTAGTGCTGATCAAAACCTATCGTATCATACACTTGTTGGCGAATTAACTCTGACAAGTTATCGATTATCTTACCGTTACTGTTGATAAAGGGTTACTTTATCAAACCTATCGACTCTTGCTGGCGAGCTATCTCTGGCAAGTTATCGATTATCGTTACCGTTGTTATCGTCGATAAAGTGTTACTTTATCGAACCTATCATACTCTTCTGGGCGTTGACGAGTTATCGTTGACGAATTATTGTTGCCGTTATTATCAAACCTACCATACTGTGATATTTGTTAACGAGCTATCGTTGACAGTTTATGTGACAGAACCCTCCATGAGTCTGCGATCCTTATCTAATTGGGCTAAAGAGACAGGCTTAGAATATTGTATATTTGAGTGGAGGGTGCTGTCGTCCGCGTAACTGTGAACTGGGTTGGATGTGCTAGAGAGGAGGTCATTGATGTGGAGAAGAAACAAAGTAGGGGCTGAAGCTGAACCTTGAGGAACTTCTGCATTAATTGGATACAGTTTAGAGGAATGGCCATCCACGACAACAGAAATGCTCCGGTTGGAGAGGAAATTTGCTGTCCAGGTACAAAGTTTTGGTGGTAGGCCATAGGGCGGAAGTTTATTAAGCAGCGCTGCGTGCCAGACATGGTCGAATACTTTAGATATGTCTAGAGCGACAATCTGGGATTCACCGTGTAGTTCCATAGACTTGTTCCAAGAATGGGTGACAAAGGAAAGAAGGTCGGCAGTTGATCTGCGCTGACGGAATCCATACTGCCTGTCGTGGATTAGACTGTGTTTTTCAAGAAATTTTAGTAATTCGGTGTTTATATACTTTTCCATCACTTCAAAGATGACTGAAAGGAGAGAAATAGGCCTGTAGTTGCCAGGAAGCGCTTTGGATCATTTCTTGGGGACGGGTTGTACTCAAGCAGTTTTCCAGTTACTAGGGAATATGCCTCTATTGTAAGATGTCTGAAACAGACGAGTCAGGACAGGAACAGGAGTCCAGAAGGGTTTGCTGCCGCTGGAGCTTAAGAGGACTTTGTTTTTGATGTGGTTATTAAACGAGTGTTGTGCCTCAGAAAGAATGCGGACATAGCGGTTTCTTGCGTCGTTAAATGCTTGACGGTTTTCTTGACTGGGATTGTGTAGAAGCGTTTTGTGAGCTTTGATCTTTTCAAGTCTGGCCTTGTCACAGGATTTGGAGAACCAGGGCTTTTGAGTGGCTGCAGAGGTTTTTGTGTACGCGGAATAAATAATTCCATGCCAGCTAGGATAATTTCGGTGACGTTTTGTGAGATGTCAGAGGTGTCAGGATGAGAGAAGCAGACAGACGCCCATGGAAATGATGAAAAGTAATCTTGCATTTCATTCCACTTCGCGGAGTTGTAGTGCCAAATGATACCTGGGTGTGATGACTTGTGTGACCTCGAGTTGCATTGCGCAGGAAGCAGTGACCATGCCGTGGTCTGAGCAACCGAGGGGGACTTATATAACAAACGTTTATGTACATTTCATACCACGGTTACATTAGAAATGTTATATTCTAACAATTTGCACATACATATTGTAACGATTACGTTTAGTTTCTGCTTTAATTATTCAAAATAAACCCGTAAGAGACTTAATTAATAGCCGACAATCCAATATCTGTAAGGCAATTCATGTTTTGATTTCAAAAATTATTTTATGAAAAGTCGCCAATGTTTAACTACCCTGAACACCTTACTTTATTTCCAATTTGTATGTTAAAATTCATTATATGTTTGCCATGGAAAACTACCTCGCATTATTACTGAACAAATAATTCCAGGAATGAAATTAGCATTTAAAATGTACGTTAGGAATGTTCGAGAACAAAATATTGTTTATCTTGGAATTTTCCGTAATCGGTGATGTGACCCAACAACGGTTTGAAAGACGTTTGCGTGCAGAGAGAGAATTGCCGGCAAAGCCACCGATTGGAGGTCTCGTTTTATCTCATTCGACGAATGGAGGCTAGAAAGAGCTCGCGCACAGCCACCAACCGTCACAGTAAAAATTTCTGCGTGCAGCGACTAAATAGCTGCTGAACTCAAGATATTAAACGAGTCTCTGCTGAGCTTTCTTAGAGTGAACATCGTCAGTCTCGTTGGCTATTACATTATCTTAAAACGGGGTTGTAATGCGCTTTCTGTTATCTGTACTACTAGTAATTATTGTAGGTGATTATTTAATGTAATTTAAACGATTTTCGAGTTTAAATAAACATAGTATTCTGCCTAAAAACGGGAGTTAAGTTGTGGTTTCTTTGTTCAGACCTGTTGATTTCTTGTCGTGATCAGAAAGAATTCCTGGTTGTTATCGTACCTAAAGTCAATTGGTAGTGAATTTTACTTAAGCAAATTCACGTTTTGATTGCGATTTGCAAAGTTTGCATTAATCGAATTCGGAACATCGACATAGGTGTCAAATGGTCTTGTAATATTGGAGCAGTAACACCCACCGGTCCAATAATCTCTGATGGGAAGTCCCAGTCGTTATTCTCTAGTTTTTCTGCTCTTGTGGGAGTCTGGAATCTGTGTCAGGCACTCATGATAGATCCCACCTGGAGAGCATCTTCACAGGGTCACCAGGTAACTTTAGTACCGGAAGATTGGTGAGTCTGAATTAGCAGAATTTTCATGCCGAAATCTAATATCTGAAATTTTAATAACCTGAACTTTCAAAATCACGTAATCAAGTTTAAGCTCAACAATGTCAGAGAGGTGCTGTCAGCACAACTATATATTTCCTGTTTAATCTCTAAGATTTTGTCAAATTATTTGTTTTTGTGAATTTAAATGCAATAGTTTTTATTTCCTTGTTGTTTGTAATTAGCAAATTTTGTCTGTAAAATATCCAACCGATACCTGTTCTTTAACATCTCTTAGTTTTCATAATTAATGTAGAAATTTCACGTAAGATTATATATTCTTTTTTTTTGTAGCCTCACTCAAAGAACTGGCCAGTAATTCACTAAAAAGCCTAGCAATTGATTGACAAACGTCAAGTAATTTACCTAATCATTTGTTTGTGTTTATTTTTGAGCCATACCCTAAGTAATTAACAGTAGCATTTTAGCAATATGCAACTATCATTATCTTATTGTTTTGACACATGTATGTAAATTAATTATTTCTTGCTCTTGAAATTCTTGCTGTTTATCTGATTGTTATTTGTGTGCAATTAATGTTTATCTGAGATTTACCAACCATTCTTATTCCATTTTGTTTGCTCTTCCAAATTTAATTTATATGAATAAATTTATATATTTTGTTATATTAAAGTATCTGTTTAATTGAAGAGAAATTCCTCCCTAACTTCTCCTTTCTTTTGGCATCAGCGCAAACAATTATTTCTTACTAAATATTCTCTAGATATCTAAATTTCTATGTAACCTAGCACTAGTCTGGAGAGCCCACAAATCTAGGACTCTGGACAGTGCGAAGCAAGCAAAGGAAGAGAACGTAAGTATCAAACTTTATCCAGATCTGTCAGCCTCCTAAAAAGTGCTGCTAATCTTAATAAATTTGATAAACTGATAGATAGCTACTTTAGGGTAGGGTGTTATAGGCAATTGTGGCCTCACCATAGAGCAGATCTATATCCACCTGAGGTCAATCACATATACCATGGTTCTCGTTCTCTGAAGCTTTTTTCTTTGAAGGAGGTAACAATATATGGTATATGACAATTTTATTTGGCTGGTAACGACATTAATAGATTAACCTATAAAGTACAAAATCTTTATGTAACCTTAGAAGAAAAGTGTAGTGACCAGTGACAGCTCAACATATTTTATTATTTTTATTAATATAAATGCACATGCACTGGAAGCTGGGAGTTGTTTGTTGACTTCCACTTTTTCCGTTCCGGTATTTTTTGTAAGTTGGATCGAGTGTTGTTCCTTGTTTTAGGGTTTTGTTCTACAATTAACAGTGTACTGATGATATTGTCCTTAAGTTAGCATTTATTTAGAGTACATTAACAGTGAACATACCTAGATTAGGTATGTCGATTGTTGTCAGGTATGTAGTACAAGTAAGGTCCCCTTATAACATTTTAATTCCAATTAATCACATTCCTTTATATTCCCGTAACATTTATAACCTCTATATAGAATGTCCTATACACAAGCTTCGATCTAAAATAAAACTCAATAAGCCTGTTGGTTCAGTTTTGGGTAATCCTACAGTTTTGTACTGGCCATATATATTTTTAGTGATTTCAGAGGACTCGCTGTCACTTCTCTGCCATACAAAAAGTTTTCACACATCAAGGAAATTATTGAGAAAATCCACATACAAGCGTAAGAAGGATTGCTGCTGTGAATGTTTCCCAGTCTACAGTCCACAACGTATTAAAAGAACAGCAACTATGGCCCTACCATCTAACTCTAGTACACCAACTTTTGCCCTAAAATAACAATACCAGAATACGTTTCTGTGATTGGATCAGGAACAAACAGAATGAAAATAATACCTTCTGTGACACACTCTTATTTACTTACGAATCCTGTTTTACAAAAAATGGAGTAGTAAATTTACATAAGAGCCATGAGTGGAGTGATCCTAATCCAAAAGCAATCATTTTGTCCCATTCCTAATATCAGTTTTCCATCAATGTCGGTGACCATTTATTACGACCCGTTTAGCTACCTTCACGCATAAATGGGGTGCAGTACCTAAATTTTTTAGAAAATACATTGCCTGGTCTATTAGAATGTTAGGAGAGATATGAGGTTTATGCAAGAAGGTGCATCACCACATTATGCTCAACCCGTGCGGCACTTTCTTAATAACCAGTTTGCTGGGTGCTGGATTGGTCGTGGCCAAGATGCACCTGTAAATTGGCCTGTCGGATCACCCAACTTAAATATTATAGATTTTTATTTTTGGGGATTTATGAAAAGGACAGTTTATGCGACACCAGCACAAACTCGGCAGGAACTATGGGCACAAATTGTCGAAGCGTAGCGTCAAATCTGGTTAGACAAGATATTGGAGTTTTGTGTAGAGAAGACAATCATTTCTGCGAGACACAGCTTTGTGTATAGAAGTAAATGGGGACAATTTGAGTATCTGCTATAGTGTTTAATAATTTCTTACTTTCATAAATGTTATTTTCCATTTCTGTTCAATATTTTATATTAATCCATTGTATTCACAAACTTAAGTAAAAATGTTCCTTATTCTCTTTTATTTAATAAAACTATCTGCAAGTTTATTGTTTGACAATTTAAACTGCTGTTGACAACTTTTGTTGTATCCATAGTAACGTAAACTTTTAGGTTAAAAATCTAAATTAATACTTGTGCGTCTTTAGTGAACAAACAATTTTAACTTCATTTTTCTCGTAAATTAATAATACAGCTTTTCTAGAATTCAGGTTTTGTTATATTTACAAAAAGAGTTAGGTATGGGTTCTGACAATGAAAAATGTTATTTTTTTCAGGAAATTAAAGGGACATATGAATAAAGTAACAGCTTTTATTAGTGTTGTCACCCCCAATATATATATATATATATATATATATATATATATATATATATATATATATATATATATATATATATATATATATGAAGTCATTTTTGACAATAAATACGCCAAATTTAATAAAAGTTGGAGGGTGTCTATTGTATTAGTAAGCGACTTTAATTTGATTAGGTCAAATGAACTTTCCGAAAACATAGTTTTGGCGCAATTTTCTTTCCATTTGTTTTTCACTAAAATATATCATTTTCTAAGTGGATTTCCCCTGTGGACGTATGTCTGCTGAAAATTAAGTTTCTAGACTAGTGGATGAGAGACTGATGGTTTTTTGCAACCGGTTTCACCTCTTACGGCATCATGAGGAGTGATAATTATTTTCACGTATCAATATGACACAAGGGACAAAATATTTAACATTAAAAACATTTCTATGAAAATTCGCTACCATAACGCACTTGCTGCGTCCCGACTTTTTAAATTTCTACTAAATTTGATGTCTCTTTAAAAAAACATATTTAACATTAAAAACATTTCTATGAAAATTCGCGTCCCAACTTTTTGAATTTCTATTAAATTTAATGTCTCATTAAAAAAACCTATTTAACATTAAAAACATTTCTATGAAAATTCGCTACCATAACGCACTTGCTGCGTCCCGACTTTAAATTTTTCCTTACAAAGTCGACAACTAAGAGAAGGAAGTGGCAACAGCGCGTGAACTCCAACGACGAAATGCTAGTGCGCGATGACTTTGCAGTTTTAAGGGCATAAAGTGCATATTAATCTTTTTCAGCTAGCTCGGCAGCTTGTGCCAGGGTACAGGCTTGAGCCAAGGACAACTTACTTTCTGCTAGAAAGCGTTTCTGGGCGTTCTCTGATAAGATAGCGCTTACAAATCTGTCACGCAGTGCTTTATCCACGAAACCTTTATAATTACATGTCCTTGCCAATCTTCGTAACTCTACGATGTACTCTGCCATACTGCGATCTGGTTTTTGACAACATACCTCACTCGGATTAAGTGGGGGATACCAAGTTTTTAAACAAATTATACATACTTGATCCCACTAGTGTAATAAACATGGAGACCATCATCATTTCCTCTACTACATTTACTTTAAGAAAACGCTCCATTCGTTCTAAATATGACTCAAATTCTTCTGGTTTGCCATTAAAAGGTTCGATATTTCCAATCAACGCCATTTTGTTGATTGTTTGCGTACACCAGTCACCAGTTTCGTCGCCTGCTGTTATATACTAGCCCAGGAGGAGGTACTTAATAAACACAACCACCTCAGTTAGTTTGTGGAGTATTTTATTGTTAATCTAAAAATTGATATTTACGGTCAGGATTACAAATTACAATACCACTATAATCTAACTATCCTATTCTGTTCTGTCTGGCAACGTACTCTGTCATCTGTCACATCTGTCATCATCATATGTGTGTGTGGGTGTGTGCGTGCGTGCGTGCGTGCGTGCGTGCGTGCGTGCGTGCGTGCGTGCGTGGGTGCGTGCGTGTGTAAAAGCGTTAATTGCTGGATATCGGTTTTAATATGTCCATGTGTCATTAGCTGGACACAAACTCTATATATTTAAGCGTAAATTGCTCGACAGTGCTGATGCAACGTTGCCAATGATACATGTTTCATTTCAAAGGGAGTATTTGGAATTTCACCTACTGAGAAAAAATTTTGTTTGTATCTAATAACTTTCTACGATAAATAAAACTACACTCCTAGAAAAAAATATCTTACTATTAAGAATTTTCGTTTTTTATTTTTTCTTTGGAATCGAATTTTCAACATTTTATTTTCTGCCAACTAGTGTGATACTGTGAAAATAATTGTGTGAATAAGACAGATAAAATCTATGATTTTTATTATTGATAACATTAAAGTTTGAATAGAAATAAATAGTGTGATTAGGTTTTGTATAAAAACATTAAAATATGGTGTGTGTAATTTAAAAATATGTAAAGCTCAAAAGGTTTAATACCCCCAAATCTTGAAAACTACTGAGCCTAGGAATTTAGAAAAAAAATTGTTACTAAAGTGGTCGTAAGAAAATGCTGGAAATTATTTTTAAGTTCCGCATTTCGCCGTAAGAGGGCGCAATTAAAAGGTAAATGTTAAAACTCCAATTTTCTCCGAAAATTTTTATATTAAGGTATAACTTTAGTAGCCTCATTAGAAAGATGAGGGATTTTACCTCATTGTTGGCCGGGGCGCAGTGGCGTACTGACCTTGATAAGAGTGGGGGAGGCTATTGAAAGTGTTATCATTTAAATTACTCTAACTTCTAAACAACTTATCAGATTTTAGTAAATTAATGCTTGTTTTAAAGATTATTATCAGTACTTTTAAACATCGTATTTAGTGGGACACGATAGTTACAAATAAGAATGCTAGAGAACGCAATTCGCCATAACAGCAGCTTTTTTTAAAATTTTGTCACTAAAACTTAAATCGCGCGGTGTAATTAGATATCATAGTTAAAAAGAAGATTAAATTTTCATTGAAAATCTGAAAACTGCAGTTCGATATCTTTGTTAGTTTTAGAGTTATTGCCAAAATAATAATTTTTATCATTAAGAAATTATTGTTTTCATAGTTTCGTGATCTAACATTCCATGACATTTGCCAGATATAATATTTAAGTGACACTTAAAATAAACGTTGAAAACACCGGTTCTCGTCAGATCACCGAAGTTAAGGCAACGTCAGGCACTGTTATCACTTGGATGAATGACTGCCAGGGAACACCGTGTGCTGTTGTCATTTTTTAGAGGAAGGCAATAGAAATCACCTCTGTGTACCATCATATCATATTCCACATATCGCAACCATAGTTGTAATGACAAGGCGAGATGGGTTTAGAATTTGATTACCGAAAATTTAAGTAGAACTAGCGTAAATGGACATGTGTTTTAAAAGAATAAATGTAGATACCTATCTGTAAATCGGCAGGTTTCCAAGTAGAAAAAGAATTGTCGCATATTATAAAATTTGTGGCACATACTTTAAAAATGGTTTACACGAATGCCGAGGCTTATGTTATGCTGGCCGAAAATGCTTCTAATGCGGCACGTGAATATGCTACCAAATATCCTAGACGAAGGCACTAGAGTAAAAGAGAATCTGGCGATTAGCAATACGTTTAAGACAACCGGGGAGTATACAACCCATTCCAGTTCCTTCTAGAAGGTGCCCATTAAGAAATGAAGATAATATTATAAACGTTCTTGCATATGTGCAAGTGGATCTTTATTTAAGCACAAGCGAAATCTGTTTACACTTACAAGTAATTCACCCTTCAGTTTTAAAAGACTTGCACCAGGCCATATAAGAAAATGATTTTGATAGGCGGCTCGACAATTGCTACTGGCTAAGAGAGATGTGTAACGAACCTACTCAAATCCTGACCCTCGTTTTATGATGAAGCCACTTTTACTGGTCGTGGCAAACTTAACTTGCACCATATGCACTATTGGTCGAAAAATAAAACCTCATGGGACTCAAATTCTACGCCACTGGCACGTTTGGTAAACTGCTAATTAGAACAGAAAGAAACAGTTTTTAAGTAGTAAACGATATGTAAAATTTGGCTTTTAAATAACGAAGCGTTTTTCAGATATTAGCGAAAAAAACTATAAAAAAAGTAAAAATGAACACCCTGTATCTCAAAAACTAAAGGTTTTAGGACATACGTTTATTACAACTTTTGTCAGTTTTTTTAGATCCGCAATCACCCCCTTTAGTTTGTAAACCTTATTCTGTAACACCCTGTATATGTCGCCGTATGATTGTTAACATCGTTAGTTTATAATCACTTGCGATATTATAAACTGACGAAAAATTGTGAACTTTACAATTGAACTCATGTCGTGGAACTGTGGATTTGGTGTTTGATATCACTAGGGGTATGCTCCTTCTCAGGCAGGTGAGCGACGCGAACCATTACGATAATTTGTAAATTGTAAATGGTTGTTGGTTGCAGGTAACAATTTTTCGTCAGTTTATAATATCACAAGAACTGAGAATCTTACGGTCACATATATATGACTTATAGGTAGAGAAATAGGAACCATTTTTACCCAAATAAACTTATCCATGACATAAATAGGTTGAGTGCAGAAGATATATAATTTGGTTTCCAAACATTGAAGCGTTTTTGAGATATTTGTGAAAAACAATAAAAAACTTCAACACCCTGTATCTCGAAAAACAAAGGTTTGTAGGACATGTGTTTATAAAAACTCGTAAAAACTAGCCTTCAAATTGCCACTGATAAGCACACTTCGAGAAACAAAATCACCACAACATATTTTAAAACACCTAACGATCGTTTCGCTAACAAAGTTAGCTTCATCAGAGGATGAAAATGTGATGAAGCTAACGTTGTTACCGAAACGATCGTTAGGTCTTTTAAAATGTGTTGTGGTGATTTGGGTTCTCTATTCTCTGAATACGGTTATACTCTAAAAAAGGTTCCTTTAACCCCAAAATCATAACGGCAGCGTGGGGTTTTATAAGCCGAAAACCTCCCATACGCAAACACACTAATCTATCAAAAACAGTATAAACTTTTGGCGCTAGTCAAATATGCATATAAACGCAGTAGAGTGCCTAAGTTTAAAGAGTAAATGTCAGACATTTCAGATTTTCTAAATTTGGACTTTAAAACTAATTATTTAAACATTGTACTTTATACACGGACAAGGTACTGCTTTCGTGTCAGGTACTTTGTAAATCTTTTATTAGATAATAAGTAATAACGATAATATGTAAGTATAATAAGAAAGCAATTATTTTCAAGCCACCCAGGACTTCTAATTTCTAAACTATAATAGCGCCATCAAAATCAAATTTCGTCTGAACAAATTTTATACGGGGTCGTCTGAGGGATAACCTGCTCTGTTGTTTAACTGCAAGCACTCAAATCTCGCAAGTGCGCCCACACACAGAACAAAGAATGTTTAGAACACAGATGGTTTAGAATTAGAAAGAATGGCGCAACATTGAAACAATGAAACAGGAACCTAGAGGAAATAACTTGTTATGGAGTTAGTCTATAGAATCTGTTCCCGCAAATTTCAAAGTTAAATGTTTTGTAATTGTGCGGACAATACAATTAATCAGCTGTTTTCTTTCTGTGATCTTGATTTGTAGAATTTTTGAAATTTGGTTTGTTTGCTACTTCTTGCATCTACCAGTGTAATGTGTTATTATTAACCACATTCAGCAATTTACATGAGGATAACATAAGATGACATTCTGGGCGACAATATACAACAGTGGGAGCGGGAAGTTGTAGTATTGATGTTCGTTCTAAACAATTAAGGCGGGCGAATCACTTGACATTAATTCTGTATACCATGAAAACACCTATTTTCAGATCAAAGTTATTTTGTTGTGAAAGTGTAAGTAAATTATTTTTAATGTCAGAGTACCTACCTATATGCAAGGAAACAATAAGTGACAAATTATTATTCCCAAAACTGACATACTGACAGAACATATAGGTAAATGTATTTAAATTTGTTTGTGAAAATTTTCATGTCGAAATCGATTTAGGTTCATACAAGATCTATAAAAACTTATTCCTATTGGTTCACTTTAAATAATATGACGTTCTTATTTAAAATGAACCAATATAGGAAACAGTTCGTAATTCGAGAGTGTATGAACCTATCTTAACTATTGTTACTTATGATTATTCACATGGACACGGCAAGATCATGATATAAAAATGGCCCCATAAGTCGTAGAAGAGACGATTATGGACCGCAAAATTAAATAACAATCCAGGGTCGAGGGAACGCTAATCATATTTGCTCGATTGCCGATTTTACAAATAATATACATTATTTGGTTTCTTCATGAATAGAAATTTAAGAGTAGATGTATTCTCACCATAATTAGAAACGCAGACCGGTTTCGCTTTAATTAGAGCTTGTCAGTGCGCTATAATAATTACAGCGAGAACACACCTATAAGTTAATACGGCTATGGTAGCCAGTCTCCTAAAACATTGTGAGATGTACGACAGGGTCGCCACCTCGGTGCGGAACCAGGTAGTATGTTGTATCACGACAGCTCCAATTAACACAAAATGTTATAAATACAGACTACGTGTACAACCAACTAACAATTTTGCAAATTGTCAGCCCTGGCGCCCTGTTTTAAACAAATTATTTGCAAAATCAGTAGTAATTAAAAGCTCATAGTGGACTACTATAAGGTTTAAGAATGTTAAAAAATAACAGTGCAAGTAAGTATGACAAAAGTTAAATGTACTATAGCTTGAGAATGATGAAAGTTTTATTTGGACTATCTACCCAAAATGCTATCTAACAAACATATTTTCTCTATCATTCAAGAAATCTCAATGCAAATTTTCAGAAATAGTACCAAAATCACTTCAAGAGACAAGAAACGTTAAGTTTTTTAATTTATGATAGTCGTGGTTTCATTGCTTGTCACCACTCTATACTAAGGTACTTATGTCTGGTCACGTAAAAAATATATTGGTAAATTTGCAGATTATATTCCACAGTCAGCTTTCTGTATATATGTCTTTTTCTGAAATATATTTAGAAACACCCATGTATGCATAAACGACAAAATAAATGTTATGGTTACAACCTCCAAGTAACTACCCGTACCCGGAACGAATTGGGGTGCTGGGCGGAGAAGAAAATTAAAAAGAGATTTAAGTGCAAAATGCGAAAAAATAGCAGCTTAGTTGAACTTCCATCAGATGCTTTTTTTTTCATATTTTGCAGCTTTACTTCCTTTAATTATGTTTACCCCATACCACACCACGAATGCCGTAACTTTCTTGGGGGTCGAAACCACAAGATTTATTTCGTGGCTTATAAAGGTGGCTATAAGCATGTTTAAACAAACAAAAAGAAGCAAACGTTTCGCCACCACTTTCTTTCCCTAGAGATTATTCGGTTTGCCCAAATGAAAAGCTAGGGCAAGGAATAATCACATTAAAATGTACCCATACATAAATTTAGTATAAGTAGCTCGGTGGCATGGTTTATAAAAAATCCGAAAACAGACCTCGCGTTACCCCTCCCGTCTCCCATAAATGATTCCCTGTTCGCCCAAGCTCGAAAAGTGCAGAACAAAAAAAGATATTGTAGCAATAATATATAGGTATTATGCCCCCATGCAGATTTTGAGACGCTGCTGAGTACTTAGTTTGTCTCAATACTCTTATTTCTTCAAAAATGTATTTACAACATGGCAAGAAATAGCCAGGCCGGTCTACAAGCAGTTGACCTTCTATGACAAATTGGAATAAGTTAATAAAGATTGAGTTTAATTATACCAATGGCCAAGCGATTGCCAAGCGGCATTAAAAATTTTAAAAAAATCTATGGTTTTACGTCAAACTCGCTATTAATTCAAGCTCAGCACCACTCATACGGTCAATACTTGGACTTGGATGAGCTAACCGGTTGGGTGTCGCTGATATCACTCCGAGAGATAAATTTCAAGTATACGTTATGAGTAGACAATAATTTAGGAGATTTAAAAATTTTGTTGCAGCGATTGCGTTTCTGAATAGATACAGATCAATTAAATCAATTTTTGTTTGAACAACTTGCAATTTTGGTATTCTGAGACTTCAGGAAAACGAATATGTAACAGGTGTCGAAACTAACCGTTACGTGTCTCATTGGACAGTTTGAACACTTGATGTGCTTGAAGAATGCTATACATGACATGTGACTTCCGACACCCTACTCAAACTGCCCCGCACTGTACAAGCTTTCTACGAATTGCCACACTTACCACCCCTGAGCCACAATAGACCTTATGGTCGCGGTGGAGGGACCGATATGGACCACTCACATTCAAACCTACCACCCCTGCGAAGCCGGAACGGGTCAGCTAGCGCCCCGCCCTTAGGCAACTTTTTTTTAGCGAATTTTCAATTTTTTTTACGGGCGAGCGCTGCGACCCGCTACTGTTCTACTTATGTGCTGTATTTTTCCAAGAATTCTATAATTTTTTATTTAAAAACTAATCTTCAAAACCATATTTCACTAGTTGAATATGGCAGAACAAAAGTGAATGTCAACTAGGTACAAGTGTCAGTGTATTATCATGGTAACATTCGAATTTTTCTCTTCAAATTATTGTGTATTTTTTTCAGGATACCTTCCTGATCTTCCGGCCATTAGCCGCAGACATAATTCTTTTATATATTTCTATGACACGTCCATTCTCCCATTCACACCATAGACAGGGTATTAACAAAGTGTTTCCCCGCCCGGGAATCGAACCCGACACATCCATGTTATAGGACATTTTATAGGCAACACTTGTAATAATTAATATCACATATACAATGATGTAATAGATGATTTAGATTCACATGGGACAGAAAGCATTGTTTACTTCACTGGATATTAATTCCAGTCAACGTTTATTTATTTATTCATTGTCGGTCAAATTCCGTTAGTATGGCCAGCCATTGATTCCAGGGAGCAATTTAACATCACAATCGAAAAATAGTAAGGCGAAATCACTTTCAGTGAGCCAAGTTAGGGATTTTTACGTGCTGAAGATCCCATAGGCACGGAACCGACGGCTCAACATCTCCTATCTGACGAACGGTGCGTGCATTCATTCAATTCAACTTGCTGCAACACAATGATGTCACGCACTTTGTTCTTCATTATAACCTGGTTGAAAACGGTATAACAGTTTTAGAAAATATCTAAGTTTCTCTTAAAAACACATAAAAGATCAAAGTAAATTAAATAGTCTTTTAAAATTACAACGTGAAGGTCGTCGATATTCGGTATCCAGACACACAAGGTGACGTCACAGTACACAGGTTAAAAATTAACAATAATTTCAGCAGTCTAATAAGAAACAGGCTCCCCTCTCTGTTTACACCCAAATGAAAATTAGTTAAGACAATGCCGTGACTTTCCGCAATTCACACGAGGTTCTTTTTTTTAAATTCATATTCAGTATGCATGTAGCTGGAGATAAATAAGTAGAAGCAACCACATTATATAATTTACGGTAAATTATTGTTACAGGTATGTCCTCATTCTGAAATTCGTCCTCTTTTCCGTTCTTCTTGTATTTAAAAATATTTAATTGAGGCATTAAAGCATACTGTTATTATCATTAATATTATAATTAATTTAATATTGTTACTAAATTATGCAACTCAATGTAAGTACCTATGGAGTTCTTAATCAATATCAAGAATTGTACTGATATTAAAAAGCAAATAAAAAAGATGTATTGATTAAAAAAAACTGAACTCATAACTTATTATGTATTGTCCATAGTCTCGTTACCACAGTGAAATAGTGCCTGAGTTTACAGCCGAAAGTCCCAGATGGTACAGGTTTAAACTTGGCCGGGAAAGATATTGATGTGTATATGTAAAACAACACACAAGGTGTACTAACAACAATATGTATATTTACGTTACAAAGAACAAAGGTTACACTTTACAAACTGCAATGGTGATCACGATTAACGATGACGATGCACGCTACGTTGAAGCTACGCTTGAAGTGGCGTTCCACCGGCGTGGCCAGGGGAGGATGTCGTTGGCCGCCATTGTGATCACTGCTTGACATGCGCACTTGGACTGGTGTAACTAAAGTCACACCAGCATACATATCATATCTCCCCTTTTATTTTGAGCATAAGATTCTACTGATATCTTACAGGAGGTTTGTGATTTCTCTTTGGTCGGGAGTCTTGCTTTCCGTCTGTTGTAACTTCATTACTGGTGCTGGGTTCGATGTTACTTTCACTTGCACTAAAATAGTCTTCTGACACTCCGATTATCTCTAAAATGTTTTTTTTTTGCTCAAGTTCTTAACACTACTGGTACTTAATTCTATGTTTACATCGTTCAAGTTTTTAGGACTACTAGTACTTAAATCTACATTTACACTATTACCTTCAGGTTGGGTCACAATGGGTGTATAGGCAAAAGTGGGTGAGCCTCCAGGTCCTGTGTTGATGGGATTTTTATGTTCCGCAATGACCGTGCTAATATCTTTCCTCTCCGCTTTCAACATTTGATTTATATGGCGTTTCCAAATCTGACCATTCTTTAGTTTACATATATACATAACTTTACCTATTTTTTAAATTATTGTAGCATCTACCCATTTTTTTTTACATTACCCGATCTATAATCTTTTACAAATACTGTGTCGCCTAATTGAAATGTTCGTAATTTACCCTCTACTGAAGGCTTTTCGTTTAACACTTAATTGGGATCAGGTTTCAGAAAATCTAACATAGTACGTAACCTTCTACCGAACATTAGTTCTGCTGGTGAGATTTTTGTAGAACAGTGAGGAGTATTTCTATTCATAAACAATATTCTATTTAAACTTGTTTTTATCTGTTCATCCGTCGGTTTTTTGTTAATGAATTCCGTTTTTAATTTTTGTTTCACTGTTCGAACAGCATTTTCAGCTAAACCATTACTTTGTGAGTTAAATGGTGCAATAGTAATGTGGTTTATGCGATTCTTCTCAAAGAAATTTTTTACTACGGCTAAAACTAGGGATGGACCGTTATCCGAAACAATAGTATGGGGTAACCCTAATCTTGAAAAACATTCACGTAATTGATCTACCGTTGTCTGTGCTGTGATATTTCTTATCATGTATACTTCCATCCACTTAGTGTAAGCGTCTATAACAAGCAAGAATTGTTTGTTAAACAACGTAAAATAATCTACGTGTACAGTATAAAATGGTTCCTTATATCTTGGCCATGGCGATTGTTGTTTTGGTGGATCCGGCTTAGCTATCTTACAGTCATTACATTTTGCTATCATATTCTCTATAGCATCATCAATACCGGGAAACCACATATAAGATCTGGCTAATGCTTTTGCACGTACAACACCTTGATGTGTGTTATGCAGCTCTTTGAGTACAATGTCTCGAACTGTTAATAATAAATGCGAACGACTTAAGGAACAGTATTATATATTGATATATGATTAGTAACAGTAACGTAACAGATAAAATGGTAATTGATACAATTAATTTTGCAACGTAACGACCAACTTCTCACTTCTCGAGTTGTCTACCACTTTCTGCGCATGTCTATAATATAACCATAGAATCGTTTCATACATACACATAAAGATTTGTATCGTTTCATACACAATAAACAATTTCATTGTCAGTTCTTTTTACAACACTCCCCCTCAATAAAATTGTTTTATAAACAAAACAAAACTTAATTCTACTTAAAACAACACTTTTAGTTCTTAGCCTTAATTTGCGACTAAACCTAATTCTTTAACAAATCTAATGAACTTTACTTTTGATAAAGGTTTTGTAAACACATCAGCTGACTGGTTCTCAGTTTTTATATGAATTATTCTAACAACAACATTATCAATTTTCTCTTTTATAAAGCTACATTTAATGTCTATATGTTTCAGCCTTCTATTATTCTCTGGGTTATTTGCTATTTTTATTGCTGACTGATTGTCTTCAAATATGGGGATTGCTTTAGCATCAAGGTTAAAATCATTTAACAACTTTTTTAGCCAACAGGCCTCACTTATGGCTAAGGTGAGAGCAACATATTCAGACTCAGTAAACGAAATTGAGACAGTTTGTTGCTTTCTACTTGCCCAACTAACTGTACACTTAAATAACTTAAAGACATAACCTGAGGTAGATTTTCTATCATAAACATCATTTACCCAATCAGCATCTACATACCCCTGAAGAATATCTACATTTTTATCGGTAACAAATTCTAGTTGTAAATTAAGTGTTCCTTTAATGTAACGCATCACTCTTGTTAATGTCTTTAACAGCATTTCACTTGCGTTTTCCTGAAATCTACTCAGTAAGGTAACACTTTCACATAAATCAGGCCTAGAACCTGAAACAGCATACATCAAACTACCTATAATCTGTCTACACAGTTTGCTCAATTTACTATCATTATTACTCTGAGTGCTGTATAACAATCTAAAATCACAATTAGCATCAATTGGTGTGCTTATAGGCTTACAATTAGCCATTCCATATTTGTCTAAAGTTTGTTTTAAATATTTGCTTTGATTCAAAACGGTACAACCCTTATTTAAATTTTGAGTTACTCTTATTCCTAAAAAATTTGACACAAGCCCCAAGTCTTTCATTGAGAAATTCTTATTCAATGTGGCTTTGAACCTTTCAACCTCAATTATATTTGAACCTAAAATAAGCAAGTCATCTACATATAATAAAACGTACAATTCAGTTTCATCACTACGCTTAAAATACAAGCAATAATCGTTTTCTGATCTGGTGAAACTTTCTTGTTTCATTACTAAATCAAATTTTGAATTCCAACATTTTGGAGACTTTTTCAGGCCATATATTGATTTATTTAGTTTACAGACTGTTTGACAATTGCTTATATTTTTACCTGGTAATGACATATAAATTTCATCAGTATATCTCCATGTAAGAAAGCACTCTGTACATCCATCTGAAATACAGGTAGTTTTAACCTATTTGCTACTGCTAAAATAATTCTAAATGTACACAGCTTAGCTACTGGTGCATATACATCATATAACTCCTTGGAGAGGTCTTGCTGAAAACCTCGAGCCACCAGCCTTGCTTTAAATTCACCGTCACTCTTAACTTTAAAAACCCACTTACTTTCAATAACCTTTTTATTTTCTGGCCATGACACTTCACACCATGTGTTGTTTTTCTTTAAAACACTAAGCTCCTTACTTACTGCTTCCTGCCACTTATCAGCATTTTCACTCGTCACAGCTTCTTCATAGGATAACGGCTCCTCTTCAGCTGTAAAGAAGCATGTATAATCCTTCATCCAAGTTGGTCTTCTTAATACTCGTCCTCTGTTAGTGGTGACAATTTCTTCTGCTTTTATGTCACTACTTATGTTTTCATTACAAACACTTTCACTGTCACTTGTCTGAACAATTTCATTTTCATCTCTTCTTGACGTGTATATTCTTTCCACTGTGTCTTGCTCACTGACATTTTTTATTTCATTGTTTGTGTCATATTCTTGAATTATGTTGTCTCTGTCGCCACTTACAGCCTCTTCATTTACTGTACCTGTGCATTGATATTTATTTTCACTATAAACTTTGTGCACTTCTTGATCCACTTCAACACTTCTGTTTAAACTGCGATGTGTAAATACTATATCTCTATATGTCTCCACAATTTTAGTACCTGGTAACCATATCCTATAACCTTTACAGTCGACACCATATCCCACAAATATTCCTTGCTTACTTTTCGAATCCCATTTTAATCGTTTCTCTTTTGGTATATGAACATACACTTCATCACCAAAGGTTCTTAGTTCTTTTATGTCATAGCTTTTATTGTATAATAATTCATGCGGAGTTTTTCCTTTCACTCTGCTGGCTCCAGTTCTATTAATTATATGTGCTGCAGTGTTCACTGCTTCAGCCCACAATTATTTCTCTAAGTTTTTAGGCTGTAACATAGTTCTTGCAGCTTCTACCACTGTCCTGATTTCTCTTTCAGCCCTTCCGTTTTGCTCTGGAGTATAACTTACTGTTGTTTGATGAATGATTCCCCTTTTTGCAAATAAATCCTTTACCTCTTTATTAACTATTTCTGTTCCATTATCTGATCTTATTGTTTTAATAACACATCCTACTTCTTTTTCAAAACGTACTATAAAATTCTCTATTTTTTCTTTACACTCTGACTTTGTTTTCAAGAAATACACATACCTGAAGCTGCTATAGTCATCCTTGAGAATCATAAAGTATTTTGAACCCCCCAACGAAGTCCATTGGTCCACACAAATCTACATGAATAAAGTGTCCGGGACAGTCAGCCCTGTTTTCACTTTGATTAAATGGCAATCTGTGCTGCTTCCCTTTAAGACAAGGTATACATTGTTCTTTAACACCTTCATATTTGATGTTGTACTTAGTTAACACATCTTTTACATGTTGGTAATTTTGATGAGCAAATCTTTCATGCCATGAGGTTAAGGTTGTTAATGCTATATCTTCACTCACTTTAAAATTCATAATATACATTCTACCATACCTTGTTGCCACAGCTGATACTCTGTTTCCTTTAACAAACTTACACCCATTAGTTGTTGACACCATCACATAACCTCTATCCATAGCACAAATTACTGAGAAAAGGTTTACTTTTAGCCTGGGTACATGTAAAACATTGTTTAATATAGAGGGAACCAAGTCTGATCCATTGTATGCCAACAGCTTTACTGTTCCTGTACCCTGTACCTTCAAACGTTCACCATTTCCTACAGTGATGTATATTTCTTCTGTTAACTCTTTATAATTTGTAAATAACTGTTTTTCTTTTGACATATGCTTACTTGCACCTGTATCCATTATCCAAGCATTATCTTCTGTACTATTTACTATAAATGCATTCGATGTACTTTGTTGATAACCCTTTTCTTTTTCCTTTTGTATTCGAATTCTACAGTCTTTAATGAAATGCCCTGGTTTCTGACAAAAATGACACACAAACTGCTTCTTAGTTTTACAATATTTCTTGATATGGCCTTCCTTCCCACATAAATAACACTTGATGTTACTTCGCCACTGATTTTGATACATGTTTTGAACTGGATGTTTCTTTCCTTCTAAAAGTTTTCCAGTAAATAGAGCTTCTGATGTACCATTACCTTCTCTATTGTGTTTATCTCGTTCTTCTTCGACTAACAACCTTGAGGTGAGCTCTTGCAAGTTTTGTTCTTCAGTAGAAACAGATTCCCAAACTAAGATAAAATGCTTGTATTTATCGGGCAATGTCACTAATATTTTTGTCATTATCATATTTTCTGATATTTCTTCTCCCATCGCTTTTAATCTGCTAGTTAATTCCTCAAGTTTTGCCATAAACACAGACAATGGCTCCTCAAATGATAGACTAAAAAACTTCTGCTGTATTAAATGCACACTTACTTTTGATTTTGGTTCAAAAACTGTTAATAATTTCTCCCACATTTTAAGACTACTGTCACAAGATAATAGATGTGTGAGAATATTTTCATCTACCCTAGTTGCAATGACTTCCTGAGCTGGAGCATCTTTCTCCTCCCATTCTTCTACTTTATCAACCGGCCTCTTTACTTTCCCTGTTACTAAATCAAATAACTTCTTTGACTTTAAAATCACTGACACCTGGAATTTCCATGCAGGCCAATTTCGTCCATTAAGTTTAATGGCGTGGGACTCCATGATTTTACTTTCTCGTGTTTCCCGCTAACTTTTAACTTTCACTATCCTATTCCTTAATTTCTGGGTCCATAACCTGTTAATAATAAATGCGAACGACTTACGGAACAGTATTATATATTGATATATGATTAGTAACAGTAACGTAACAGATAAAATGGTAATTGATACAATTAATTTTGCAACGTAACGACCAACTTCTCACTTCTCGAGTTGTCTACCACTTTCTGCGCATGTCTATAATATAACCATAGAATCGTTTCATACATACACATAAAGATTTGTATCGTTTCATACACAATAAACAATTTCATTGTCAGTTCTTTTTACACGAACACTTATTGGAATAACAATTCTATCACCAAAGAATAGGCAGTCGTTTATTACGTTTAGATGTAATCTGCGATTGTAAAAATGTTTTAGTTTGCCGTTAATTTTATAAGGCCATTGAGTTTTAACATATCTGATTACTTCTGTTAAGATTTTGTCAGGTTTTGTTTCCCGAATTATTGCGTTATTGTCGACTATGTGCTGATTGTTGAGTGACATGAAATAAATTTTATCATCTCTATCTGTATCAACAGGGACGTTTTCTTTAATGGGAAGTCTTGAGAAACAACACACAAGGTGCACTAACAACAATATGTATTTACGTTACAAAGAACAAAGGTTACACTTTACAAACTGCAATGGTGATCACGATTAACGATGACGATGCACGCTACGCTGAAGCTACGCTTGAAGTGGCGTCCCACCGGCGTGGCCAGGGGAGGATGTCGTTGGCCGCCACTGTGATCAGTGCTTGACATGCGCACTTGGACTGGTGTAACTAAAGTCACACCAGCATACATATCAGATATTCGTTTTGGAACGGAAAAATGGTTAACACCGTTTAAATTGACGTTAGTCGCGGCTATAGCATTGTGTTTGTTGCTTTAAAGGGCGGTTGGTGTAGACGTTCAGCTTGCTCAAACACAATGCTATAGCCGCGACTAACGTCAATTTACACGGTGTGTACCATTTTTCTGTTCCAAAAAGCATATCTTTCCCGGCCAAGTTTAAAGTAAGATGAAATTCTTGCCTGGCGCCGATTTTTGGCCATAGTCGCGGATAGGCCGACTTTAAATGAGCGAAACGAACAATAATTTACAACACCGGAGGTACTGGCACAGCATAATCAAATATGCTGTGGTACTGGCTTCAATCTACTGCCGAGTGGGGTCGGTATGGTCTGGGATGTTTGTTTAAAAAAGATATGCAGGGTGTTACAAAAATCAATGCAAATATTTTAAGGGCGTATTCCTAGGGTCAAAATAAGACTTTTGTTCCTATAAGTGTATGACCTAAAGCCTGTAGTTTTCGAGATACAGGGTGTTCAAGTTTTAGTTTCATTGTCGTTTTTCGCTAATACCTCAAAAACTATTCGGTATTAGAAAACCAAGTTTTACATATCGGTTACTACTAAAAAACTGCTTCTTTCCGTTCTAGTCATAAGTTTCCAAAACATGCTAGTGGCGTAGAATTAGAGCTCGTCAGAGGTTTTACATCCCTGAAATTTTGATTCCACTGTTAAAAATGCGGTTTTATGCATTTTTTAGAATAAGCAATCTTTTACATGTAAAAGGT
Source organism: Tillus elongatus (assembly GCA_964006375.1). Classification (NCBI taxonomy): domain Eukaryota; kingdom Metazoa; phylum Arthropoda; class Insecta; order Coleoptera; family Cleridae; genus Tillus; species Tillus elongatus. The sequence continues at coordinate 72,094,968 of OZ023269.1, read as the reverse complement.
ACTAATGTTCTTCTTATTTCTATCAAAAATTGAATTTAATTTGGATCTGAAGGGAGAGGTTTATCAAGTCATACATATAGAGTGTTATAATGATGGGGCGGACATTCATTAAACAGGACACCAAGGGAATAGAAGCTTTTGAAATGTGGACATTGAGCAAAATAACAAAGAGTATCTAATAAGTATACGTAGTAAGTATAATAAGTATAAGTATATAATAAGGTACACCGATAGAAACACGCATAAAAAGTGTGTTAGAAGAATAAAAATGCTTGCTGAAAGAAATTGATAGGAGGAAGGCAAAATATATAGGGCATATTTTAAAACATCTTTCTGATAGTTTTATTTGAAAGATACATACCTAGACAAAAAGGAAGAGGTAGATCAAAAGGAAAACTTCTGGAAAACATGGTACAATATTGATTGAGGGCGGAAGCTACACTGAATTAAAATAGGCAGTTGCAGACAGAGAGCTACGATTGCGATAGGTGGTAGGTATCGCCTCATAATTATTTATTTGTAAGAGCCTCAGTAGTTCAGTAGTAAGAACGTGTGCCTCTGAACCGAAGGGTACTGGGTTCGATCTCAGGGTTTCCCATTCACTTTTTCAGTACATACTGTAGCACTAACATCAGCCGAGGTGGTGGCATTGTATTTGAGCAAGTTGAATGTCTGCAGGTTTCGCCCTTCGGAGGGGGCGTAAGGCCGTCGGTCCCGTGCCCATGGGATGTTGGGCATGTTGAATATCCCTACTATCCTTGCAGAACGGCAGGGTTCGGTAAAATTTCCAGGATAGTGAGGTGAAACTACTCCCTGGCGTCGGTGGTTGGCCAGTCGCGACTTAACTTTACGGTTAAGACGTTTCAATTTTTAAAACAATTTATTTTATACTTTACACAATCAAAACTTAATTACTTAGTTACAAAAAAATGAATAATACAATATACTAAAAATAAGACGATCAACCTACATGTGATCTAATGTCTATGCACTCGGTGTGCAGATGACTAACTCAGAACAAGAATGAACGGTCGTATCTCTGTGAGCAGCCTCTTTATAGTCTTCCCTCCAGGCGTGGCACTATTGTCTTTGGATGAACAAGGAATCTGCTGATGTAGATTCTCACAGTGATATTCCGTCCTACTTGTGATTTGAGCCTGCATAGTTGTTGGCTCCTTTCTGACTACGGCTGACTCAGCGGTTCTTACCGTGAGAAGGCGACATTGTAGCATAACGGGGCATTGTTTGGGCTCCATTTATCTCCTCCCTTTTTTAAAGAACGAAGCTATGGTTTGTTCCGGATTTTCAATGGAAATCCGGACTCGGTGGTTCCTGTTTTCGTTTCTTTATCTTCCTTGATGGTTCTTCGTTTCTTCAACCCCATTCGGACGGCTATAGTTGTTATTGTTATTAAGAGAGCTATGTACAGTAATATTGTCCATATACTCAGGTGATGGATCAGTATTTTTATAGGTCCTGGTATATTTTGCTTAATTTTTTGAAGTTGGTGTTGGATTTGATTAATGTTGTGTAGCTGTACGTTTTCTAATGATATTTCGGGTACTGGTCCTGGAATTGTTTGATCTTCTGAAATGGGGGTTTCTGATGTAGGCAGGTTGAATAGTTGTTGTGTTTCTGCTGTTGCTGGGCCTGTCTTGTAGATTTTATTGCCTAGTTTCAATTGCAATTTGGTTGCAGGTTGATTAAATTAGTACCCTTGATGATGTAGGTCCACTCCTGTTCCTGGCAAGTTATTCTGGCGTTAGTTTCTTCGGGTGCTATAACTATATACTGACTGGTTCCACATCTCGAAACTGTGGTTCTATTAATTTTTACTAATTCTTGATTACAATTGTTAATAGGTTTTTAAAATTTGATTAGCGCTATTTCACATGGGTTTTGATCTTTCATGGTTGTTGGATTGTCGTCTTTGCAAAAATATATATGGTTCTTTAAATTTTGACATTTTTCATTACGATAGGCATATTGTTTACTGCTTAGGATTAGGTATTTGGTTCTAGGATTTATCATGGTAAAAAGGTGTGTTTTTCTAGGGACAGGTAATGTATATAATTGATAATAATCATATTCTGATTCATCTACCAGAGGTATCTCTATTTGAAATATAATTTGGAAATTGTTTTGGACTGCTTTTATTTTAAATACTTTTTCGTATAGATTTAGATCAGTGGTTGTTATTACTCTAGCATTGCATAGTTTTGTATCTTATTGATTTCTTTTACTATAAATTTTGGTTTTAATATTGATGTGTGAAATATTCCTAATTTTGCAAAAGTGATGGCATTTTCTGTTGTTAATGCTATTTCTTGAATATTATTTAATAATTGTCCTAGCTGCATGAGTAACTCTAGAATCTTAATGCGATGGTAGTGAGTTATTTGTTCACTTCGCAGGCTTTCTACTGTATTACCTAATTCATTTATCCTATTTACTATTGTGTCTTGGTTATGACTCAATCCTACTATCGTTCTGTTAAATTCGACGATTGCCTCGAGCATGACCGAATTTTGGGACCTAAAAAGTTCATGAATTTTATTTTGATCTGTCGTTAAGACTTCTAATGCTTGCTGAATGCGTTCCCCATCCTGTGAATCGAGCTTCCCCGTGATTGACTTAAATATAGTACCTAGTCCGTTTATTATGCCACAATTTCGTCTATTAATAATATTGTTATTTGGAAAAATCCTGTAAAATATATCGTCTACATTATCTATGGTAAAATTCAATGTCAATATGAAATTATGATATTCAGAATGGTAATCTTTTGTCATGAAGGTAACTGTATTTGCGTAGTGTCTTTTTATTTGGTTGTAGTCTTTGTGTAGTTGTGTCAAGTCATGTATGTGTATCAGATTCCAGCTGCTAGTCTCAGTGTATGCTGTGCCTAATTTCTTTGGTAACATGCCTGGGTTGTCTGTCAAGTCTTGTATTTGGGCTGTTATTCCCGTGGCAAGGAACCTGCAATACGTAAATTTCTTAAATGTGCTATCGTCTGTTCGTCATTTTTATGATTTATTAAAATAGCTTTGTTATGTTCTAATAGGGATATTATTGAGTACGGTCCTGAAAATGGGTTTTTATGTTTTTTATGAAATCCTGGTGGTATCTTTTTGTAGACAATATCACCTTCTTTGAACGGTTGGTTCGTGTTTTTATTTGTCTGTTGTAGGGTTTTTATTTTTTGAAGTCTCTATCTGGCTTCTGACTATCTCGTAAATAATTCACATTAAATCTTTATGTTGTACGTTGTATTCCTGTGTAATTATGACTTCTGGGTCATAGTTAAACATTTCTGGTATGTAGCCAAATATTAAATCAAAAGGTGGTTTTAGTGTTTGTGAATGTATTGTCGAGTTGTAAGCGAATATACAGTATGGTATTAAGTCTATGGGTTTCATATTTTTAAATTTCATTTTGAATAATCGATAATGTTCTATAATCGTGCTGTGAAATCTTTCTATAGGTCCGTTGGATGTTGGGTTCTGCGGTGTTGTTGTATGTAACTCTATCTGATATGTTTCTAATAGTTCTTTAATTACCTGGTTTGAAAACTCCGTACCTGGGTCTGCGATTATTATTTTACACGCTCCATACTGTGAAAAGTACTTGATCAAGTTCTTTGCAATTTCGGTTGCACTCTTACTTTTTATTGGAAATGCTTGGCCAAATTTACTAAACGGATCTATAATTGTTAGGAAGATAGCTTGTTCAATTTGGAATGTGTCAATGTGTAATATCTCTAATGGTTTTGATGCTGTGGGGGTGTGCTCCAATGCTATTTGTACCGGGTTCCTATTGTATTTGCATGTTTTGCATAATTCGCAATTTCGTACATATTCCTCTATATGTTTCTTTAAGTTGGGATAGTAGTATATTTTCTTCATTCGTAGGTAGGTCTCCTCAGCCTCGCGATGGTTACTCTTCCCCTCATGATATTTCATTATAGTCTCGGTTAATTCGTCCTCGTTAATTTCATTCCTAATTTCCAGACATCTATAAAATTTGGGTGATTCTACGTTATTAAAGTTCTTATTGATTGCCGAACTTACTAGTTCGTAATCTTATTCATTTACAAAAATGCAATAATATTTCCTTTGTGGTAAACAGTATTCTTTTATAAATTTCTCTATCTGATCTGGTTTATTTAAATTGAAGTTTGCATATATGAAATTCCTTTTGTCCCTTCTGACTGAGAATATGTCTGGTTTATCAGTATTTTTAAAAACTATCTGATTGGTTTTGCTTTTAACGATTTCTTCCTCGAGTATTGGTATGCCTGGTGCTGAATACGAGTCCGAATTCGAATTTTCTGTGTCGTCATCGTCAATTTCTATTATTTCTTCCTCTTCGTCGATATTATTCGCCATTGATTGATTATCTATGTCTAGTGGGTTTATTTCTACTCTGGACAGTGCATCTACTGCACAGTTTAGCTTTCCTTTCTTGTATTCAATTTTAAATTCATATTCTTCCAATTTTAGTCTCCAACAGAGCAATTTTGAATTTGGTTGTTTCAACGAAAATAACCATTTTAAAGGTTTATGGTCCGTATAGATAGTGAATTTCCTTCTGTATAAGTATGGTCTAAAATAATTAGTTGCCCACACGATGGTTAATAATTCTTTCTCGATTGTGCTGTACCTGGATTCGGTGTCGTTTAATGTCCGGCTGGCGTAAGCTATCGGGTGATCCGCATTGGGTTCGCCCTGGCTTAATATTCCGGCTATCGCTACGTTTAAAGCGTCCGTTGTTAATATAAAGTCTTTAGAAAAATCTGGTGGTATAAGTATAGGTGAATTCATGAAGATGTCTTTACACGAGTTAAAGGCAGCAATATATTCTTCGTCGTTCACGTTTATCTTCGAGTTTTTCCTTAAACATTTTGTGAGTGGTTTTGTAACGTGTGCGAAGTTTTCTATGAATTTACGATAGTATCCAACTAATCTTAGGAATGATTTAATTTCCTTTGGGGTTTTTGGTATCGGGAATTTCCTTATTACGTCCAGTTTCTTTGGATTCGAACGAATCCCGTCTGGGCTGACCACGTGTCCTAAAAACTCGGCTTCCTTCCTTAGGAAATCGCTTTTGTCTAGCTGGATCTTTAAGTTGCTTTGCCTGAAGCGTTCGAATACTAGTTTTAGTTTCTCAAGGTGTTCCTGTAACGATGTGGAGAAACTATGACGTCATCCATATCTACAAGGCATGTTTGTCCAATTAAGCCCTTTAATGCGTTCTGCTTGATTTGGTGATATCCATACATTAATTTGATTTTTGAAAAGTATTGGGCTCTCCCACTTTTGTCCAATATTTTATCTATTTTGGGAATTAGGTGTTTATTTAATTTATAATAGTCAGGTATTTTATCGGTTGTTCTTATTCTATGTTTTATCGCATTGGTGTGCGTCAATGGTTCGTTTTTATTCAAAAAGATGTCCTGATATTCCGATAATAAACTAAATAATAATTGTTTTTCCTCATCATTAAAGTCTCCTGTATCTATTTGTTCCATTAATGCATCTTTTTTATTGATTCGTTTTTGCTTACCTCCCGTATTGTAAGTATTTAAATTATTAATATGAGTTGCACTAGAATTGTTATTTGGTATAACTGCTGGTTCATATGGACGTCGCATCTGGCTGTCTCTGATTTCAGATGCATATTGTTTATTTAATCTGCTGAATGGCCTATCTCTTACATTATAAGCGTGGTTATTATTCAGTACTTGATTAACAGTCTCAAGTTCGTCATTACGTACGAAATACTGCTGGGTTATTGTATTATTTAAATTTAAATGGGTCTCGGGTAACAGTTTAACCATCTGCTTTCGTTTATGTCTTTACCGATTGACTCTCGCTAAGATGTGTGAATTTTATTGGTATAATATTCTTGCCTATATACAGTTTGTGATCCTTAAAATCTATTTTAGCTTCATTTCGTTTGAGAAATTCCAATCCAATCAATCCCGCAAAGGAAGTGTTAAAATCGAATAGACAAAATTCTTGTGTCTCCTCTGAAATTGATTTAAATTTAATATGTGCACTTTAGAGTGCTTAGAAATGCCATGCGCGGTGCATATGGTAAAATTTTGTGTAAATATGTTCCTAGGGTACTTATAATATGCTACAACAGGAAGCAAAAGATTTTTGGAAGATCCTGAGTCTAACAAAAATTTATCTGATATTTCTTTTAATTCTATTTACGGTAACCTACTTAATGTATTCATATTATTTATATCTATCACGGTTCTCTCGTTGAGGGACCTGCAGTGGGAAAATTTCGCTGTTGGATATCGTATTCCTCGGCTGGCGAATTTTCGTAATTTAATTCTTCGTTTACGTAATTTAAATCATAATTTGTTTCATTTCTTTCATTCTCATTAACTTCTATGTCATTTACATGAGCTGCTCTCCTTGGTTGCGTTAGTGACAGTCTAGTATTAGAACTGTCTACTTCCATTGGTTCGTGATAATTTCTGTTAGCATTATGATTTACATTGGGTCGACCCGGTTAATTACTGAAATTGGGTCGCCTAAATTGACTCGAAAATTTATGCCTTGGCACAAATTGTGGATTTTGTCTAGGCTGGGAATTTGTGTGATTGTTTTGATTATTATTATTTTGGTTAAATGGTCTAAAATTTGTTTGGAAAGGTCTCTGAAATTGTACATTCTGAAAAGGTGGGTTATTTTGTTTCTGAAAGAAGGTACGGTTCTGTCCTTCTAGTTTATTATTATTACTGAAATTCTTATTTATTGTTTTATCCCTATAATCGAAATTTTCTTCTGCGAACACGAATTTCAAAGCTTGTTCTATACTTTCTGGTGACCTGCTACGCAAAACAAGGCCTATGGGATTGCGCAAACTTCCCAAGAACGCTTTTAATGTTTGGTTCTGGTAAATGTCTTTTTTAATTAATCTCACGCCTTCATTGTGCTCGTTAGCTATTAAACTCGAGATGAGCAGTTGCTCTATATGACGGCATCTATTAGCGAACGACAGTGCGTCTTCAGCATTACGCTGTTTCAATGTAAGCATCTCGGCTAATAAACTGTGATCATCTCGTTGATCAGTGAAATTCTGTACAATAGCCTCTCTCAGGTCTACCCACATGTTGATTATCTTTGTATTTACTATAAGCCGGGCTGTTCCCGTTAATTTAGTTTGAACATAATTTAGCAAGAAGTGATTCATATACAGATTCTCGTTTGGCACGTAGAACTGGTTCATGACCAAGTCACATGCTTTTAAAAAGTTGCCTACGTTGGCTGGTTGCCCGTCGAACTCGGGAATAGCTTTCAGGAAAAATTCTTTGAATTGGTCTGTCATATTGCTACTATTACTACTCTTATTAATATTTGAATGATTTACTGTTATGCCATTGTCGCTAATGCTGATTGATCTAAATCTATACTCTATGTTACATAAACTTTGTGATTCTTCTTCTGAATCAGACATATAACGTTTCAATACAACACATATAAAAAATGGAAAATGTAAAATAGGATAGCAGTAAACTTACCATAATACGATGGTTGCTGCTTCCATTTGGCTCTGCTTGGCCACTATTTCTGCTTTAACTTGGGTCTGCTTGGCTCGAATTGGTTATTAGGCTACGCTTAAAAATCGATATGCTTTCGGTTTTCTAACCAATACTAACGTCTGCACCACTTAACTTTACGGTTAAGAGTTTGAATTTTTAAAACAATTTATTTGATACTTTACACAATCAAAACTTAATTACTTAGTTACAAAAAAATGAATAATACAATATACTAAAAATAAGACGATCAGCCTACATGTGATCTAATGTCTATGCACTCGGTGTGCAGATGGCTAACTTGGAACAAGAATGAACGTTCGTATCTCTGTAAGCAGCCTCTTTATAGTCTTCCCTCCAGGCGTGGCACTATTGTCTTTGGATGAACAAGGAATCTGCTGATGTAGATTCTCACAGCGATATTCCGTCCTACTTTCGATTTGAGCCTGCATAGTTGTTGGCTCCTTTCTGACTATGGCTGACTCAGCCGTTCTTACCGTGGGAAGGCGACATTGTAGCATAACGCGTCATTTTTTGGGCTCCATTTATCTCGTGGAAGTACACCGACGTTAAACAAACAAACGCATACACATATTTATATGCTTCTAAAGCTGGCTTAACATTAATTGAGCTAAAATATCCATGGTCATAATGTTGAATCAAACATTTTTAAACAGCAATATATAGTTGTATATTTATACGACGACTTACGTACATATTTAATAAGACCATTATATAAGCACCTATGCACTATGCATTATTCTAAGTGAGATGTAATACAGGAAACACGTGCCGCCATTTCGTTGCAGAACTAGATAGCCTACCTGGTTCCGCAACGAGATGGCAGCACGTGTTTTGTGTCTTACATCTAACTTAGTTTTGGGAGGCTGGCTACCATAGCCGTATTACTTTATAGGTGTATTTTCGCTGCAATTAGTATACCGTACTGACGAGCTCTAATTAGAGTGAAACCGGTCTACGGTTATAATTGTGGTAAGAATGCATCTAGCCTTACATGTATTATTCTATTAACACCAGGAGAATAATAGTCAATAAACCAATTTTCTTACTTTGAGTTTGTAAACATCATCAACTAACTGTAAAACCGGCACATGTAGAGCTACCTACCTAATTACATATCAATAATCAATAGGTAAACGTTTTGCAAGTGGCACTACCTGGACGCTGTCGTATAAAACTCTCAAATAATTTTGACTTTTTGTATCAGAATTCTTACTTTTTTATCTCAGAATTCTGACTTTTTATGTCACAATTCTGAGTTTCTATCACAGAATTCTGACTTTTTATGTCACAATTGTAACTTCTTCATTTCAGAATTATTAAAAAATAATTTTTATATGTGACCCCTGGACGCCGTCGTATCCAACCATCTTGACATTTCTTTTTGTTTTTTATGTCTAATTGAATTTTTTCTTATTATATTTAAGAAGTGTGCTGATTTCTGCTTCTCGACTGTTTCCTAAGTTGAGAACAAAAATGATTTTATCGCAAAACTTTAATTTATAATCTGCAGGTTCTTGAAAAACTATGTGCATAGAAAATACTTATTACAAGCTATTTTCAATTTCATTATGAAAATACACAGTTTCATTATAATTTTATTAGGTATTATAATAGTTATAATATTCAATACATATGTTTAAAGTTTAAAACTATTTGTTTTATATTTACAATAATTACAAAAGTGTAGTAATGCGAAGGAAAGAGAGAATACTGAAGCATAACAGATTTGGCAACGTAGCTAAAACTCATGTTTTTGCTTGTGTCCAGCTATCTACGCTAGTATTTATAAAGAAGTAGTGTTCATAGCTGGACGTCCAGCTATGATGCGGTTTGTCCAGCAACTTACGCATAGTTATATATATATATATATATATATATATATATATATATATATATATATATATATATATATATATATATATATATATATATATATTATTGCATGCACAGACAAAAAATGTTTTAAAATAAACACATACCTGGAAGTAAAAATCCAATTTATTGTCCTAGCTATAGTCAGACACAGGTGGTAAATTGCAGCCTTTTATCCTACTGAACCTACAAATTAAAAACAATTAAATATAAATATATTCGTCAATGAATAGATTTTGACATAGTTTAAATTTATTTGGTAAGGCATAAAAAACATTTTGTATCAGAAAACATTGAACAATTAAACTCACAATGAATGAACTGCTTAACAAAATACAAAGTGATATAAACCCGGTATAGACAGCTACAAACACAAACAAGCTGGTAAAAGACCAAATTTATAAACTGTCTTCGACAGAACAAAGTGAATTTAAATAAGAATGTGATTAGGGATTTTAACAAAATGTGTTAATATGTATAGAAAATAAGTAAAAATTTGTTAATTATCAATAAGGGAAACTATGTGTTAGTAATTATTCTAGAAAAATAAGATTTAATGTGTTAATGAATGATAGGTTATAAATTTTAAAACAAACACAATTTGACTTACATGTATAAAATCGGAATATTGAATTATATGCAGGAAATGACTTTCTTTTGACTAATGTAGTTAAATCATGTTATTGGCTTATCTGAAAACAGAAAATGGTGATTGGTGAATAAACAAATTTAAATAATAATTAACCACTGTGATTCGAAGTTACAAAACAAAAGATAAAAATTAGAACTTCCGGGAGGAAGAACGGGAGAATTGAGAAGAAGACGCTGGTAGAAAGAAGAAGCTAGTAGATTGCAGCAACAGAAAATGTTCAAAAAAGTTAATATAAATCATTAAAAACTATGGTGAAAGTATTTTATAGGTTATACCTACCAGTAAACAGCTATACAACAACTCCAATCAAGAATACTCGTACATAAATTGAGTAAGAACAGTGAACAAGCTAGAAGACGCCAAGTAAACAAAAGGTAATGCATCAATAATTGTTAAAAAGTGTATTCTATATTCAAAACAAGAAATGAACCTGAAAGTTTTATAAAGGAATAATATGTCAACGTCAATCCAAGAAGTTAAATGTCATTTGCAAAAGCAATCATACCAAAAGAAGAACTAAATATAAAATATTTATGAAGTACTTGTGAGAGTCACCAGAGGGCGATAAGTAAACGTAAGAAATTCAACCTTATTTCCTCCATTTTAATAATTCTGTTGCCAAGCAACAAAATTCACCTGAAACGACGTTACCATGGTGATAAATAAATGCCAATGAAACTATTCAGATCCGTCATAGCAAGTCATAACCTTGTTTTTAAACAAAGCATTGGAAATAAAATTCTCAATAATAAGTCATAATTGCATTAATAAAGCTGGCATATTTGTATGTTAAAATTAGTAATATACGGGATCCCAAGTAAGAATTTAAATTTGTAAAATTAAGTCAATAACCAAACAAAAAGCTTTTTGATAAAAATAATAATAATAATAAATATTTCAAATTTCAAATTATATATTGCTCATTATTTTATTTTCTGTAAATGTCACACATATCTGTCCATTGACCAATTAATCCTCTAGCAGTATATAAAAAGTTCAGCAAATATAATATATATGCACCAAGAGTAAGAATTTTCGACATTGGTGAACTCAACTATTAAACATTCCCTGTAGGTAAGAAGAGTATCAACAAAATAGCTGTGGCATAGTAAGTAGATCAAAAACCAGGTAGATATTTAATTTGATAAAATTATATATATGTATATTTTTCTTAATAAACTCATAATTTAATTCAGTATAATAATATAAAAAAAAAGGCGCCCAACAAAAACATAATAAAACAAATAACACAAATATCAACACCTATATTTAAATAAAAATACAGTAAAAATAATAAAACCAACAAAAACTTTAATAACACATTTATTTCAATATTACAATAATCAATTTCAAAATTACAATAAAACACTAACACACACTATATACAAAAATACAATATATATATAAAATCACCCTTACATTACACATTACAATACAATACGTACCCCCGAAACACTATAATTGTCGCCACAAACGTGAGGGCTTCGAAAATTCTTACAAATTTCGATAATAACGTAAATAACAAAAATAAAAATGCCTAGAGGGAGAAAAGTAACTACTTCAAAAGACAGACAGGACAGGGGTGACGACGGAGAACAAGAACCACAAGAAAGTATAGAAATGGATCAGGAGAGAAGAGATGAGCAAGAGATTAGTGAGAATGTAGAAGAACAGGCCGAAGAAATGGTAAACGTAAGAGAAGTAACAGTGGTAGAAGAACAGACACTTGACGGAGGCAAGGTAGAAGAAACAATTACGCCCAAACAAAAATCTGACATTGACGACGATAGAATGTTAACATTACTGCTAAGTATGAACGAGAAAATGGACAAACAAGAAAGCAATATAAATAGCCTAAAACAAGACATGAATGAGAAAATGGAAAACCAGGAGAGAAGGATGCATGAAAATATAAATAGTCTGAAAGGAGAGATTAAGAAGGAAATGAATGAGGGAATCAAGAAGATGGATGAACGACTAAAAGAAATGGATGAGAAACTAACAGGAAAAATGGAGAAAAATATGCAAGACTTGAAAATAGACATAGAAAGAAAGGTGGATGACAAGATAACTGAGAATATGAAGGAAACAGGAAAGATGGTGCTAGAGAGAATGAAAGTGACAGAGGATGAGATAAGTAGTATAATACAGGTGGGAAATGAAAGATATCAGAGTACGATTGGCATGAATATGATAATGGAACAAAAGATTGAAAATTATCAAAGTGAAATAAATGGAAAGTTGACTGAGACGAAAGAGAACGTTGAAAGAGTAGAACAAGTAACAAGAGTAAGTGTGGATGAGATGAAAAGATTGAAAGATGAGACAGAGATGAGATTAAATTTAGAGACTGTGAGAATAAGAGAAGGAGTAGAAGAAAATATGAAACAGAAATTAGAAAGAATCGAACGTCAGATAAGGCAAGGTATGGGGAATGAAAGAGTTGTTTACCCAGTCACAAACGAGACAGGACTTAAATTTGATGGACACATAAATAAATTACACCCTAAAGTTTTCATAAATAGCTTAATGAACAAAGCAAAAAACGTATACGACTGGCAGGAAATAAGAGAAAGTATAAGAGCAGAGAGGCAAGGAATGGGGAATAAAAGAAATAAAAAGAAACGAGAAAACCTAGAAAAAATCAAGGATAGGAGAAACAAATTTAAACGAAAAGGAAATAATAGGTATCGACGCGAAAAAAAGTATGACAACGGCGGCAGGAACAGGTATAAGTACGATAGGAACGGGGATAAGTACAATGACAATTTTAATATAGAATATAATCCCGGACGTAGAAGAGAATATGATGATATAAACGACCAACGGCTAAGGCAAAACAATAAAAGGGAAAACGATAGGGTAGTGAAACTAAACAATGGTACAGAACAAAAGGATAGAAAAGATAAGGAAATGAAAACAAATGTAATGGGAATCAGAAAAAAGAGTGATGAAGAAAAAAATAAAATATTGTATGGTATAATAACAGTGGACGACTATGTCAACAGCAAGACACCAAGTACAGACAGGTCAGTCATATATCCACTCGACGAAGAAAACTTGTAAACACACAAAAACCACATGACGACAAGACACACGACGAGACCAACAAACCAATGGGGATAAATTTTATAAGGGGAATATATATAGTAAATAAAATAAAGAGAAAAAAATAAGGGTAGGTACAGCATTAAAAGCCTAAATAAAGATCTGGAAAGTTACTCGACAAAATAAAAAAATGGCGATATGGAGATTTAAGAAAAACGTTAGGTGAAACAAATAAGTCAATTGCAGTAGGAATGCAAATAGCTAATAAAAAAAAAATAGAATTATGATGACGAATATGGAATACAGTAAAATAAAGGAATCAGGCGAATTCAGTGATAAAGCTTGAATAAATGAACAAGATATCTAGAAAATATTGACAAGAAAATTGTGCATATGGTAGGGAAGTCAAGCAAGTATATAGATGGTGATTATAAAGACTATAAAAATATTGATATAAGTATGAGATATAATGATAATAATATAATAAATATAGATACGAAGAATAATGAGAATAATGAAAATAAGTATAATAATATAACAAAGATGTTATGTATATATGTAGGGGTTTGTATAGTAAAGTAAAAATATGAAGGCGATATGCACATAAAGGAAAGTAAGAAATATATGGAAATTCTGATCAAAAACGTTTCCTATTCGTATAAGTATATAAGGCAAAAGCCAGAACCTATGACAAATAATAATGCAAAGTTATTAATGCCATTTAAAGTCATTGCAAATGAATGTCGAGACAAGCCAGAGAGAAGGATATTTAAGGTATCGAATGGGTACAAATTTAAAATTAGAAATTCAGGACACCCGATACTTAAATAAAAACTGTACTACCAGTAACTCCCAATATTACAAAAAGACTAGGAAAGAAAGAGAAAATTAAAAGAATGAGGCCGGAGGCAAACAGATGGGAAATTTCAAAGGGGCAGTGCCAATATTACAAAAAGACTAGGAAAGAAAGAGAAAATTAAAATAATGAGGCCGGAGGCAAACAGATGGGAAATTTCAAAGGGGCAGTGCCAATATTTCAAAAAGACTAGGAAAGAAAGAGAAAATTAAAAGAATGAGGCCGGAGGCAAACAAATGGGAAATTTCAAAGAGGCAGTGCCAATATTACACAAAAAAGACTTGGAGCGAAAGGATTTTGAATTAAATTGAATGATTTTGTAAGAAAGAAGCAATTTAATTTTGAAAATCAAGAGGCCAGAAGGCAAAAGAAAGAAATAAGATCAAAAGAAATGGGCTGTAAGCAAGAGAGAAAAGTAACGTATTTGAAAAACTCGAGGCATATAATAAGAAAAGTGAAATAAGAAAATGACAATGACAGTGAACGCAGAGGATCATATGAAGCAAGCAAAAAATATATATATATATATATATATATATATATATATATATATATATATATATATATATATATATATATATATATATATATATATATATATATATATATATAAGAAAATGGACAAGAAGATAAAATTTTGAAGAATTCTAAAGATATATGGTAGTGAATGAGGAAAAGAATTATAGTTGGAGTAGCGAAACCAGTATAAAGAAGAAAATAGGCCTAATGAGAGGTTCTGATGAAAATGAATAATGAATATTTATATATGTATATGAAAATGAAATGAAGTATATTAGGGGAATGGATGATTGATTAAAGAAGATGGAAACCATATAAGAATTATATTAATAAATACCAGAAGAATAAGATAATTGAAAAGCTGCTAATCCGAGAAAGCAAAGTTGAATAAAATAAAACGTCATTGTAGTTTAATGAAAATAAATTTATGAACAAGCCAAGAGAAACCAGATATAAAGAAAATAGAAGACCGCAAATAAAAGAGAAGAAAGTCGTAGATATACAGAAGAAAAATATATATATATATATACAAGTTTGGGGAAGATTGATGGTTGGCAAATACTAAAAGAAATAGAAAGGGTTTAAAATTAAAATGAACAACTTCAGAAGGGGGTAATTTAAATTTGAAACAATAACGCCAGAGGCAAAAACATGATGAACAATATTAAAGCAGTGCTAAATGAAATGGAAAGCAGTGTGGAACTTAAAATAACTAAACAGAAAGAACTTAGATGAATGGTAAAAGTAATGTTGGTTGCATATACACATACACGATGGACTAACGAACAAGAGATAAAGACGTATACACACACACACATGAATCATTTATACAGGGGGGTAAATTTGAGGTTGTAAGCGTTGATTTAAAAGTCAATCCAACAACGTATTATTAAACGTTAGTTTGCAAATTGCTATATACAAATAGAGCATACATTTAAATATTGACGTAAAGGTCAATTTGACATTTGATTTCAGCGATTAATCGAAATTTGCTTTAGATATCTATATAAAGCATGTAACTTAAAAATTAAGTCTAATGTTGCTTCTGCAAACATGATTTTCAAAAAGGCATATAGTTAAAAAAGGAATAATTGTTGATATCCATTTCGAAAGGATAACGAAGCACTTCTCACGACACAAAGATTTTTTTTTGAAGCACAAAAAACACAAACACACACTATACAGGAAGTTGGTAGAAACATAGATTCAGGGCAGGGTAGCGTAGTTATTTTCAATAAGCAGATATCTTGAATAACAACAATTTTCTATAACAAATATTTTTCAATGGAAAATTTTTTTTTGAATGGCAAGTATCTTGAAGCAGCTGATAAACCTGACGACAGGGTTGATCAATTTTGTACAATAAATATCAGATACATCTTAACCTTGAATGACTGGAACAATCTGAAAATAAACACTTCATGTAAAGTAGGTATTGAATAAAGAATTTCAATTCTCGAACAGATTTAAAATTATTTATTGGGGAAATTTATTGCATGCACAGACAAAAAATGTTTTAAAATAAACACATACCTGGAAGTAAAAATCCAATTTATTGTCCTAGCTATAGTCAGACACAGGTGGTAAATTGCAGCCTTTTATCCTACTGAACCTACAAATTAAAAACAATTAAATATAAATATATTCGTCAATGAATATATTTTGACATAGTTTAAATTTATTTGGTAAGGCATAAAAAACATTTTATATCAGAAAACATTGAACAATTAAACTCACAATGAATGAACTGCTTAACAAAATACAAAGTGATATAAACCCGGTATAGACAGCTACAAACACAAACAAGCTGGTAAAAGACCAAATTTATAAACTGTCTTCGACAGAACAAAGTGAATTTAAATAAGAATGTGATTAGGGATTTTAACAAAATGTGTTAATATGTATAGAAAATAAGTAAAAATTTGTTAATTATCAACCCACTAAGCATGGTAACTTACAAATGCTTACCGCAACGTTAAATAATCTACCATTAAGTAAGTTAAGTTTGCAACATTTCTAAATGTTTGCAGGCAAAAAACCAATGCAAACTTACAAATGAAACTTTAACGTAACTTTCAAATATAATATCTCGTTTGCCGGCTTGTTGTTTTTCTCCATTTGTAAGCTCACGTAAAGTTACAATTGTAATGTTTCTGAAAGTTTGTTTTAATTTGTAAACAAAATTTATTTGAATTCCCCCCGTTTTGATCGTATATTCTCGATCGTATGTCATCGTCGTCCAATAGCAACACCGACGCCAACAGCGAAAGCGAACTGACTCTGACAAAGCGCCCGGCATTAATGGCGGTTTGTTGTTTACATTTTTTATAATTACGTCATCATAAGTTGTTATTTGATCTATGCAAAGAGGTTGTATATGTACAACCTCTTTGGATCTATGTCTATTTATTTTCCTGGAAGTTTTAAAGATTGAACAATCTTATTGTAGCCTAAATTGTTTGAATTTTGGGTAATTAAGTAATTCGTTGTCTGGAGTGTAGATAATGAAACATGAAGTATATCCACAAACATTTCAGGTAAGAATCCCTAAAACAGCAATAAAATTAGTCACTTTTCTGTTGCATAATTATTTTGGTATGTGGCTATTGGTGAATTATTATGAAATATACTGTACAAAAAAGAAAACCTAACCTTGCTAAATACGAATTTTGTTATGTCCTTAGAAGCAGCCTGGAGATGTCTTACCTGGTCAGACCAATTCATTTTAAAACGTTAAACATGATTGACGTATGGAAGCATGTGGCTTATCCATAGCAATCGACATCATAAGAACAGTGGAACAGTATCCTATGCTATGGAACATTCATATGGGTTAACTAGTCAGCAGCGGAACATGTGTTTATCATGCAAAAAAGAGCAATAAGGACTGCAACAAGAAAGCTGCCCAAATGTGTTCGAGGCTATATCCTTCTTCAGTTTATGTATTCAAAATATCCAGTGAATGATGAAGCTCCCAACAATACCAGGTGCAGGCATGAATTAAAAATACAGTTGCACAAAAAGGAGAAAACAAAGCAGATGTTTGATTACTTGGGAATCAAATTCCTCAATTTTCTACTTAATGTTATTAAGATGCTCCCACTAACAAGATTACAGTAGGCACTAGTGGATGTTATAAAACAAAAACCAAGGTGAAGGAATTTATTTGTGCTCTAAACTAATGTGTATAGTGTCTGTGTGTGTGAGTGCGCTAGGCAAAAGCTTTGGAAGGCAAGTTCCACTAGCCACAGACTTTTTATATATGTACGTAATTCATTGTAGTCATAATTTTGCTTTATTTTAACTCAATGTTTCTGAATGTACACAGACATTGGCAGTACTATACTTACTCGATAGGGATAGTTACGACATGTGTGAACACTTTCAGAGACTGTCGCCATATTTAAGCTATTTTCGCAGTAAAGTTGTATTCATTTCCGTGCGCTTGATTTATCCATTGCATATCTTACGTTTGCTTAATTAAACTTTTTCTAAAATCGAAATGAACGCACCATTTTAGATATTTCTTTTTCACAATAGTATTTGATATGTTGACTTTATTTTATGTAACATGTTACCACATATTTTAGAAGCTAAAAAAAATTCTCGCCTCTCAAAACATAATGCTGCAGAAGACTTTGTTTTTGTTATTGGTGTTTCACACGTTTTTCTAGACGACTAAGAGTTATTTAGTAAAACAATATCAAAAACAATTAATTGGTATTCATTTAGAAACAAGAATTTTTGAAATCGGTCAATTAATAACGATATCACGAGTTCAAGTTATCTATTTTGTCGCTGAGTTTTGACTAGAACTGCATTTTAGGCTAAACATTGACACTTGCTATATGTCTTAACTATCTCTATCGAGTAACTATAGTCAGTACTTATAAAGACAGTGACTTACCATGTACATTTGATGGTCAATAAAGTCTATATAACTATCTATCAGCAGAAATGAAATGTGTTGTATTTAATTTTTTTATGTAATAAAGATTTTATTCTAATTAACATTGTCTTAAGTCATTTTTTACAGTTTTACAAGAAATATATATTACGTATAAATACACCTATACCTATATTCAGTATCAGTTTGTAACTTGAAATAAATTCAGTTAATCAAATAGTTTCCTTTTTTCAAAAATGCTTGGACACATTGGTTAGTAATTAAAGTTGCAGTCTTTTAAAAAATCTATCAGTATGTACCATATTTGAAAAATGACTTCATCGATAATTTCTTTAAATCAACCCTTACGTTTTTGTTGGCTTTTTTAAAGTTCTAACATGTAAAGTTGTAGAAAACTAGCAGTTTTAAAATTTTTATTCATTGATTACACAAATTTTTTTCGTGCTATCAACTCAAGATTTATAATAAAAATTTGAAATTTGGTGGTTTTGTATCGCTTGATGTGTACTTTAAAAATAGTCAACAAAAGCTAAGGTTGTCATTTACAAAAATTATCAATGACATTTGACACAAATTGTATAATACATTTTTGAAAAGATTGTAACTGAGAACATTATCTGACTCCGAGCATTTTTGAAAAAAAGCTGAAGTAGATTAATTTGAATTATCCCAAGTTACAAACTTGCACTGTATATATAATATATACAATTGCAGATAAGTTGCAAATGTAAGTTTAAATTTTACAACTTTGCTAGGTCATTTTAAAATTGAAGCTTGCTGAAGGTAACATGTGTAAGTATAAAGAAAGTTTGTAACAACTCACTACAGTAAACTTGCAGTAAAGTTACAAAAGAAACACTTGCATATGTAAAGTCACTGGGGGGAAGATTTGCCATTTGCAACAAACTTCCAGGAAGCTTTCTGCAAGTAATCTATCAAACTTACACTTGCTTTGGAAAAGATTCTGCAATGTTAATGCAATATTACCTTGCTCAGTGGGAATAAGGGAAACTATGTGTTAGTAATTATTCTAGAAAAATAAGGTTTAATGTGTTAATGAATGATAGGTTATAAATTTTAAAACAAACACAATTTGACTTACATGTATAAAATCGGAATATTGAATTATATGCAGGAAATGACTTTCTTTTGACTAATGTAGTTAAATCATGTTATTGGCTTATCTGAAAACAGAAAATGGTGATTGGTGAATAAACAAATTTAAATAATAATTAACCACTGTGATTCGAAGTTACAAAACAAAAGATAAAAATTAGAACTTCCGGGAGGAAGAACGGGAGAATTGAGAAGAAGACGCTGGTAGAAAGAAGAAGCTAGTAGATTGCAGCAACAGAAAATGTTCAAAAAAGTTAATATAAATCATTAAAAACTATGGTGAAAGTATTTTATAGGTTATACCTACCAGTAAACAGCTATACAACAACTCCAATCAAGAATACTCGCACATAAATTGAGTAAGAACAGTGAACAAGCTAGAAGACGCCAAGTAAACAAAAGGTAATGCATCAATAATTGTTAAAAAGTGTATTCTATATTCAAAACAAGAAATGAACCTGAAAGTTTTATAAAGGAATAATATGTCAACGTCAATCCAAGAAGTTAAATGTCATTTGCAAAAGCAATCATACCAAAAGAAGAACTAAATATAAAATATTTATGAAGTACTTGTGAGAGTCACCAGAGGGCGATAAGTAAACGTAAGAAATTCAACCTTATTTCCTCCATTTTAATAATTCTGTTGCCAAGCAACAAAATTCACCTGAAACGACGTTACCATGGTGATAAATAAATGCCAATGAAACTATTCAGATCCGTCATAGCAAGTCATAACCTTGTTTTTAAACAAAGCATTGGAAATAAAATTCTCAATAATAAGTCATAATTGCATTAATAAAGCTGGCATATTTGTATGTTAAAATTAGTAATATACGGGATCCCAAGTAAGAATTTAAATTTGTAAAATTAAGTCAATAACCAAACAAAAAGCTTTTTGATAAAAATAATAATAATAATAAATATTTCAAATTTCAAATTATATATTGCTCATTATTTTATTTTCTGTAAATGTCACACATATCTGTCCATTGACCAATTAATCCTCTAGCAGTATATAAAAAGTTCAGCAAATATAATATATATGCACCAAGAGTAAGAATTTTCGACATTGGTGAACTCAACTATTAAACATTCCCTGTAGGTAAGAAGAGTATCAACAAAATAGCTGTGGCATAGTAAGTAGATCAAAAACCAGGTAGATATTTAATTTGATAAAATTATATATATATATATATATATATATATATATATATATATATATATATATATATATATATATATATGTATATTTTTCTTAATAAACTCATAATTTAATTCAGTATAATAATATAAAAAAAAAGGCGCCCAACAAAAACATAATAAAACAAATAACACAAATATCAACACCTATATTTAAATAAAAATACAGTAAAAATAATAAAACCAACAAAAACTTTAATAACACATTTATTTCAATATTACAATAATCAATTTCAAAATTACAATAAAACACTAACACACACTATATACAAAAATACAATATATATATAAAATCACCCTTACATTACACATTACAATACAATACGTACCCCCGAAACACTATAATATATATATATATATATATATATATATATATATATATATATATATATATATATATATATATATATATATATGTGTGTGTGTGTGTGTGTCTCTAATGGTTAGTTCGGGGAGAATGTGGCAGTTTGAGGATTATCCTCAAAGTGCCACTCGCCAAAGGGATCGTTGCATAGGTTTTGTAGTCGCGCTGAAGAGATAATAGGCACTTTGACAAGTTATGATGCAACAGGTTGTTTGGCGAGTTAAGGCAGTTTGGGGAGATTTGCTGCATTCGTCATTTTGAAGACATAAAAAATATGCACTTACAATAATTGAAATTAGTTGAGAACATACAATTTTTATATGTAAACACAACATGTCTCTAACCACGCCATTTTCTTAAAAAATGTTAAAATAGGATTTATAATTTATGCTGATTAGTAAAATCTGAGTTTTGTATTGTATTATGAGTTTATTTCAAATGTGCACAAAACTGTTATAGATATGAAAGACTTCTTAATAAATAGTGAGCATCCTAAATTTTAAGAAACAATAATTATAATAATAGTAATAACTATTATTATTATCATTCTAATAAATAGCTTCTATTTATTATTATTATTAAAACGCCGCTGACATTTTATCAAATCAAATGTTTGTTTTTTGTTTAGTAATGTAGCTTATGATTAATTAATATAATAAACATAATGTGTTTTTAAGGGTAAATAAATAATATGTATTGCCAATAAATCCTGTATTTCTATTTACATACGCAAAAGAATAATTTATTCAAGTAAATAGTAATTTACTATAATATATGTGTGTTAGGTAAGGTATTACCAAGAGAGAAAAACATTGGCCAAGTGTGGAATTTTTTCGAGTGAGTTAGCACACACATTTAGTACCGCTTTTTGTCCAACACTTCTTAATTATTATTAATTACTTAATGCAGGTTTTGTTAATTTGTTTAATTCATTAAGAAACATAACAGAGTAATATGATACTGGTGATGCATTATCTTACTTGAATTTTTCGTTGCAACAAATTCATTTAAAAATGCGATATAAACATGTAAAGTAGGTATAAAATAACGCACCTGCTCAGGTATTTATGTAATCCGAACAAATGAAAATCTATAAAACTGTCATCTAAAACTATAAAAATCTATGCTAGGTACTAGTATACCTGATTTTAAAATATAAATGGACATTGTATTCTGCGTTGCGGAATAGAATAGGGTGTTTCGCTTGAGTAGCTTTCAAATATATACAATTAAATTTATTTATACTCATAATCTTTTTGAGAAAGGTTTTGATGTGGTGCTTAGTGATATTTTTTTAAACAGAATAATAAACGCTAATTCTGTCTGTTGTCAACCGTTACTATTCCAATTAAAAAAAACTAGCCAATAATAATAATAATAATAATAATAATAATAATAATGATGATGATGATGATGATGATGATGATGATGATGATGATCATAGTTATTATTGCCTCTTATTCACAAAAAAAATACATGAAAATCTAATCAGTTTTTTAGAAGTGTTTAAATTAAAAATACTAATTCATATGCAAGCGATTCTCTTAGTGGATATTATATTGTTTATTTGTAACATTTCTTGTATATTTATTATTTTTATTGTATGTATTGTATTGTTTACAGGGAATTAAATAGGCCTATTTTATAACTAATTACTGCTACACTGCCTCGCTAGGTTAACCCTCAGGCTACTTTTACATTGAATCAGCTATACGGCTTGCAATTTGTTAATTTAATCAGCGTTGTTAATTTCATTTCTTTTTGATACATTTTTTGAAAATATCTAGTTTTCTTGAAAATACGGCATTATAAAATATTACTTCCTTTGCTGGGTCCATAGAATTTATTATAAAAGAAGGATATAGTACAGGAAACAGATATTAAAATAATGTGTAATACCGACAAATATATTGTAATGTATATTTATTTCAACTGCAAGCCATCCTACCGAAATGTGATTGTACGGGATATGGGTACTAACTTCGTCCACTGTTAAAATATTTGCCTAGCATAATATTGATGCCAAACGAGGAATGGTAATACAGGAAAGATCTATTACAGGCAAAATTCTATCACAATATTCTACTAGACAGAGGAAGATACACTAAATGCGTTCTATTGTAAACAGGTAATACGAGAGAGAAACACATGTGGTACAGCATACTGTGTAGGATGTAACAGAAGTTGTATCGAGAAATGCCTAGTACACAAATAGCATGGTAAAAGAAATTTCTATTAAATAATTTGACATTACAAGAATAAAGCATCAAGCATCCTTTCATATTACAGGCCAACTGAACAATCTATAATCCATGTACCTGGCATTCCGCTGTGTTGCCGCTGTTAATAATTTGTACCCGCAATGGACAATATTTTACTCCCTGTAACTTTATATGTTTAAGTAATATGTAAAATATTAAGCAAAATGTATTCACATCACCAGTTCTTATATAATGATTATTAAGTATTATTGAAAAAATCTATAGTTATAAAAATGGTAATTGGATATTTCAGGAAACTTTATATATGTATAATAAATATTATGATCTCCTAGAGAGATATAGATAATATCAGGTAGTACCTGTTCACATATGCACAATAAGCCAAAGGCTGCGGTGCTATCGAGGCAGCAAAGACGCGGACGTGCTCTAACGGAAAAAAACCTGTTTACATAAAATCAATGAAAATGTGGACCAAGAGATACCCAGCGTCATTTTTTATTATACTCACTTTTTTACATCGCCGGAAACGTATCGCTATTTCTCCAAAAGATGAAATTCAATTTTTGATGTGGTCAGACGATAATAATGAAATTAATATAAAAAATTGTTTTCTAATCATGCAAACGTTTTTGATTATTTTATCGTTCAAGTATCTTATCATCACCCTGTCAAAAATAAACTTCCACTTAATGCGTATCATTTAAATTATTTTCTAAAATATTTTTTATGTGTTAAGTATATTTCTATGTGGATTTTTTCCTAATAAGTTTGGGAAAATGTTGATACAGTAATTTACTAGAAAAGTTCAAGATGTATAATTTCATGCAATTTATTACTATATGATTAGGATTCCTAATAGACTAATGCACAGTTGTGTGTTTTTTATTTACCTACCGTCGGTCTCTTTCCGCTACTATGGCCAATTACCAACAACAGGGAAGAGTTTCACCTCACCAACCTGTAAATTTTGCCAAACTCCTTTCTTTTTGTAACGAGGCTAGGGAGGTGCCAACATGATAAGGACACGGGTCTGGAGGCTTTAAGTCACCTCCGAAGAACGGACCCTTTCTCTGATGCTTTGGCAGTAGTCTTAGCTATAGAGATTATCATTTAATGGTATATAATTTTTGTCGAATTTTTGTAAAAAAAAAAACAATAAAGCTCAATATGTCCGTTATTATACAAGATACGAAAAAAATGTATACATTCATTATAGGGTGTCTTGAGCTACATCTTAAAAATATTTCTACAATCACAGGATGGCCCATAAATCGTTGCGTGATAAAAATGTTCTTTTTTTTTTAATCGAAGACGCCTTATGTTACTGCATTTTTGCATTTTCCATCGAAATATAATGCATGTCTGTAAGAAAATAAATGCGGGACGCAGCGAGAGCGTTATGGTAGCGAATTTTCATTAAATGCTTCAAATTTAAATAGCTCAATTTCCTATTAACCTATGACGTTGGCCAAGAAACCAGTTTTTTTCGGGAACACTTTCAGTTTACTTTCGGAAAATGTTGTACATTTTTAAAGAATACAGTTATTTGATGAAACATGGCACATTGTTTTTACTATATAGGTTATACTGGTGACCAAATTTGATGCAATGACGGTTGAAGCTGAAACTGAAAGGTGTGCAGAAGACTCTTCTTGCGACATTTTCTTTACATGATCCCTATTTGTTTCAAGTTCTTTGCCTAAATGTTGTGAATTTTGACGTCTCAAATCGCAACTCTGACGTTTTGAGGAAATCCCAATTTTTTTTAATGCCTATAACTTTTATGTCTTTTAACTCATACACCTAAAGTTTGGTACCTGGGTCACTATTTATAATCCAAACCCGCATACCAAATTTGGTTGCCCTTTATTTGTCATTTCCGGATATATAAATTGTTTTCGAAAGAAAAAACAAAATTTTCCGGGAAAACCTAGGCCTATTTTCCTGGATAACAAACTTATTCAAGCCACTTGCAAAAAAAGGTACTCAGAAAATTTTATCAAAATCGACTCATTATTTTTTTAGTTATCGGTGTGACACACAAATATATATATATATATATATATATATATATATATATATATATATATATATATATATATATATATATATATATACATATATATATATACATATAAAAGTTTGGACGCAGCAAATGCGTTATGGTAGTGAATTTTCATTTAAATGTTTTTAATAGCAAATATGTGTGTTTTTTTTAAGAAAGCAGGCTTCAAATTTGGTTATCAGTATAACCTATATAGTAGAAACAATGTGCCACAAACAACTTTATTGTTTGAAAATGTAAAAAAAATTCCAGAAGTAAACTTAAAATGTTCCCGAAAAAACTGGTTTCTTGGTCAACGTTATAGGTTAATAACAAATTGAGCTATTCATATTTGAGGCATTTAATTAAAATTCGCTAGCATAACGCACTTGCTGCGTCCCGAATTTCTTTTCTTACAAACATGCATTATATTTCGATGGAAAATGCAAAAATGCAATAAGGGGTAATCGATTAAAAAACAGAAAATTTGTATCACCAACGACTTATGGACCACCCTGTGATTGTAGAAATATTATTTTAAGATGTAGCTCAAGACACCCTATAATTAATGTATACGATTTTTTTTTGTATCTTGTATAATAACGGATATATTGAGCTTTATTGATTTTTTACGAAAATTCGACAAAAATTAGATACCATTAAACGATAAAATCACCCGATTAAACAAAATCGGCCCATTATTTTTTGAGTTATCGGTGTGATACATACACACACACACACACACACACACACACACACACACACACACACACATATATATATATATATATATATATATATATATATATATATATATATATATATATATATATATATAAATACATAAAAATTTAAACTGACCACGAATATGTGTTCTAGGGGGCCTAATTAGCGCTCATTTGAAGAAATTTTTTCAAAAGTCGGGATCTCCTCAATAGTGATTTTTTTTTAAAGAAAATTCACTGAAATAAGAACAAAATTATTGAAATTGGAGTGACTAAAATCAATAAAACATATAATGCTAAATTTAAAAAACTATCAAGATTAGGACTGGTTCATTTTCTCAAATTTGGTAATTTCTAAATAAGTTTCCAGTTATATAAATAAAATGCCATAATCTACTTAACATTAATTAATATATTTAACGAAATTTTCATTTTTTTAAACTACTTAAGAAATAGACATTGGAAAACTAAGTCACGGGGCCAGTCTTGCGACAAAAGTGAAAAATGTTTGAAAAAACAGATATTGGATTCTAAAATGCAACATTTATTTTTTTATTGGGTCACTTAGTGTGTGGTACATGTATTCGGTTGCAGTTCAGTGTAAATATAAATAAAGTCATAGATTTTTATTGAAACAAACAAACAGCACGACCTAATGTTTGGGTCTCTTTACCGATCTGGCATCGTTGCTCTTCAAACATGACAGTATTCGATTTATGACAAGATACCTTTTAACGGGACGTTCCAATACTAGAATGCAGTATAATAATGGGATATGCTAGATACTAGTAAATAGTGTCCTAGGTAAATATATTTCATATATATCTCCAGTGGTGTATTTTTATTTGTAATAGATTCGGTCTGTACAAAAAAAACTGTAATAGGTTATTCCTGATGTTAGCAAATATCAGTACGGGCAAGTTAGCGATAATGCCATAAAATGATGCTACTATTTTGTTGTACTAGTAACCATTGTATGCTGCTATATTGGTGTATTAGGAAATACTTTCATATAATTTTGTTTTTGCGATGTTATTGCTGTAATAGGAGTTTGTCGGTAAGATGCTTGTAGTGTATGACAGCGTCATGACATGATTTTGTAAATAATGTGAATTTACTGTATTATGTCCTTCCTTTAGGATAAAGTACGCACCCCCCCTTTGCTCACGGGTCTGTGGCAAATTTTCATAAAAAGTATGATAACTCAATTTTCCATTAGCATATAAATTTGAATTTGGTTCAGGTGTCCATAAAATAAACAGGCAAACCAAACTGTATTTATAATAATATAGACAAAGCAATTATCGAGCGATGGTAGGATGGGAAATGGGAAAATCTGTCATAGTGAGCCATCATTTCACCCGCTGCGCCAACTGAGATGGCCTATCTTAGTTATTCAATTGTGAGATAGAATATGTTTTTCTCAAAAAACTTAAATATAACATGTCTTATGAATTTGAAGAAAGAGTGATCAGACCAAGTAAAAAGACTACAATATAAACCAGGGACAAAAACTAAAGGGCAACGTTGAAAATATATTATCAGAAAATAAGAACCTTTCTAAGCAAAGCATGTAAGTATACTTGAAGAACCCAAATCACCACAACACATTGTAAAAGACGTAACGATCGTTTAACTAACAAAGTTAGCGTCATCAGAGGATGAAAAATTCTGAAATGAATTGAATTAAATGAAAATTCAGAACTGTTCATTCTCTGATTATGCTAAATTTGTTAGTGAGAGAATGTTTCATCATCTGATGACGCTAACTTGGTTAGTGAAACGATCGTCAGGTCTTTTAAAATGTGTTGTGGTGATTTGGGTTCTCCAAGTGTACTTATCAGTGCTCATCACAGGTTCCAATCTTCACTTAGTGAATGGAAAGCATATCTAGGGGAGTTATATAAGAGAGATGAAATTAATTGTGAGGAAGAGTATATATGTATCTCTATATACATAGAAGAAGTAGGAAAGGTACACCCAAATGATCTGGGCTCAGATATTTCAAGAGAAGAACTTGAGAAAATCTTGAAAAAGAACTTAGGCAGGGAAAAACCCCTGGTGTAGAGGGAATAACAGGGCAACTTTCAAAAAGTCTAGTAATAAAATTTAAATAGTGACTTCTTTAACTAATTGAGTAATATGTTAAGTCAGGAGAAGTACTGTATTAAGTCCCCAGTAAGTCTATAAATAGTTTAAGTGTTACTTTTCCAGAAACGGTGAACGCGCAAAAATGCAGCCGGTAAAGGACAATAAGTGTACAGAGTCGCGGAGAAAGTTATGCTTACCCTAATACAAGCTAGAATAAGAAACTTAATTGAAATTTGCTTGGGCAAATACTAGTTCGGTTTTGGACATTGAGGGGAAACTAGATAAGCAATACTATAACCCGAATTAATAGGTGAAAGATAATTGAGAAATAGAAAAAATATTATTACTTTGGTAGACCTGGAAAAATGTCCGACATTGTGGATTGAAAAATATTATTTTCTATAATAAAGAAAGCTGGATTGGATTGGAAAGACAGGCGCATTATTCTCAATCTAGTGCCTTAATATGTATTCACATGTATGAAACTGAATAAGGAAATGTGTATAGTGAGTATGCCTTGTTTATTCAATTTATTTATAGAAGATACAATAAATAGGCTGAAGAAAAAGTGAACAGGAATCAAAATAAATGAATGAAGTACGCAGATGACATAGCGCTGATACGAGAAACGGAGAAAGAGTAACAACGGCTGCTGAATGTTCTTGGTAGTGTTAGTGTGAGATGTTAGCATAATGGCCGCATTGTGTACATCATTCACACATTTTATTTATTCGCTTGTCCTGGATCCGCTCTCTCTGCCACGTTCATTTTATTTTTATCAGACTGTGTTAAAAATTATCAAACTAAAGATCAAGAAGGAAAAAACAAAAGTAATGAAGGTAAGTAAGAAGAGGACAGCGAGGATGTATTCAATCTAAATGGACAGCAACTTGAGCCAGTAGAATTATTTACGTACATTGGGAGTATTATTTCGGAAAATGGTAAATTCATAGCAAAAAAGTGAGCAAGGCGATTGGGACAAAGCTATCGTTCAGTAGACAAAGTACTGTTCTTACTAATAAACATTTTGGCTTGGAGCTGACCAAGATGTTCATCAAGTCGCACGATGACATGTGGTAGTGTATGTGGCAGAAGGCTGGACTTTTGATTAAGCATAACACAAAGAAAATGGAAGCTTTTGAAATGTGGACATGGAGAAATATATATATATATATATATATATATATATATATATATATATATATATATATATATATATATATATATATATATATATATATATATATCACTTAATTAGTATGTACTAACCTGCATTTTGCTAGGAAAACTTTTATATTTTGATCGAATACTTAGTTCAAGCTTATTCTCTGCCTTGAAAATATTTGAGATAAAAGCACCAGCATGTTAAAAATATATATTCAAACCTGGTAAAGTTCAAATTCAAAAAGATAATTTTTTCCCTTATTTTAAAATAGATGTGTAATTTGACATGATTTTGCAAATTCTTGACTAATTTGCAGGTAAGAAGTATACTACCTATATAAGGGCAAGTTTTGCAGACCTCATTCCACTCCATTCTTTTTCTGTCTCAGTTTGAGAACGTTAAGTTGCTAGTTGTTAGCAATTATATTAATTGTAAGTACGGTTGTATATACTGTGGGATTTGAGTTCTCCTAGTGTACTTATCAGTGCTCATCAGAGGTTCCGATCTTCACTTAGTTTACTGTGATATTGTGTCTGCCTTTGTCTCAGAAAATGTCTGCAGGTAGATTTAAAAATGTTTTATATCAATTCTTTGAAAAGTATTATTTACTATAAAAAATAATGCTGTTGCTAATTTTTGTTTATTGAGTAATATTTCATAAAACTATTAGTATTTGTTGTTGCTATTATTTACTTGCTTATTTGTCACTCAAATAATGTCTTGCAATAAAAATGTATCGTTTTCCAAGCAACAAACATTTTTTACAATGCAGTTGTCTTGCATATATATCACTAGTCATTTTGCGAATCTATTTCGAATTCCATCAAAATATAAAATGTTATTGTATTTGTTTGAGTCGACCGCAGCCTATAAAGTTGTGAATAAAAATATATGTTAAAATGAAGCTACTAGTCTGTTCTCCATTTAGAACAGAATATGTGTTTAATTCACGGTTACCTACCTTAAGTTTTAAAAGGACTGTCACGGAAGTATTATTAATTTTATTTGTACTAAAATGATGCGTTATTTGACCTACTGCATAAAATAATCCTAACATTTTTTTCGAAACAATATGACACTGTGTAATTAAACAGACACATTGATTTGTAGCAGAAAATTTATGATATATAATGTTACATTAAAATAACGTATTTTTATATCGTATTTAAAAAATAAATTTTTAATTGCTCTTTCTAATTGTGGTTCTGCCTTAAAAAAGATTCACTACAAGTTCTCTGTTTATTATTTTTGTTTTACTGGGAAAACTAAAAAGTTTGGTAAGGTGGAATCCTATATGATAGGCAATCTACAAAATTTATATGTATGTATCTAACAAACTGAGATAATGAAAGCGTTCTATGTAATATTATACAATGCTTTATTGTGGACATGGTGTTGTGGTTTCTACAATATTTTGTAATTTGTGAAACAATATCAAAAAAAGTAGAAGTTCTTATAAGTAAAACCAAGGAAAAGGCTTTGACGCCTCCATTTGATATAAGCCATAATAGTTTGAAAAAAAAAGAAGCAATAAAATATTTTCCTTCTTTTAGAACTTTAGGTTTCACCAGAAGTGGATTCTATCTTTGTTATTTCAATTAGTACAACATGTATATTATGCAAATTTTTAGGTTTACTTCCGATTTTAGGGTAGATGTATGAACATAATATTCTACTCAAGTAATTCAAATAATTAATCCTTACAATTAAAAAATAAAAGCTGAACCTTTTTTAAGTAGTATTGATTTAAGACTGATATAGAAGCTATGTTTTGGTGAAATGGTGACCTACAGCTATGTTAGAACTTAATATAGTTATAATGAAAATTCATTTCAAATAGACCCTTTCTCTGATGCTTTGTCAGTAGTTTTAGTTCAGTTTATGGTTTAATGGTTTATAATTTTTAGCTAATTTTCGTTGAAAAAAATCGTTAATGAGGAGACCGCGACTTTTGAATTTTAAAAATATTTCTTAAAACGAGTGCAAACTAGGCCCCCTAGAATCCATATCCGGGTTTAGTTTTAGTTTTTATCTGTTTACATATATACAGGGTGACGCATTTCTACGATTAAGCTCAATATAATTATTACACAAGATACGAGAAAAAAATGTACACGTTAATTATAGGGTGTCATGAGTTGCATCTTATAAAATTATTTTGACAATCACAGGGTAGCCCAAAAGTCGTTGGTGATACCTACAATTTTTTTTCGAAGATATATATTATTGCTTTTTTTGCATTTTTATCGAAATATGATGCATGTTTGTAAAAAAAAAATCAAGACGCAATAAGTGCGTTTTGGTAACGAATTTTCATTAAATACTTCTAGTTTCAATAACTCAATTTGCTATTAACCTAAGGTTTGTTGGCTAGGAACCAGTTTTTGGAAATATTTTAAGTTTATTTTTGGAACATTTTTGCACATTTTCAAACAATAAGTTATTTTGATAAAATATGGTACATTATTTCTACTATATATATTATACCGGTTACCAAATTGATGCCTGCTTGCATTAAAGAGACATATTTGCTATTAAAAATATTTTTATGAAAATTCATGTCCATAACGCACTTTCTGCGTCCAGACTTTTCTTCCACCCGATTCTTTGAAATGGCAATCATTGTCAATCTCCACTTAATTAAAATCTATAAAAGTATGTACAGTAATCTATTTCTTCTACCAAAGGTCTATCGTTAACGTTTCATTAAATAAAATTAATATTTACAACGAATGGACTAGAAGAGTGGTCAAGGAACAGAAAAAGCAGTGGTTAGCTTAAAAATATAAAACTTATACGTTAAATTCATTGCTTAACATAGCCTCCTATATTCAAAGTCACCAGATGTTTTTGTTCGCTTATGATAAATGTTTAAGAAGAGTGTATGAATATAATCCCGCCTATCTGTCCCATCTTGAATAGACAAATAGAAATGTCGACCCAAGCTTTTAATCTTTATAACATTAAACACATAACAAATAAATATACAGCAATACTTTTAAGGTTTATGAGGACTAATCCGTGCATGTATATATTCTGCCTTTGAAATAATATAAAATAAATTAGTTATAAGTGAAACATAGACACTTTGGATGTCACCAATGTTTACATAATAAGCATCTAATATTTAAATTACACACCGGACACTAGTAACTCTTAATTTAGTTTAGCCTTTTTTTATGTTACTGAAGTCTCTAAACTTTTAAAAGTCTAAATGGTATAAATACTTATCAATTGCTTCTGCTTCTAAAAGTTAAAGCTATCCATATTATTAGGCGTATTCATCTCTTTGAAAAAATACAGCTTCTTTTTTTCTAAGAAGTTTGTGAAACTTTAAACATATAAATGTTATTTATAACAATTCAAACAATTCAACTCCAGGCGGAGAAGCTTTTATATTTAAAGTGCTAAACAGAAAGCCTTTATGTTGACAATAGAGAACATAAACTACTCAATATTCAAAGCGAGTTTTGTGAGTTGCCGGTACAAAGGGCTTTAAGTTATATTTATTGCACTTGATAACAAATAAATAAAATTTTATTCAAAAAACTATGAAATATAATAATATATAAACTTATGCTGATAAGTAACGTAAAAACATAAACAGCGACAAGACAAGTTACACTTACAACTCAATAAAATCATAAAGGTCGAGTCTATGGTGACATACTTTAAAGTGAAACTTTAACCATTTAACAGTCATATCGGTATCTAAGTAAGTAAAATATTTATATAAATAACAAAATAACAAGTTATAGGAATAGAACCTCGGTGGTTCAGGGGTAAGAACGTGTGCTTCTGAACCGAAGGGTACTGGGTTCGATCCCAGGGTACTCCTTTCACTTTTTCAGTACAAACTGTAAAATTAACATCAGCTGAGGTTCTTACATTGTATTTGAGCAAGTTGAATGTCTGCACGTTCCGCCCTTCGAAGGGGGCGTAAAGCCGCCGGTCCCGTGTCCATGCTATGTTGGGCACGTTAAAGATCCCTACCCTCCTTACAGAAAGGCAGGGGTTCGGCAAAATTTCCAGCATAGTAAGGTGAAACTGCTCCCTGGCGTCGGTGATTGGCCATAGTCGCGGAAATAGGCCGACGATAAAGAAACAACACACACACACACACAAGTTATAGGAATGCAACACTTCCCGTGCTGGATAAATTTTTGGAGGGATTGACTAGAGCAGATAAAAGCCTGCGTTTCCAATCAGTATATAGAGAAGAACGAGACATTCAGACCTGAGGGATCACGTGTTAAAAGAAGTAGGTATTATTAATTTATTGTTTATGTTTTATCCCAAATAGATACAAGCAGCTTTAGTATTTTGGTTAAACTTATTTAAGAGTTATTTCTAATTAGGAAGTTTTTTCGTTTGAAAACTAAATAAAGGCATAAGCCTGATAACTATTATTTAAAAATGGAACTCTAGTGCCAAACTCATACTTTGTTAAACCAACTGATCATTTTGGTTCAACTACCACTTATTATATTGGTTTTCCATCAATTCTTCTGTTTTCAGTATACATTAATAACCTGTTTCTCCTGCTGCTGAAGGACAACCACTATCTACTCCGCCGTGTTAGTGTTCTATTATAGGTCGGTCACATATTTATATTTCTTTTACACCTACACGTTCTTCAGTAAAATGTTATTGTTTCCATATAAATTTTAGTTAATGACTATCTGTTTTCTATTAGAATGCAGTGAGGCAACTAAAAGTGACTTTTTCATTCCTGGTTTCCCAAAATGGAATTTACATGGGTCTTAGTGGATCAAGTTAGTTGTTTACGCTTAAGTGATTTTACTAAAACCTATATACTCCTCTTATACTCCTCTTGTCTAAAAAATACTAACTTTTATTACGTAAGTCAATGTTAATTTTTTTACATACAGCTATACATTATTTATACAGCTATTTTTTAGCATGGAGTTCAATAGAAAATAAGGAGGTACAAAATATATTTAGAAGTAATTTCACTAGTGGAGTTATTCCATCCAGAAGGGAATGCGAAAATGCTACTAAAAACAGCGAAGTACTTTCTTTAAGAACAGCAACACATTTAAAGATCAAGGTGTACAACGAGATGCATAAACGAGCGTGCTTATTAAAGCAAAAGAACACTTAACCTCTAACTAAAATTTACTGATTATCTTGATGTACGTATTTTGCAGATAAGTTTTGTTAAATTGATCTATTTTTGTCAGCATCCACAATAAATAAAATATTTGATACAAAAAACTTCGACAATGCCCAAATTTGTATTTGCTTTTATCATTTATGTTCAGGATTTATCGCGAAAAAGACTGTGTATAATATTAACCTTTCATTCCCTCACTTTTTGTTTTGTTGGTAATACTGTTATTATTATTTTACTTCCACATCGTCACAACGTGTGGAAGTATGGCATCGGCGACAAAAACTTCAAAATTTCTTTTTCGCTTAAACGTTGTAAAAACTAGCAAAACATATAGAAAACATGATTTGGGAACGAATTTTTTTTGTCTGCCGGTCTATATGTCTGTCTGTTTGTAGCCACGATAACTTTAGAACGAATTGTGATATCGTCTTCAAATTTGGTATACAGAAACACTCGACGAACGAATGGTTCGGATTGTTTTTAGGTAAAATATCTTTAGGGAGTAGGGGATGAATGGAGGGTGATTTGGTGAAAATTGACATTTTTTCGATAACTCGAGTAAAATAACGTTTTAGGATTAATTTATTAGAAAACTTTTAATTTCATCAAACATCTGTTATTCGGTGCTGAAATTAAATTACGGGTTAATTGTGTGGGGGTGGAAAATTGTTGACAAAAATTTAATTTTTTTTTTGCTAAAATGGCGTAAAAAGTCTCAAAACATAGAGAAAACTTGATTCTGGAACGAAATTTTGTTATCGGTCGGTTGGTCTGTCGGCATGTACATCTGTCTGTTAATAGGCGCAATAACTTTCGAACGAATTGAGATATCATCTTCAAATTTGATATCCAGTTAGCATCCAACAAAGGAACGCTTCGAATTGTTTTTCAGTAAGATCGTTTCAGAAGGTAGGGGATAAATAAGGGGTGATTTGGTGAAATTCGACATTTTTCCATAAAACTCTAATATAACGTTTCAAAAGTTTATGGGTACAGGAATACAAATACTTTCTTTATGGCCCAGTCATGGGCTCTAAATTCATTCCATGAAAATGTGTTTCTGAAGAGAATAAATTATTACAGCTATGCGGAAATTATGATTCAATTTGCAGCACTATTTTATGATGATTTGAACACTTTTTTTGCCACAATGTTAATCTGCTTGTAGAGATATATGACTTATTTCGGCAACGTTATGATTTACTTTTTCACTTGCATATTTTTGCTTTTATTATTCATGTTCCGTATGCATCGTTAAAAATATTGTATACTTTTTGTAACCTTTGGTCAGTTACTGCCAATATTCTGTTTGCACTATTAATATTATTAATATTATAATATATATTATGATACATTGTCCCTATATTAGGGAACAAATGGGGCAGGGCTGACAATTTACAAAATTGTTAGTTGGTTGTACACAGTCTCTATCTATAACATTATGTGTTAACTAGAGCTGTCGTGGCAACATAGTACCTAGTTCCGTGCCGAGATGGCGACCCTGTAGTACATCTCACAATGTTATACTATATTATATTCGTTTTTGACAAATGTTAATTTACTTGTAGTTATCTTCGAAAATACATAAACTATTCAGTTTTAATTTATTTGGTTTTATTCCTACAATCCGCATCTGTGGTCCCAATAAATCCTAGACTTAAAAATATTTTGTTTGGATATTATCCCTAACTTAAAAAGGTGAAGTTTCTTCATTGTGCATATATATTATACACAATGTTTAAGCGATATTCACGATATTAATTATACCCTACAGAAGAAATTTCATAATGGTTTTGATTAAATAATAAATAAAATAAAAACATTTTATTTATGATTTTTATTATTATTTCATCAAAGAAATGTTGAGAAAGTTAGAAATGTTTGAGTTTCTTAACTGTTATAAAAGCTTATAAGAAGATGTGAACATTTTTTTTAACAATGTATTTTAAAAAAACTGTTGATACACGTTTACTTAGTATAATACCTACATTTATTTTAATGTAGCATTTGCACCATCCATTATATTTTTTCATACACCTGTCTAGCGCAAGGTGTCTTATATTTAAAATGTATTGCCCATAGTTTACAGTATTGTTACTTTCTTTAAAACACAGTGTAAAACTTGTGTGAACCAGGTTTTTAAAGAAAACACACAATGCAACTGCATAATAAAATGTCAAGTAGTCTAATAAAAGCTTCTACAGAATTAATAGCTTTTAGATTTTAATTCAAGTAGAAAAATAAAAGAAAATAGATTCTAAATATGCATCTACAGGACGTTCGAAGCCATCGTTAATTTGATACCAAAACTAATGCTACAAATACTATGATATTATACAATCCCTAAAAAGAATATTGTAGGTAATACTCAATTGGGTACTGCTTTTAATGAAATTTCTTTAAAAAAATTCATTCACGGGGAGATTTGAATTCTGAAAAAATGTCTTTAAATGAGCGCGAACTAGGACCCCTAGATCCCATTTCCAAGGTCAGTTAAAATTTTCACCAAAATAATCACTATTAAGTGTGTGTGTGTCTGTGTGCTTTATTTCTTTAACGTCGGCCTATTTCCGCGACTATAGCCAATTACCGACGACAGGGAGTACTTTCAGCTCACTATCCTGGAAATTTTGCCAAACCCCTGACTTTCTGTAAGGAGCGTAGGGATCTTTAACGTGCCCAATATAGCATGGACACGGGACCGACGGCTTTACGCCCCCTCCGAAGGGCGGAACGTGCAGACATTCAACTTGCTCAAATACAATGTCACAACCTCGGTTTATGTTAATTGTACAGTATGTACTGAAAAAGTGAGAGGAGTACCCTGGGATCGAACCCAGTACTCTTCGGCTCAGAGGCACACGTTCTTACCACTGAACCGACGAGGCTCTAGCTCTATTAAATGAAATGAAATAAAACTTTGACAACGGGACTGACAAACCTGTTAATAAGCACTATACAACTCAAAAGTTACGTGTGCCGTTCTTATAAAATGTATCCAATATGCCTACAATATAAAACCTTCAAATGACAAATGTTGTTCAGGTTGACGAAAAAGTGTTATAGGAAGCGATTCTGCACCAAACGCTCTTATTGACCATGTAATTATAAAAGTGGCTTTAAAATATTTTGACAGAATTTTTAATATTCAACGCCAGTAAAGTTTGATGCCCCTGTATGCAAAATAATGCTTAGATTCCAAATAAAAAAGAAAAGGTAAGGTTTCCATTTAAAAAAGTTGGTTGTTACCAAGATCACAATTTCGGCGGTCTAAAAATTCCAAGAGCGCACATTATACAGGTGATTCAGGTAAAATTTAAAGGCTATATATCTTGGTAAAGATTAGGAATTTTCCAACTTTGTAACAAACAAATGACTGT
This sequence comes from Tillus elongatus, assembly GCA_964006375.1. Taxonomy (NCBI): domain Eukaryota; kingdom Metazoa; phylum Arthropoda; class Insecta; order Coleoptera; family Cleridae; genus Tillus; species Tillus elongatus. Next base: position 72,057,088 of record OZ023269.1, on the reverse strand, counting down.
TGCCATCTGTGGCTACGTTTAGCAGACTAACGTAGATATGTCATATGCAGATTGTGGGTGGCGCTGGCTTCGACAGAAATTATTCGATGGCAGGAACTTAGAAAAGTATTTTTTCGGTATCAGCGATCATTTATAAGCAATTTTTCTTTTATCAGAAATGTTTGAAAAGTTGACAGATTTTGAGATAATGGAGGTTTTTATGAAACTTCAGGAGATTACAACTGGTGGACGGCAAATAATTTTTATAATCCTTGAAAATGTAACGACCTAGGCCCAACGATGAATTTTGTTCAAGAGCTTAAGCAGAACGCATTAAGCGTAATTTATAGGTGGCGCTGATGTAGAATATTTTTTCCTGAACAAGAACATCTAGAAATGGTATGCCTGTGTAATTCTGTTTTCAAGCTAATGTTAATATTCTATTATGGTAAAAGAGAAAAACAAACAATAACTCATGAAATACAGTCCGATTATCAAATAATCTACATTGAGAAAAATATATTTTATTTATCAAGATAACTATAATCATAACCATAACATAAAAATTAACAAACAAAACTTACAACATATGCTCAAAAACGTTACCATTTGCGGCAATACAGATTTTGAAACGATGTCGTAATGCCTGATAACAAGGGTCTACCAAACAATGACTACATACAGCATTAAACCGTTTGGTGTTAAATCTGGCGAAAACGCTGGCTAATCGAGAGGTCCATTAGTTGCGATCCACCTTTCAGGATAAATCCACCTTTCAAGATAAGTACTATTCAAGTACTCTATAATTGAAGTCGCATTATAGTCATGTGCCTCATTATGTTGCCACCACCTTGCACTAAAGAAACCTCCTTCAACAAGCTAATATGTTTCAGAAACTCTAGGTAACGTTCGCCTGTTAGTTATCCTCCAAACAAAAGGATACCAATCAAATGCCCATTCAAAATGCCACACCTAACATTGACTGAGAACTTATTTTGATTGCCTGTTACTTTTGTCCATCTAGGACTTCTGCGAGACCAGTAATATCAATTATGTTTGTTGACGAGGCTGTTATTGTGGAAACAGCTTTTGCCAGTCCATAAAATTTTATCAAAAAAATCGTTGTCGGTCGCTACCATGATAGACATTCGTGATATAAAGTTAAAAGAATCTCCATGTACTAAATGATGTACTGAGTGTACTTTATATGAGTGGAACCTATTTTTCGAAGGTATTCTTTGACATGAGAAATAAGACATACCAGTTTCTTGTGATATATTCTGATTGAAATGTGCGGGTTACTTTCTACAAGCTATAGCACTTCTGCTGAACGTTGATCATTCGTGACAACACTCACACGATTTCGCTTTGACTGACTGAAAGTTTTTCTTTCTTTAACGTCGTTCTATTTCCGCGACTATGACGAATGACCAACGCCATGGAGCAGTTTTGCCTCACTATCCTAGAAACTTTGCCAAACACCTGCCTTTCTGTAAGAAGGAGAGGGATCTTTAACGTGCCCAACATCAAAAGGATACGGGACCGACGGCTTTACGCCCCCTCCAAGGGTCGGACCGTTCAGACATTCAACTTTCTCAGATACAATGCCACAACCTCGGTTGATTTTAATTGTACAGTATGTGCTGAAAAAGTAAAAGGCAAACCCTGGGAATCGCATCCAGTACCCTTCGGTTCAGTGGTAAAAACGTGTGCCACAAACTGAAAGTTCCGTATGGCATCAGATTTATTTTCAAATTTTGAATTGTTTAGCGATCCGGAGTTGTCCTGTTCGAGTATCGCCTCGAACAGGACAACAACTGCACTGGCATTTTCTTGACATTCTCCATAAATATTAATAATCATATTATATTTTCCTTCGTTTGTTAATTGAACCATAATAATTTAGTTCTTGTTTACTGGAAAAACTGTATTATAATGTATTGTTGACAGTTTGTATTTCTGACATGTCACAGTGAAATTTAGTAAGCCTACTACAGGCATTTACGAGTTACACCAGATGGATATGAGTTATGTAGTGTAAGTATGCAGCTCTAACGATGAGTCACTTGAAGGCAAAATTTTGAGAATTTTCAAACTAGATATGCTTAGTTTAAACATTAAAGAAATCTTTTTTTATTATTTTGTTTTATCTGCAATAAATATCAAACACTAATATTTTTACAACTACTTTGAATTCTAAATCAACGATAACTATTTTTGCAGAATTATATGATTAAAATTATTCTACATCAGCGTCAGCGCCACCTATAAATTGTGTTTAATGCATTCTGTTTAAGCTTTTAAACAAAAGCCATCGCTGACCCGGGTGGTTTGTTTTCACGGATTACAGAAATTATTTTCCGTTCACAAGTTGTAATCTCACAAAGTTTCACAATACTATCTCCAATATTTCAAAATCTGTTAACTTTTCGAACATTTTTGATACAACAAAAATTGCTCAAAAATGGCAGGTGATACCGAAAAAATACTTTCTAAAGTTCCCTCCATGGAATAAATCTTTTCGACTAGAGCGCCACCTACAATCTGCATATGACATATCTACGTTAGCCACCGATGGCCACAGTCATTTGTCTTTTACAAAGTTAAAAAATTTTTACCCATTACCAAGATATGTGGCCTGGATGTTTTACGTGAATTGTATATGTCAAATAATCGAAACATTTTTTGATTAATTTTTTCTTGTCAATATACTTCTATTCCTACAATATATAACAGTTGTAGGTTATATAGTATATGTATATAGTATATATGCATATATATATATATATATATATATATATATATATATATATATATATATATATATATATATATATATATATATATATAGTATAGTTCTGAATATCTGAAACATATCCCTAATGAAGATTGGGTTTTATGCAAGCGTAAACTTTAGGCTTTTTTGGGTAGCACATTTCAAAATTGAAACAAATAATATAATATACTATACTATATCTTATATGCTTTGATTTTTATATGTAAGAGGAATGTTATTTATACCTTCTAGAACTTTTAACTTATTTATTAGTGATTAAAATTTACACATTATGTCTTGTATTAACATGATTCTTTGTAAATCTTACAAAAGTTAAACTACAAAGCTGTTTTATTTAATGTCACTTTATGAATTTTGTATCGCTTTTGCTTATTCTGTCCTTCCTTTTTTACACAACGTTCCCGTAAAAGTGCCAAAATTAATCTTCACTTCCATCTAAATAACAATTTTTATTTTAGCTAAACGGTCTCAAAGTCCATAATTCTTTAGTACAACTATTTTGACAGTTTGGCGAAATAGAAAACAATGTTAGATCATTTTGTCCAGTAGACTAACAAACTCGTTGTGAAGCTGTTTTAAATTTATTTATTGTTTACACAAAATATTATCCGCTTTTTTTCTAGTACTAAAATATTGGCTGTAAAAATTTCGCCTATATTCTACTTTCAAAAATGGTAATTTCCTACTAAAAAATCAGTGTGCCAATAAGCCGTATCGGAATAAAAATTTTACACCAAAACTTCATCTATGCTCACTTTCAAAAAACTTATAATGAATGTTAAAATTCTTGCAACTACGTTTTGATACATCAAAATAACACTTTTATAAAGCAATGGGTAAAGGCGATTCCAAAAACTTATCAAAAGAGTTAGATAAGCTATTTAGCATATGATGCCAGTGACCTGATCACTGCGACGATGTGTGTCATAATTTAATATCGTTTGCAATTTCTATAAAAATGCGTTTAGGTGAATCTTAAATATTATCAAATAAAAAACAAAATGGAAAAAGTATTTTAAAGGGATTCAATCTTGATGGCTGTTAATGACATAATTCAATAATTACACCCTAGATAAGTTTGTGTCTTTTTTAAGTTATTATGTTTAAAAAATGTTTTATATAATGCACACCCTACCGCCATTTAAAAATAAAATAAGCACAGCGAAAAATAGCTTCAAGCTATGAATTTAATATATTCGCAACCTTACTTTGAAAAATGTCTTTTGTTTTACATTTAGTCAACAAGTTGTCACACAGGGGAAAAAATATAGGAAAATATGGCAGACATTTTAAAAAGCGGCCGAGAAGTTCTTATTATTGTTTACTGACAAAACTTATACTGCATGTTCATTCAAGAAGTCGAGCCTCAGTGGTCCAGTGGTAAGAACCTGTGCCTCTGAACCCCAGGATACTAGGTTCGATTTCCTGGGTTCCCTTTTCACTTTTCCAGTACATGCTGTAAAATTAACATTAGCTGAGGTTGTATTTGAGCAAGTTGAGTGTATGCAGGTTCCACCCTTTGGAGGGGGCGTATAGCCGGCGGTCTTCTGTCCACGCGATGTTGGGCACGTTACAGATCCCCACCTTCCTTACAGAAAGGCAGGGGTTTGGCAAAATGTCCAGGATATGGAGGTAAAACTTCTCTCTGGCGTCGGTGATTGTCCATAGTCGCGGAAATAAGCCGACGTTAAAGTAAGGAAACAATACACACACACACACACACGCACACGCACACGCCCACGCCCACGCGCACGCGCACGCGCACGCGCGCACACACACACACACACGCGCGCACACACACACACACACACACACACACACACACACACACACACACACACACACACACACACACACACACACACACACACACACACACACACACACACACACACACACACACACACACACACACACACACACACACACACACACACACACACACACACACACACACACACACACACACACACACACACACACACACACACACACACACACACACACACACACACACACACACACACACACACACACACACACACACACACACACACACACACACACACACACACACACACACACACACACACACACACACACACACACACACACACACACACACACACACACACACACACACACACACACACACACACACACACACACACACACACACACACACACACACACACACACACACACACACACACACACACACACACACACACACACACACACACACACACACACACACACACACACACACACACACACACACACACACACACACACACACACACACACACACACACACACACACACACACACACACACACACACACACACACACACACACACACACACACACACACACACACACACACACACACACACACACACACACACACACACACACACACACACACACACACACACACACACACACACACACACACACACACACACACACACACACACACACACACACACACACACACACACACACACACACACACACACACACACACACACACACACACACACACACACACACACACACACACACACACACACACACACACACACACACACACACACACACACACACACACACACACACACACACACACACACACACACACACACACACACACACACATACATACAAGCATTACATTTATTGTGACGGACATACCGTCATCCCGGAATATGACGGATTTGAAGCGACACAGTACAATTTGTTCCTCTTCGGTTTCTGAGATGGCAGTACCGTGCTGATTCTACAAACACTTCTTCCTTACAGAGAAAATTGAAGATAAAGAGATCCGTCACATTTGTAGTTCTTATTGCAGTGTGTCAAATGTCTGCCAGATATATTGTAATTTGGGACTGTGTTAAGAAAAACCGCCAGAATAAATGCAGTGTCAACAATGTGTTACATGCCTCTCGGTACAGTGTTGCCACGTGGCTCTTTGAATATCAATTTATTCTAAACTTGCATATTTCTGTTTACATTTTACAGCGTGAATCACATATCACCCGTACATGGTAACAGGCAATAGATAATATCACTTGTAAACTGTATTTGCCTATAAAGCATCTAATTTATTGCGTATTCCATGCGTGGGCCAACAAACTCATTTTTAAACGGGATCAGCTAAAGAGAGAAATAGAGATATAAAGACTTTTAAACGGGATCAGCTAAAGAGAGAAATAGAGATATAAAGACTTTTACTCTGGATTCGCAATTGCTTATTTTCTTCTCTGTACTCGGTGTGGCCGCTATATATATATATATATATATATATATATATATATATATATATATATATATATATATATATATATATATCCGTCTGATAACTCAAAAAATAATCAACGGATTTCAATGAAACTCGGCAGGTGCCTTTATTTTATTAATGGCTTGGATGAGTTCGTTAGCCAGGAAAATCGGACGAGGTTTTCCGGGAAAATTTTGAGTTTTCTTTCAAAAAAAATTTTTTCTCTGAAAATAACAAAGCTGCTCTAATGAAATTTACTATATATGTTTCCTTGGGAGAGGCCTTACTACGTACCAAAATTCAAATTTCTATGTTTTTAGAAAATTAAGTTATTCAATTTTAAATTTTCTTTCGAAAACAAATTTTTTCTCCGAAAATTATGTTAATGAAATTTGGTTGATATTTTGCCGTAGGAAAGACCTTACTACATATCAAAATTAAACTTTCTAAGTTTATAATAAATTGAGTTATTCAAATTTGAAGCATTTAATAAAAATTCACTACCATAACGCACTTGCTGCGTCCAGAGATTTTTTTTACTTGAGAATTGTGTACTCCCTCCTTTGGGTTGGCTACTATAATGTATAGCATCAGTAAGTACATTCTATATATATATATATATATATATATATATATATATATATATATATATATATATATATATATATATATATATATATATATATACGCATTTGCCGCTTTTTTTACAAATTTATACAGCTTTAATCAGTGAGTGCAGCTTTTTGGAGGCTAAAAATATTTGTCTCTGGGTATAAATTTATATTTAATTGAATTGCTTAAAAAATAATCTTGACAGAGACTCTTTTAAACAAGGATTTATTACTTCAGGTTTATGATATCGGTAACAAGTGTACTAACTTCTTTGCAAAATAAATCTATAACAAAATAACACGTTGAATCTTCTTCAACCAGCTTTAAAAAAGGATGAATTTAATAAGCAGGGTGATTTTTTATTGATCTATTATTGGGCAAACGCGTAGGGTTTTGACGTTATTATGTTCAGATAATCCTGGGGTGGTAACATTAAGTTGTTCCTGTAGTCGGTTTATTGCCTTTTACTAAATAAGGAAAATTAAGATTGAAAAGTCACAATTTTGAGCTGACCTGACAGTGGCATTTCCTTACCAAATAGTCATTGGTCATTGTTCAGAGAATGCAACAAGCAAAAATACAAAATCTCGTTCTTAACTGAATCATTTAATTAGACAATGACACTCAATTTTAATATAAAAAAATCCCAAAGAGGTTTTCCTGTTTATACTTAATTGTGCTATTTAGGATATGCAACAAACCAAAATTATTAGAACCTGTGATTTTTTGTGGTTAGAGGACCTAACGTCGGTTTACTCATTTTCAACACAAAATAAATCTCTAATTATCTGTAAATATGTTAAAGACGAATAGCCTGCAAATTTATATTCAACTCCTTAATGAATAATAGGTTACAATGAAGGGGTTGACTATAACCAAATTAGAACTAAACTATAAATGAAAAATGCATTCCTTAAAAATTAGTTTAAGAATAAGACACCGGTTCATAATTTCATATTACATATTTTCTAGTTAGTGTATAAAATTATATTTGAGGTACAGCTATTGGTATATTTAAAATCAATATTTATAATTATTTCTCGTATAGCGCTTCTTTGAAGACGGTTTAACTTTCTTTAGGGAATAGATAATTTGATACACCTTAAACAACAGGTACATATGGTCAAACAGGCAGATACAGGATATACAATGGCTTTGAAAACATCTGCATTTACCACATTCCGTGAAGTCAGCCTCCTTTTAAAATGAGTCACTACAGAGAAACAAAATAAATATGAACAGTTCCATTTTCATGGCACCCAGATGACATACGGCAAACAGAAATAAAAATTAACTCTTTCAAATAAAATATTTATTTCATTCCTTACTATATAAACAATAGTGTATCCAAATACTTAAGTTTTGTTGGAATTATCTAATATAATATAGTAATGTAAAGCTGACTTAAGAGAATCAGATACCAGTTGTTTTTAAAATGCATGCATTTATTATTAGTGAATTTTTATTTAAAAAAATCACTAATAGAGAGGTATCGATGGTGAGACTTTGCAAAAATTTTTTCAAATGAGCGCTAACTAGGACCTCTAGAAACCATATCCGGGGCCAGTTTCAATTTATATATGTATATATATATATATATATATATATATATATATATATATATATATATATATATATATATATATATATATATATATATATATATATATATATATATATATATATATATATATATATATATGTATCCGTCTGATAACTCAAAAAATAATTAACCGATTTCGATGAAACGCGGCAAGTGGCTTTCTTTTATTAATTGCTTGGATGAGTTCGTTATCCAGGAAAATCGGACAAGGTTTTCCGGGAAAATGTTGAGTTTTCTTTAGAAAAAAAATTTTTCCCCGACAATTACAAAGCTGTTTTAATGAAATTTAACGAATATGTTGCCTTGGGAGAGACCTTACTACGCACCAAAATTCAACTTTCTAAGTTTATAGAAAATTGAGTTATTTAAATTTGGACATCTGTCGCAGTTTTCCTGGACACTTAATTTAAAATTTTACAATTATTGTGTTTTCGTAATATATTAAGTTTACGTTCCACCAGACAATACAGTAAATTGTTTACTTTTTTACATTAAATAAAATAATAAACCATATATCCTGTGGTATTTATTTCAACAAAAAGGCATATAACTGGCCCAACCCTTAAAGTAAAACTTAAATTAACGCCAATAATAAGACCACTTACCTTAAGGTAACATTATGATAATTTTTTGGTGATAAATACTTATATTGGGCATGCAAGTTTTTGTTCAAATAATTATGCCGATTCATATCAGATGAGAACAATAACTTATTATCGGGTGCATTTTAATTACAAATATTTGACAATATAACAAATACACTTTCCAAAATTCAACCAATTTGTAACAAATAATAATTCGGTCTCATACACGGTTTTGATGAACCTTAGTGTTTACCCACGATGTAATCCCTAGGGCCACAAGCCTTTAAACTAAAAGGCTAACACACCGACCAAAAAAGTACTCTAGGAAACAGCACTCTAAAATTAACTTGATCATACAGAGTGTATCTTCAATATTATTACATTTTTACTAAGTTTTAGCTAAGTGATTTCACCCGGTAATATTAATGCAATAACTGACATTTTAAGCTTCTAAATTAAACTATAATCTACAAATTACTTTATGCAACACAATTCTTTATTAGATATATTTTCTTTTGAGTGGCCATAAGATTGTCTTAAAAAAATGACTCTAAAAATACCATTAAAACTTAAATGACTTAAAAACCGCCAATTTTAATCATTTCTCTGTCCTACAAGTCTCTTAAAATGTGTAGTAAAATCTAAAAATGCATTACCTATATTGTTCTATTTAAAATAATGAATTGGATAGCAAATATCAGCTAGACAGAGAGTTGTATATCAATGGGAGTATTTTTAATGAGTGGGTAATTAGAAATAACGCATAAGAGCTAACTTATGGAAATAATTCAGTTAAGCCTTTTTTCCTGATGAAGGGTCAATGCGCCAATGTAAGACATTGTGTGCCTTCAACATCAGATGTCAAATGTTACGCCTTCCGAGCAATTTAAGTGTGACGAAATATATAGTCTGCTGCAAAAAGTTTTTGTTTGTGAGAGAGATAATGACAACTATTTTATGTAATATAAACTTAGCGCTTCGTATAGAAACATCTTCTGATTACTTTTTTATCAAAATCAATATATTTTAGCTAACTCTGTAAGTTTGATTGTTTCTAAAGTCCTTATTTAGCCAAGATATAGACTGTTTAAAAATTGACTTCGTCTCTTAGAAATTATAAAAAATTTGCTTTTAAAATTGTCAATTTTAGAAATGTCAAATATAAAAGAAGATGAGCTTGAAATCTCAATATGTAAAATTTAAGAAAGCGGTAGATAATATTATACAGAATATTCATGTTTATACTTTTAATGAATAATCACCTCCAAAGAAAATTTTTACTTTTTAAATAATTTTTAAGAGATAGATTTACTAGACTTTTTTTGGATACCCAGCATTTATATATAGTTAGTGTCCAGCAAGCCGCGTAAGTTATTAAATGTAATAAGATATTTGCTTGATTAATAAGTACACTTAGGAGAGCCCAATTTATCACAACATATTTTTCTGACCTGACGATCGTTTTGTTAACAGAGTTAGCGTCATCAGAGTGATGGATAGACAAGTGGTTAGTTTATTAATCACTCTGATGACGCAAACTTAGTTCGAAACGATCTTCAGGTCTGGTCAGATAATAAGATAATAACAGCTTTATTAATAGGTAAGTACACTTTGGGTAACCCAATTCACCACAATATATTTTCTCACCTGAGATCGTTTCGCTAACAAAGTTAGAGAGGGATGAATCAACTAATCGGTTAGTTTATTAATCACTCTGATGACCATAACTTTGTTAATGAAACGATCGTCAGGTCGGAAATATATGTTGTGGTGAATTGGAATCTACAAAGTGAACCTATTAGTGTTCATCACATGTTCCAGTCTTCACCTAGTGCTTGCTGTATTTCCACCTGAACTACAACAATATATAATGTAGCGTTTATATTCTTTCACTTTACAAAAAAATAACATTTTGTTACTTTTATTAAATATAATACAGTTTGTAAGTTGCAAATATCTTACAAATAAATTTAAACTCTTCAAAGTATGTGCATTATAGATTTATTTATGACAGGCGTATTAACCAATTACAAAAAAAAGTATATGAGCTAACTTGATTGACTATAAGACATTTTATAGATGATCATAATAATGACACCAGCTGTTAAGATATTTTGATTATACTAAATAAACGAACTTATAAAATGCTAGACAATTTGAGGCATACAAAATAGGCAACAGTGAATTAAGAGTTTCGTATATATTTTTATTAGGAATTCAACATGTTAGAGCCTAATAAGTACAATTGGAGAACAAAAATCACCACAACACATCTTTTTAAAGACCAGACGATCGTTTCACTAACAAAAGTTAGCGTCAGCAGAGGATGAAAAGAAATTTTTCAATTTATATATGTATATATATATATATATATATATATATATATATATATATATATATATTACAGTCTGATGATAAAGTTGGGAACATAATTCATAAATACGTTATTTAATTTTTTCAAGAAAAACAGACGGACAGGTTAATTTTATCTTTTCAATTGCCAACTTATGTCGTAAAAATTACATTTATGACGTCACCTATTTCTGAATGATGACGTCATCATTTTTTTTAAATGACAATCATATTTTTTTGCTCCTCCATAGAACTGCTTAAATGATGATGAAAACAAAATAGTACCTGACATGACAATTTTTTGAAGAAATTGCGTTATTTACTTTAAAAAATGTAAACGTAAATTTAATAAGAAATAAGAAATATTTCTCACCGTTTTTATTTAGGACGAGTTTTCGTTAGAATAATGAGGTTTTAGAAAGTAATGAAAACTTGATTTTGTGATTTTTGATACGTTGTCATGTAACTATTTAACAGGTGGAACAAAAAGTAAAGTCAAAATCATTTTTTAACACACTAGATGCCACATTTCGTGAAAGATAGATGGACCGTCGAGGAGCCATTGTGTGGCCACCGCGATCCCCAGACTTGACTCCCTTGGATTTTTTCTATGGAGTTATTTTAGATCGAAAGTTTATTTCAAGAGACCAAATAATTTGGAGTAGCTACAGCAAAGAATTCGTGTTGAACTGGAGCAAATTAGTCCAGACATTTTTTAGCGCAGTATACAAAGTGTTTGCACTCGTATCGGTCAATGTCAAATAGTAGGTGGAGAACAATTTCAACATTTGCGCTAGGTTTTGTTTGTTTTCCTTGGTTCAATATTTTTTCCATTAAACTCACGTTTCCTAATTTTAAAGTAAATAACACTATTTTAAAAAATGTGGTCAGGTACCGATGTTTTCATCATCATGAAAGTAGTAAGCAGATCTATGCAAAAACCGCAAAAAATATGCTTGAATTTAAAAAACTTATAATGACGTCACCGTTCAGAAATAGGTGTCGTAAATGTAATTTTTATGTCATAAGTTGAAAATTGAATAGATGAAATCGACCTGTCCGAGCGTTTTTCTTGAAAAAATTTAATAACGCATTTATAAATCATGTTCCAAACTTTATCATCACACTGTATATACTTTTATATATATATATATATATATATATATATATATATATATATATATATATATATATATATATATATGTATATGTATATGTATATGTATCACACCGATTACTCTAAAGATAATGATGAAGATTTTGATGAAATTTGGCAGGTACCTTTCTGTGGCTTGGATAAGTTTGTTAGCCAGGGAAATCAGACCAGGTTTTCAAGAAAAAATTGGTTTTTCTTTCGGAATTTTATTTTATTTTATTTTAAAATAACAAACCTATAGCGACAAGATTTGGCACATAGGTTTACGTTATAAAAATAAACTATACACCAAATTTAGAGCTCTGCGTTACAAGAAAGAAAATTAAACCTAAGCATTGAATTAAAACAAATGTTAGGTGCCAGATTATTTTCATGAAAATTCATTACCATAACGTACATTCTGCGTCCATAGTTTTTTAACTTTCGAGGGTAATTAGTTTTAGTATTTACAGAAGTTTCAATTTCTGGCATCCCCTTCCCGTTACATGGGTAGTTTTGAGAACAGGAAGATCAAACTACTTTCCCCTATGTCTAAGTGTGAAGTACATCTGTCTGTGAACTGTGAACTGTAAAATACTATGTCAATTAATGTGGACACTACAGGTGTAACATTCAGACGGAAGAACCGACGGATGGACAGCCAATGCCTCGTTGAAAAGATTTTGTTTTTTAAATCGAAAACTAATAAAAAACCGAGCTTTTAATTGGCATTACTTTGTACAATAAATCAGATTCGTATTTATTTACAATAAAATCAGCAAACATAAACAGCAGGGCTCAAGCCCAAGGCTCCCGCGTTCAACTCGCCAAATTATTTGTCAGTACATACTGTAAATTAACATTAGTCGAGGTTGTGGCATTGTGTTTGAGCAATCTGAACATCTGCACGGTCAGCGCTTAAGTGCGGGCGTTAAGCTGCCAGTCCTATGTACCATGGGATGTAGGGCACGTTAAAGATTTCAGCACAGAATAACAGCTGTTTGATGAAATTAAAAGTTTTCTAATAAACAAACCCTAAAACGTTATATTATTCGAGTTTTAACGAAAAAATGTCAAGGTTTAGTGAATTTTTATTTTAAAAAAATCACTAATAGAGAGGTATAGATGGTGAGACTTTGCAAAATTTTTTTCAAAGGAGCGCGAACTAGGACCCCTAGAACCCATATCCGGGGTCAGTTTCAATTTATATATATATATATATATATATATATATATATATATATATATATATATATAAAAATATATAGTTGTATTATAGTTGTATTGAGTAGACGTGTTATTCGGGCTGTCTGCATTTTTATCTAAATACTCTGGTTTAGAGTCGAAGATAAATGTACTTTGTGTAGTGATTGTGAAGCAAATTTTGTGGGCGTTGTTTCTGCGTGCCACGTAAGTTGAGTTACCACATCATTTGGATAATATTTGAGTTTGAAGTATATGTTTTGGCTATATTTTACCTTAAATTTTGGAATTCATATCTGGGAAGGAATAAACTGATAAGATTATAAATAATATGTCTGTAGCTGCCGAATATACTGATTTGGAAAAAAGGATAAAACAGTTGATTGAACTACATACATTGGAAATTAAGAGAGAGATAAAGAGGGAAAATACCAATTTGCTATTGGCCCTGAAGACATTGACACAAGATATACATGACATTAAAGTGAGGTGTGATAAGATAGAGAGAAAGCAAAACTTGTTGGAAAAGAGGTTAAAGAAGAATAACATCGTGATTTTTGGACTTCGTGTGGATGGTGGTGAGGATCTGATTGGGAAAACCTTGGAATTTATAAAGCGCTCTTTTGAGATACATTTAACAGAGGCTGATTTGAGTGATGTATATATGATTGGCAGGGGATTACAAAGGCCAATCATAGTAGAGTTCTTGTCTTATATTACAAAGAGATCCATCTTGTCAAGATCATATAAGTTAAAGGGAACTAAAATATTTGTGGCGCAGGACCTGACGGAGGAAGAGCAAAGGGAGGCAAAGATACTGAGAAAACATCTTAAGCTGGCTCGTAGTAAGCAGCAAAACGCGTATATTAAATCGGGGAAACTTTGTGTGAATGGTGACACGTTTAGGGCAGAAGACCTTGAGGACTTGCCAGAGACTGAAGCGCTGGATGATATTGTACCTGAACAAAGGGCCAGCAGTGCGCCGTCGACACCTACCTTGGTGAGGTCTGAGGTGGTCTTGAACCAGGAGCCGAACAGTCCGGGGGTGGCGAAGGAAAGTGATAAGACAGGGAAGAAGACTTATCGTTCGGGTGTGACAAGTGCAAGCGGGAAACCAAACACTAGACAGGCTGAGAGGAGACAGATAACACCGGTGCCTAAGACGGGTCAGAAGTAGCGGCTGCGATAATTGCAACTGGCTCTGCGCTTGTGTGGGAGAAACTGTGGATGGTGTCTTTTTTGTGCAAATCAGTGTATATTGCCTGATGTATGAATGACTGATAAAGTACTGGAAATTAACTGAATAGTTGACATAGATTTAGTGCTGCTTTTGATTGTTTTTTATTTGTTTTTTTTCTTTTGTTAGTTTGTAGTTTCTGTTTTGTGTATAGGCTTAAGGATCACTTTGAAAGGGGATTCATATATATGTGTATAAATTATCTTAATATGGTAGTTTTGTTTACTTATTGAGTATTTGTGAAATCGTTCCGAGTTGTGTTGATCTGGAGGGCATTCACAGCTGAGCACTTGTGATCTGGGTTTTTTTTTTCTTTTTTTACTTTCCGTTGATTGATACGGTAAAATATGGGAGAATTTGACAACATTATGAATATACTGCACGGCGTCGATCGGGTGGCTGAGATGAAATGTAATGATAGTGAAGAATGTCTGTCTCTCCTGGGGGCAGATAGTTATGGTGTAACCTTTATGCACTTGAATATAAGAAGCTTGAGAAAAAATTTTGATGAGTTAGTCTTGTTCTTGCATAGTATTGCAGGAGCAAACATTGTGGCTATAGTATTGACTGAAACGTGGAATGTGAGTGACATATCTCAGTATGAAATAGAGGGGTTTCAGGCGCATTACAGCGAAGGTGGGTTTAATCAGAATGATGGGGTGGTTGTCTATTTGAACGATCAGGTGAAGACGGTGGAAGTGGCTAAGGTTAAGCTAACAGAAATTACATTTGTAAAGACAACCATGAAAGTCAAGGATAAAACCATAAATTTGTATGGCTTTTACAGACCCCCTTCTAGTGATTGCCAACTGTTTTTGCGAGAACTGGATACACATTTAAAGAATAATCGAAAAGGTGATATAGACTTGATCTTGGGAGACTTTAACATCGACATAGGTGAGAGTGTTCCCAGTGTATATGGGGACATTTCTACAACCTATATAAACATACTTCAATCCTATGGTTTCGCCCCGTGTATTACCTCCCCAACTAGAGTTACCGACACTACATCCAGTTGCATCGATCATATATTTGTAAGGGGTGGGGATGAAAGTGTTGAGATGAGGTCAATAAATTATTCGTGTGGTATTACTGATCACCATCCGATCTTGCTAAACATACAGTTTGGGCGGCATAAACTTTGTAAGCGTCCGAAAAATAGAATGACTGAAATAATTAACTTCGAGCGGCTGACGGAGAGGGTGAGTGGTGAAGTATGGTCGGCGGTTTATGGTGCTCAGGACCCACAGAGTATGATGGATGCATTTGCCGAGAAGTTGGAAGATCACGTGCAACATTGTAGACAGACCATTTGTAAAGAGGTCACCAAAAGAAAGGCTTGGATAACAAATGGACTCATAGCATCTATGAAGCAGAGGGACAAGTTGAAGAGAAGGTGGATAAGGACAGGGAGTAGTCTTGACAGAACTGTGTATACAAACTACAGGAATCATTTAACGCATCTCATTCGTAATGTACGAAATAACTACTACCAAAAGAGGATTCAGGATGCAGGTAGTGACTACAGAAAAATTTGGAATTCCATCAACGAAGCGATAAATAAAAGAAAGGTTAAAAAAGGGATTGAGACTGAGTTCTTCATATCGGATGATGGTTCGGAGATAAAGAATGAGGTAGAGATAGCTGACACGTTTAACAGACATTATATTGCAATTGGGAAATATGTCTCTGGTAATGTGGGAAATAGGGTAGCCATTAGAAGCGATGCGAAGGACAGATTTCGCGATAGCTTGTTCTTACAGCCCGTTGGGGAAAACGAAATTATTGAAAATATAGGTAAGTTGAGATTACATAGCGCTCCAGGTAGGGATGGTATAACAGCTGAAATATTAAAAACCTGCCATAAATACATATCTAAGCCCCTGGCGCATTTAATTAACTGCATTTTTGAAACGGGCATTGTACCTTCCCAATTTAAGGATAGTATAGTCATTCCCATCCACAAGTCAGGGAACCCCCGGGATTTTGGTAACTATAGACCAATTAGTCTGGTCAGCAGTGTTGCCAAGGTGTTCGAAAAATGTTTGAAAAATAGACTGGCATCTTACTTAAATAAACATAACCTAATCTCTAGATATCAATATGGTTTTAGGGAAAACATGTCAGCGGAAGATGCCTTGCTGGCTTTGACTTCAGGAGTGTTGGAAAGGTTTAACTTGGGTAGGAAGACTGTTGCAGTATTCCTCGATATACGTAAGGCATTTGATACCGTATCACATACAAAATTGTTAAACAAACTGGAAGACATTGGAGTGAGAGGTACGGTTTTGGAGATCTTCCGGAGCTACTTGCATACACGTACACAAGCAGTGAAAGTGGGGAAAACAGTCGGAAAACCAATGACTGTTGAGGCTGGTGTGCCACAGGGTTCTGTGTTGGGGCCAGTTCTGTTCTCCATCTATATTAATGACCTACTAGATAACAAAAACCTAGAGTGCTCGACTATAGCATATGCTGACGATACTGTATTGCTGTTTGAAGGGGAAAGTTGGACTGAAGTTATCGAGAAAGCTGAGAGAGGAATAAATACTATGAAATTACTTCTGGATGATAACTTGCTCTCTTTAAATGTAAGTAAGACGAAATATATGACATTTTCTCCTACCAACGCGGCATTACCTGCAGACTTGGGAGATTTAAGTGTGGTGGGGAGTGTTAACCCCATTGAAAGAATACAAAGTATTAGGTATCTTGGTGTTGTTGTTGACCAGCACCTCAAGTGGCATGATCATATTGATTACATTAACAAAAGGATGAGAAACTTAATCAGCAAATTCTACTCACTGAGGAGTGTACTTACGATAAAAAATCAACTTGTGTTATATAGAGCATTGGTTGAGTCGATATTTTTGTATGGCATATTGTCCTGGGGTGTATGTTATGAGAGTGCTCTTTCCTCCCTGCAGATCACACAAAATTTCATACTGAGGGTCATATATAAGAAAGATGTCCAATACCCGACTAAATTGCTGTACAACTGTGACAACAAAATATTGGACCTGAGAAGCTTATTTGTGCTAAAAGCACTAAAATATATGCATGTACACAGTGCAAAACAGGCAAGAATGACTCATGGTTATACAACGAGGACTCGTGTAAATGATGACTTGTCAGTTCCACTAAGAGTCAAAAATGCTTCTCAGCGATCCTTGTGGTACTACGGCCCAAAGTTTTATAACTTAATACCTGGAGAATTAAAGGGACTGATACATTACAAGTTCAAGAAAAAGGCTAAAGATTTCCTAATACAGAGAAAAGATTCATTCCTGGCGATTGTTAATGGATGATTGGGCATGTGTGAGTGAGCAAGCGAGTAAGTGAATGGCTAAGTGCTTGTGTGTAAAGATCTGTATGTGGCTGTATATGAGTGTGAGAGTGTGCCTGGGGAGTGATGGTATGGTATACAAGGACATGGATGTGGGGTGGTATATGGACGCGAGTAAGAGTGAATGGTTCGTTGTTTGTTTTCTTGTTCTTTTTTCTTTTTGTTTCTGTGAGTGAATGGTTGAGGATGAGGTGTAGAGGGGAAACCTAACGGTGCTGTGATAAATGTGCTGTGGTAAATATTTTTGCGATAACTTCAGAAGATGCTTTGGCACAGAGGGGAAGTGGGGATGTAATGTTCCATGTCTGTATCATACGGCCGCGCGATCGATGTGCTGTGTATTTTGCTTCGTGAAACTGCTTACTTTTGTATTGTTCTTCTTGGAATTTCACCTGATGCTTATGGTCGTAGAAGTGTTGAGCTTTAAGAAATAAAGGTAGTCTGTTTTGTGTGATCTTAGTTTTGTTTAAGTATTGGTGTGGAGGCTGTGATTGTTTTCAAGTTGCTCATCGGCAATAGAGAGGCATGGCTCTGAGCGTCATAAATTGTGTAACTTGTAAAAGTGTAAAAGGCATACACAAGTCAATAGACTTAGATGTCTTAGCTGATATGTAAATAGACTTGATATGTATAAGCTTGTGAATGTATGGTGTGAATAAATTTTCAAATTTTCAAATATATATATATATATATATATATATATATATATATATATATATATATATATATATATATATATATATATATATATATATATATATATATATATATATATATATATATATATATATAGGTATCCATCCGATAACTCAAAAAATAATTAACCGATTTTGATTAAACTCGGCAAGTGCCTCTCTTTTATTGATGGCTTGGATGAGTTCGTTATCCAGGATAATCGGACATGGTTTTCCGGGAAAATTTTGAGTTTTCTTTAGAAAAAATTTTTCTTCGAAAATAACAAATGTTTTAATGAAATTTACTACATATGTTGCCTTGGGAGAGACCTTACCATGTACCAAAATTCAACTTTCTAAGTTTATAGAAAATTGAGTTATTCAAATTTTAAATTTTCTTTAGAAAAAATTATTTTCTCCGAATATTACAAAGCTTTTTTAAAAAATTTAGTGGATATCTTGCCTTAGGAAAGGCCTTACTACATACCAAAACTAAACTTTCTAAGTTTATAGAAAATTGAGTTATTCAAGGTTGAAGCATTTAATAAAAATTCACTACCATAACGCACTTGCTGCGTCCCGAACTTTTTAAATTTATTTATATATAAAGCTTCGTCTCGGAATTGTTTTCAATACTTGGGCATTCGATTTATTATTAAAATGCACATCTTATAAGTATAAAATATATATTCTTATTATAAAAGACAGATATTGCCTTAAATGTTTTATTACAAACACAACACTACCCTGAGCAGTATAATATATTCGGTATTATTCCATGATGACAAAAGAAACTACCTGCTTGAACCTTTTAGTCATACATGATTATACTCAAGACACAACAAATGAACTGCTCCCATTACAAAAGAGCCAGTATTCATAGTTTTCTAACTTTGGAGACACTATTAGTTTCACTATTTACGGAAGTTTCTTTTTCTGGCATTCCCTTCCCGTTAAATGGGTAGTTTTGACAACAGGGAGATCAAACTACTTTCCCCTAGGTCTAAGTGTGAAAGTACATCTGTATGTGAACTGTAAAATACTATGTCAATGAATGTGGACACTATAGGTGTAACATTCAGACGGAAGAACCGACGGATGGACAGCCAATGCCTCGTTGAAAAGATTATGTTTTTTAAATCGAAAACTAACAAAAAACCGAGCTTTTAGTTTGCATTACTTTGTACAATAAATCAGATTCGTATTTCTTTACAATAAAATCAGCAAACATAAACAACATAGCTCAAGCCTAAGCCTCCCGCGTTCAACTCACAGTAGAAACGCCAAATTATTTTTCAGTACATACTGTAAATTAACATTAGCCGAGGTTGTGGCATTGTGTTTGAGCAATCTGAACATCTGCACGGTCAGCCCTTAAGTGCGGGCGTTAAGCTGTCAGTCTCATGTACCATGGGATGTTGGGCACGTTAAAGATTTCAGCACAGAATACCAGCTGTTTGATGAAATTAAAAGTTTTCTAATAAACAAACCCTAACACGTTATATTAATATATATATATATATATATATATATATATATATATATATATATATATATATATATATATATATATATATATATATAGGTATCCATCCGATAACTCAAAAAATAATTAACCGATTTTGATTAAACTCGGCAAGTGCCTCTCTTTTATTGATGGCTTGGATGAGTTCGTTATCCAGGATAATCGGACATGGTTTATATATAGGTATCCATTCGATAACTCAAAAAATAACTAACCGATTGTGATGAAACTTGGCAAGTGCCTCTTTTATTGATGGCTATTTACTACATATGTTGCCTTGGGAGAGACCTTACCATGTATATTACAAAGTTATTTTAATGAAATTTAGTGGATATCTTGCCTTAGGAGCAGTATAATATAATCCGTATTATTCCATGATGACAAAAGAAACTACCTGCTTGAACCTTTTAGTCATACAAGATTGTACTCAAGACACAACAAACGAACTGCATTCAATCGGCAACACTGCAGATTCTATTTTTAGAAATCCGCCACAAACTTGTTGTGTCTGTGTTTAAAAAATCTTCCACAAATATGGTAATGCTTATTTTAAAACACTCATGCAGAGGGCGCTGTTACTAGTTTTATTCAAACTGTCACAAATATGGTTATCTAAGCAAGGTAAGTACTGCTATCCCGTAAGCGAATTATAACGGATCTCATAGTTTTATGTTTTTCGTACAAAACTAACCTTCGTAATTCGGTTTCTTAGCTATAAAAATTGTGGCGGACCAAAAAATCCGTCACAAATTGATGAACCGTCACAAACTGGTACTATACTTGCCAGAGTCTGCCACATATATGTTAATGCGTACACACACACACACACACACACACACACACACACACACACACACATTCGAGAAGTGTTAGCCTTTTTTTTCTTTAACGTCGGTCTCTTTCCGCGACTATGACCAATCACCAACGCTAGGGAGCAGTTCCAGCTCACTATCCCGGAAATTTGGCCGAATCCCTGCCTTCCTGTGATGTGCTTAGGGATCTTTAACGTGCCCAACATCGCATGTACACGGGACCGACGGCTTTACTCCCCCTCCGAAGGGCGGAACGTGCAGACATTCAACGCCACAACCTCGGTTTATGGTAATTGTGCAGTATGTACTGAAAAAATGAGAGGGTAACCCTGGGAATGCAACCCGGTACCCCTAGATTCAGAGGTACACGTCCTTACCACTGAACCACCGATGTATACTATAATAAAACATAATTTATAAGGTTACGTTTGAGGAAATTTCATACCAAAACTCATACCTCAAACATAGATAGTATTTTACACACACAAAAATCTAAATATGTAAGATAAAATCAGGCATAGGTTTGTGAAACCATTGCTTCTTTTATGGTACATTTTGATATTATATTTTTTACTATCCAGTGCCACTTGGATAATATAAAAATGTAAAATCCATTAAGGTATTTTCTTGCGGTTAAACTTTTTATGTTTAAAGTTGCTTTATGCCCTTATTAGTTTTGTTACAAAATTTCTTATTTGAGGAAAACATATTAGATCGTTTGCAGAAACGGTTTGAAAAGAAAATATAACCCTAAGCACTGGCTATTTGTATAAATGGATATTCTTGTATAAGTCATGTCAATATTGATTTCTGCCTGTTATCAAAAGATTGTTCGAAACAACTACTTTCTGGGTTTAATTTCATTTTAATATAACACTAGGTTTTGGGAATAGCAAGAAGATATCATTGTCCAAATTAAATTGGCCTTCTTATGCAACTACTTAAACAATGGTAAAATCAATCGTTGAATTTTGCGGCATATTGTTACATATGTTATAAAAGCAAATTTAACATTTAGTATCTTAAAGTCATGTCAAGTAGTGACAGCATATCGAATGAAGACAAGTCAGATATTTATATCTCAAGATTTGTTTATTTAGTAAATACAGTTTTTAATAAAAATGCTATGTCAAAATTATGTACTGGGCACATTAAGTCTTTTTTTTAAACACTATAACAGTTAAATGAAGGAATTTAAATTTGTACGTACATATATCTTCCCAAAAGAACCATTGCACCACAAATTTATGTACGCTTATACATACAAATATCCCCAAAGGGATTGTTGGACATATATATATATATATATATATATATATATATATATATATATATATATATATATATATATATATATATATATATATAATTACATTTATTATTTGAAATATATAGAGATATAAAATACATTTTTTGTCACATTCTGTTTTACATGCGACTAAAAATTCCAATCCTAATAAAAAAAATGACATTAATATTACTTACATAACTGGGAAAACTTTAGGAAACACAACTGCACCCTCAGCGAGATACTGGTACAATATTCTTATTTCTGCTTCATCAGTACTATATTTCACCAGTGTTGCCAGAACTGTTAAAACCAAAGCCTGAGTTGAAAAGTCAGTCAACATTTCTGGGTCCAACAAAACATTATTTTCATTGCTTACTGAAACTCTTGTGCTTCGATTCTGAAAAATGAACCATGATATTACCAATGAAATATTTTAAGTTTAAAGATTTTATAAATTTAGTGGCTAAAAAATCAAAACACTCCATTAATTATAATACAACTAAAGTGTTTTCCTATCCATACAAAACGAAATAAAAGGAATAAGCCCCCTAACTTTCTTCAGTGTTGATGAAAACTGCCATCACTTGTATTGACATTATATAAGACAATTTATGACCTTTTATTAAAATTAAAATAATCAAATCATATTACTACCCCATATATTAGGGTGCTTTTACACTAATATTTTATCAGCAAAGATTTAGCCAGTATCTTTGTATACAAATTATACAAAACGGATGTTAATTTTCACACTTCTTATGATTAGTTTAGACATATATATTTTTTAAATAATTGACTTTGAAAAATAACAGCTTGTAATGAGGCCTGACTTTGCGGGGTGAATTATACAGTAAAACGGATCAATGGATTTACAGGAACGGTCCCGGGCGCCAGATTTTAGAGGGTTTACTCCCTACGAGGGTGTCTGCGACCTCGTCACAAGACTCCGACCACTGACGTGGCCGGAGTGCCTGGATAGCTCCGTGGAGAGGGTCCGGTAGCCTGGGATGTAACAGGCCGTATAGATACCTCCGGGGTTGCGGGCTTTCTTCGCTCCCCGGTATTTCCCTGACCTTCCGAAAGTTTATAAGGGTGTAGCAGATTTATTTAAAGTTAGGAAATAGACTGAATGTAGTTTCCACACTATTTATTACATTATAGGACGTTACAGCACGCTGGTATGCTCACAATATGAAATGTACTTATCACACTAATTTACTCTAAGACAAGTTACGTTACTGGTGACGGGCCAACGAAGTTACCTTTCCCCCCGGACGTCAGGGCGTCGATAAGGAGCGGGAGGGTTACAGGGGAACACCCTGTAAAAGGATATTGTCGTATCCCACTCGACCTTGGCCTGCTTGTGTACTACAGCGTCCAGACCAGAGTCGACTTGGAACCGTCGTAGGTAATACCCTTAGAAGGTCTGTGTTATCTACAGCATCACCTTCCAGAAGTATTACGACACGCTAACAATGAGGGGATAGGATTATAAAGGAGAACGGCACTAAATCTCGTGACCTCGACGTCGACGGGTAGGCACGTGTGGATTGCAGAAAATATCCGAAAATTTGCTACAGTTATATCAAATAAGGCAAAACTAAAATATTCTTACCTAGACGGCGTTCGGTAGGTTTATTACGCCACGGACTTGCC
The DNA here is from genome assembly GCA_964006375.1 of Tillus elongatus. Taxonomy (NCBI): domain Eukaryota; kingdom Metazoa; phylum Arthropoda; class Insecta; order Coleoptera; family Cleridae; genus Tillus; species Tillus elongatus. The sequence goes on along the minus strand of OZ023269.1, from coordinate 72,032,998 downwards.
TCTCACAACCACGGGCAAGAAGGTACGGTGTACTAACGTTTCCCCTACAATCTCTATAAACTGACTCTAGTTCTTGAATATAACTTCTAGCTAAATATTTATTAACACGCTACGGCAAACGGTGAACTCTCTACTTCAGTAGTTAAATTCTCTCTGTCGTCCCCGGCTGAAACATCTTAATCGGTGGAAGATACCTTATCCTTATCTCTGCAGATATGTTTTTACTCCACCGCGATAATTCGAAAAATGCGTACTTTTAAGAAATGTTAATGATAAAGATAATAATTTTTACTGCGTGGAATTTTTACTAGTATGAATTATATTATATTTATTTTCGAACAGCCGTTTCCAGTACATACAGCTGTTCTGAAAATATAGCTTGGAATCAGTGCAAAGAAAATTTCTAAAATGTCAGCTTTCGTGAGGATGGTCGACATCCGTCTATTGGTTTTCCTCAGGAAAGTTTACTTCTTCACTTTAGTCTTCAGAGTCTGTATATTGGACACAATTCAACTTTAATGAAATGTAATTCTAAAAATAGAGAGGCAGCAGCTAAGTTTTTTAATAAAAAGCAGTGGCTAGGTGACTTCTAATGCTTCTAAAATATGACTTTTATAAAATATACTGTACCTAGATCTAAATCACTAAAACATACGATTGCAAAAGTAGATGATTGAAAAATATACTGCTCTTCATTAAAATCAGAATATTTAAGAAATAATAGACTTATAAAATTGAGTTCTTGCGAGAATAACAAGTTAAATTTGGCATTCGGTATTGCTAAAATGAAAAGTTAAAAAATACTGAGTAGGTCACCATAGTTTCTTTTATATTCATCTTGTCAACTTGCATTGTGAAGAGAAGGTGGTTTATTGTTTGAGGTACTTTATTCCAAGCTTCTTTGACAGCATTGCAAAGATTCTGTAGAATCTTCTTAGAATTTTTTCATCCTCTGATGATGCTAACTTGGTTAGTGAAACGATCGTAAGGTCTTTAAAAAAGATGTGTTGTGGTGATTTGTGTTCTCCAAGTGTACTTATCAGTGTTCATCGCAGGTTCCAGTTTTCACATAGTGAATTATGGCCACCCATCGTTGTATATCTTTAACAATATTTTCTTTGAAACTACTGTCATTTCACTATATAGGTATTCTATAGGTTAATCGATCTTTTTCTGGCGCGGTATTGACTGATTTCTTTACAGATAATTGTAATCCATCTTCAGAAAATGGCATTTCTAGTTGGTGTTTGTTGTTTCTTAATCTAAATTTCTTCTAAATTCTTCAATAAAGTTATTAGCTCCTGGGGGTGTTAGGTCACACAAAAAGGTTTGTATCATTTCTGTGCTAGGATAGATATAACCAGCAATATTTCAGCTGTTATTATATTTTCTAATAAAATTACAGATGTCTGAGATAGGGGTGCTTTTGTTTAGTTCATTTGCGTAATTACGCCAAATCTCGCGGCTTAACTTTTTTGCTTCTGCATCTGTTTTTTTTTAAGCGAGATAATTATTCCAATTTGATACAAGATTATATTGCCTAGTATATTTTTGGTTCTATATGTTACAGCTTCGCAATATCTATCCCACCAGACTGGGTTACCCGAAATGTTGCTATTTACATATTTACACGGTTTCATAGATTTTTCAGCAGATTCGGACAGAGATTTTACAAGAAAATAGAATTTTTCTTCTCTAATTGATGAACCCAGAAGTCCGGCGTCCAGGATGCTCCGAAATGCGTCCCAGATAGCAGTATTTTCCCTCCATTTCCTATATGATTTTTTCGTTTCAATGGTATATTGTTTATTTAGATAAATTTTTGTTAGATAGTGATCCGACCCTAAGTTATCGTCTAGGACATTCCACAGCATTCCAGACGCCAAGTCTGGTAACACCAAAGTTAAATCTAAGGCGGATGGGGATTCCAGAGGCCTCACCATGCTGGTAGGATATCCATCATTTAATAAAGTTAAGTTTGAGAAATCAATTGCGTTGGCTAAAGCATTATCGCCAACGTCGTCCATGTTAGAGCCACACAAGGAATGATGTGCATTGAAATCCTTACCTAATATCAGCTTTTTTTTTACAAATTGTGAAAAAAATTATCCGTCTGTGAACCAGACGAGCGCGTCCCGTGGTATGCCCGGCGTCTCCTCATGCCATGCCTCGCGGTCGGGGATTTCCACTGTAAAGTTGTTTTCCCTGCAGATTCGCGGGCTCGCGAAGTCTGACCTCATTTCAAGCATGGGCTCCTTCACGATCTCCTGAATTTTGCAGTGGCCCCTGAAGCCTGGGTTGATCTTCAGTCTACCATTGCAGGCTAATCTGTATAGTCCTAGCCTGGCCTCCCCATAATAAGTAAGTTTAGGGGGGTGGGGGGCAGATCCAGCAACACCTCCATGGCGGCTGTTGGGGTTGAAGACATGGCCCCTGTAATGCCTAGGAAAACCATCCTTTGGATCTCGCCTATTTTTTGTTTGGCACCGGATTGTGTCACCTTAGGCCACCAGACCAGCGCCGCGTATGTTAACGATGGTCTGACCATCCTTGTGTACAGCCAGTGGGCCATACTAGGTCTTAGCCCCCACGTGTTTCCATATAGCCGCCTAGTGACGGCTAAGGTCATGACTGCCTTATGCAGTATTTTTTCATCGTGACCATTCCAGGTTAGCTTAGAGTCCAATATGAACCCAAGATATTTTACCTCCCTGACCATTGGAATGTTCCTACTGTATAGCGTGATAGTTCTATCGCTCTCCCACTTTCTCCTCCTCGTAAACGGTATGACGGTTGCTTTCTAGGGGCTCACCCCGAGCCCTTGACCAACCGTCCACCTTTCCACCACTTTCAGTGCTGTCTGCATGCGCTCCCACATCGACTGTGTAAGCTTTCCTCAGAATATGATGACAATGTTGTCCGTATAGCCCTGTACATCATACCCCCTCCCGAGAGCCTCCCCAGCAGGTGGTCCACGACTAGGCACCAGAGCAAGGGAGACAGAACGCTCCCCTGCGGACACCCCGCCGCGACCCCCGCCACCAGAGTCCCTCCCGCAAGTGAGGTGAACACCGACCTGTCCCTGAGCATGGAACCGATCCTCCTGCAGCAGGTCTCCTCTATTCCACGCTCCCTGACAGCTGCCAGAACCGATCCGAATGAGGTGTTGCGGAAGGCCTCCTCTATGTCTAGGAAGGCCGCCAGCGTCACTCCCTGTTCTCCAGCGTATTCTCCAGTTGGTGCAGTGCTGTTTCTGTTGAAACTCCTGCTCTTTTCCACTGTTGTTAGCAAGATGGACATGACACTTATTGGCCTCAGGGACTTTGCCATTTGCCTGGTCTGTTGGACGCCCAGGTTTAGGAATGAATACAACCCTGGCCAGTCTCCATGCCCTCGGAATGTACCCCAGAGCAAGGCGGGCCCTCATAATGAGGGTAAGCGCCGGCGCCAGTATATCTATCCCCTATTGAAGCATGATGGGCATTATTCCATCAAATTCCGGGGATTTGTATGGCTTAAAGCTGTTAATGGCCCATCTGATTTTACTCCAAGTAATCACCTCTTTAGCGACTCTCCATTCTACTACTCTAGAGTATTTAGTTTCTAGTCTACTACTACTCTAGATGCCCGCCTATAAGGCGCCTCTATTTCTGAGTGTTCCCAGTCCGGGGGTGATTGGTTTATTATGTTACAGCCGGGGAAGTGCGTCTGGAGAAAAATTTCCATGGTTTCCTCCCCCAAGCTTGTAAAGCCTACCGTGGGTGTTCTAAGGGAGCCTATGTTGGTCTGAGTGCCCTTGGACAGGATCTTGTGTAGTTGAACACTCTCAGACATATTCTCCACTTCCTCGCAGTGCCTCCTCCACGACTCCTTCTGGCGTCCCTCAGTATTTTGTTATAGGTCGTTAGGGCTTGTCTATATTCATCCCATGCTCCTGACCTTTTGGCAGCTTACAAACCTGCGTCCTCCTTTGCCTGAGCTCCTCGTTGCACCACGGGACGTTCCTGGTGGACGCCCTCATTTTCAGGGGACAGTTGGCGTTATAGGCCAGGTGATTGCGTCTCGCACTTGAGCTGCCGCAATCTCAAAATCTATTGAATTGTCTATGCTACTCTTAACCCCCCGCAGTTCCACTGCTAGGTCTGCCCTGTAGGCTTCCCAGTCCGCCTTGCGGGTGTCCCGGTACCATACCGTTTGTCTTTCGACTTAGGCGATTCCAAACTAGATGTATCTGTGGTCTGAGCTACTCACAGCCCAGTTCTTAATAAAGTCACCCAAAAACTGTGTGGAAATGGTTAGATCTAAAACTTCCTCACGCTCTGTTGTGATTTATTACCTCCATTAAATATGTCTAAATTAAATTTCATAAAGAATTGTAAAAGTGACTCATCCCTAGCGTTTGTGTCCGAGCTTCCCCACAACTCATGGTGCGCATTCGCATCCATGCCGATGATGGTCTGCCATTCACCTGCTCTACTACCCTCCATCAGCTGCTCCAATTCCTTGGGTGGAGGAGGGTCCGTGCTGTCCCCTGGCAGATAGGCTGATCCGACAGTAATGTCCCTCGGCCCATCCGCTCCTCCACATCGGATAACCAACTTTCTTATTAATTCATGTAGAGGTATGATGTTTGGTATCATTTTACTTGGATCAACGAGTAGAATTCAAATATGGCATATGCGCAGACCAACTTTTTTTCTTATTCTTTGGTTTAGAGGGCAAGTGTTTGAGGTAGCCTCATCTGAACAACCACATCGTTTTCAACTTTCGTTATTTTTAGCATTTCCGACAAGTGACCCTGTTAGCAATCGGGTTTAAGGTTAGAAATAAAATAATTGATTTAAATACAATTAATTTATTAGGAATAATAAGACATACATATTAAATTATTACATAATAGCTCTTGCTTACATGTTAAAGAAAATTTAATTAAAGATAAAACAATTAATTTATTGAATTGGTTCACAAGACTTTTATATTAAATTATTACATAATGGCTCTTACGATACCAGTTAGAGCTTTATATTCAAATACACAATCATGAATAACTAAACAGTAAGCTATGGTTCTATTAGGAAAATTGGCTTTGCTCATAAACTCCACTTTGATGCTCACCGTTGATGACTTGATTGACTCGTTCTAATGCTGACAGTCGATTACAAATAGAACTCGATCTATAAACTCATCATTATTTAAGAGATGCTCTGGCATGTTTCCATAACAATTTTTTTTTTGAAAATCTGTGTACATTTGGTAGGCCTCAACATATTTAGATTTCTCGAAATCCATATTCAGAGATTCATAAGGGTAGCTGTCTGAATTTAGGAACACTCGTAGATCTACCATATCGATGTTATCGAAGAAGTCACCTTTCTTGCTTACGTTGTCTTTCCGATTTGTTTGAAATGCTATAATCATATATCTAGGTCTTTCTAAGTTTGTTGCAGTTTTAACAGACCACACGTCTTTATTAATATCTCTGAGTGCTGACAGCTCATATATGTCCCATTTGCGATATGCGAGAAATATAGATATGTCTTTTGTTATTTTATCCATCAGTTCCAACTTCATTTTATCGTCTGGAAATACATGTTTTGTTTTCAAAAACATGTTGACAGTAATTTTCAATCGTGTTGTACCAGTACTGTAATAGCCGTTGGCATAATAAATTTAAGTATACCCTCTTAGACTTATTGAAGTTGACAGACAGCACAGACAGCTGTCAAGTTTACCTAACAAACCGAAAGTAAATGTCTTGAAGAACGGTCTTAAAGTTTCGTAAACTAACACATCTCTATCATTTCAAAGTAAGCTTAATCATGTGACCAGTCAAACTAATTATTTTGAGGTGTAGCTTTCAAGTTTGTAAGCCATCACATGTCAATCATTTTAGAGGAACCTATTGATGTAACCATTCAACTTAATTTTTATACTTACACTTCGTTTACTAACATATTATTTTAATATATATCTTTAGTATGGTAACATTCATTTAAAAATACAAAAAGAGTTATAAAGTACAAAACTAAGAAAATAACAATGATTTGTTTTCACACATTCATGATAGTTTACTTAACAAACCAAACTAAATATCTTGAAGAGTAGCGTTCAATTTTGTAAATCAACACGTCTCAATCATTTTAGAGTGATCTTTGTCGAGGTGTAGCTTTCAAGTTTTATTTGTTTTCAAACATTCATGCTAGTTTACCTAACAAGTCAAACTGAATGTCTTAAAGCCTTCAATTTTCGCACACCAACACATCTCTATCATTTCACGGTAATTTTAAGCATGTGACCAGTCAAACTAACTGTCTTGAGGTACAGATTTTATATATGTGTCTAATTTAAATTTCGATAGTGTAAAAAATTAGAAAGTTTGATATATAAAACAATAAGAAGACAAGAGAGTTGATTGCTCACTATAACAACAAGCTAGAGTCACATTTAGAGTCTCATCTAGGGGGCCATCTCAATTAACACCAACAACCGCTACATACTTGGTAGACTTTGGTGGACCGCTGACTGTAAACATGATATGTGATACATATGTGTGCAAGGATCTGATATTAAATTTGGTTTGTTGGATATCCAAGCATTTTTATGAAAAATGTAACCAATGATTTTTTAATTTCTGCGTAAGTGAATTTAATCAGAAATATAGGGCCAATATTCAAGAAAACGAAGTAAAATTATAAGAACATTAAGAACAAACATTCTGATACCGAAGTGATCCGAAACATGTTGTATGATGTAAATTCTGTAAATCTCTTTAACAGGATAAAGACAGAAGTAAAATACCTTAAGGCAAATAGAAATGACATACATAGCAGATGTGGCTGAGGAGAAGTGTATTCAGAACATTATTGATTTACTTAGTTTTAATTACACTCATATAACAGTCTATGTAATAAAATTCTAAATCTGTAAACTACCAAGCAACCAGGGCAACACAATCAACCAACCAACCAACTAGCCAACCAACCAACCAAGACAACCAACCAACCAAACCAACCAACCAACCAACCGTTTTAGGTGTAGCTTTTATCTATGTATGTATGTAATTTAAATTTCGATAGTGTAAACAATTAAAAAGTTTCATATATCAAAAAATAAGAAGACAAAGGATCCTGGACCCTTCATTTAAATACATGTAAATTTTGTAGTCTAGTATGGATAATAGTCAAGTCTATCTCTGAACATTTAAGTCAACCCTGGACATAATTATAACGATGTTTAAATACAAATAGATCGAATTATTTTGTGGGGAGTCAGGTATGGACAAGGTATTATTAATAATAAAAAACAGAGGTAAAATATAAAAATATAATATCTTTTTTCATGTGTACACTACAACAAGCTAAGTAATTTCAAAATTGTGTCTCTTTGCAATTCTGCTTTTTTATTTAGACCCAGTTCCATTAACTGTGTGATCAGCTGTTTCTTTTGAACCTGTTTTTCACTGTACGCCTTTCTGATTGCAATTCCTTTTTCTGTTTGGTAAAACAGTCTTCTCTTTTCATTAGCTTCTTGTCTTCTACGAAAACCCGAAGCACCTCTGTCGCACTGACAAGTCTCTTTATTGTGCAATTCTTTTACTGATGCATAAGCTGATACGTTTTCAACTCCTTTTGATGCTAAACATGATATTTCATCTCCTACAGAAGCACCCGTTCTTCCTCTACCATGCAGCCAAGAATCACAGTACACTCGCCTAGAATAGTGTGAATGCGGTGTTCCACGAATACCATCGCCATCTCGTTGAAAAGGTTTCTGCCCATCTGCACAAGCAATATACCTTAATACTCCAACAGTATGATCTAGACAAATTATTTTCTTGAAAGTTGTTTTAGGATGTAAATATCGCCCTACACGTTGCAGCTTCTTTTTAAATCCCTGAACCGTAGACTCATTTGTAAAATGTATCAAAGCGTGCATGTGTTCATACGCCACACTTCCATCATCTGCTTCTAGATGACACCGCCAAATCGAATACCACTTAATATTTGGTACACAAACTAACAAATTAAAATCTTGTTCATGTAAGAGAAGTTGAAACCACTGTGTAGCACACTCTTCGTAATCTTTGGCCATTTCTTGTGGTGAAATCGCCTTAATACCATTAACATTTAGTAAACTCAGGTAATCAGCTTTTGACACGGAAGTCATCTTGTAAGAACGAAGTAAACAGAAACTGCCCGTCCTGTTAGACAGCTGTCTGTCCTGTTAGACAGCTGTCTGTCCTGTTAGACAGCTGCCTGTCCTGTTAGACAGCTGTCTGTCCTGTTAGACAGCTGTCTGTCCTGTTAGACAGCTGTCTGTCCTGTTAGACAGCTGTCTGTCCTGCCTGTGTTGTCTGTGCTGTTTGTCGAATATTAAGATGAGTTGACTGGTTGTTTGTCTGATCCGAACAACACCGATGTTTTGTTTGATCCGAACAACACCGATGTTTCACGACAATATGCGATAATTAAAGATGCCCCATATAATGCAATAGTCTAGGTGTACACGGCTAGTATTCTCTGGACATTCGTTCTGTTTACTTTGTTCTTACAAGATAACTTCCGGGGCGCCACGTGCCACCCCTGGCGCGACTGTCGGCAATGGGAATAACGCCCAGGGCTGATGGTCTACTAAAGTCTCAATCCTTCTCACACACGTATACGAACACAGACACGACACACATAGATCGGGTTGGGGGCTTCTCGGGCCTCGGCGTGGCCTCCGGGGAGGGACTCCGAGCGGAGCCGGCCTTGGACTGGCAGCGCTGTGCAAACCAGGTCCGGCACACCTGGCGCCGTTTGGACAGTATAGGGGCCCACCCTTGCCTTGGCCGGTGTAGGGGGCTGCACTATCATCCATTCGAAAAATGCTCGATCGTGTCAGCAGCACCGGGTAGCTCCGGAACAGGGGGTTAGCTGCACGCTTCGGGTCGCCACGGCGTGGCCGCAGAGCTGCTCTTAACGGAATCAAGTCTCATCATGGATGAAGCGGCGGGGCGCGGTGGGGTGGTCTCCCGTATCTATACGCTCACCAATCCATAAGCACACCCTCACACATACAACCCCCTTTAGCAACCATGAGGAGGCACAGAAGAGAAGATAGGTAGCGTGCCAAAGACCAGCGAGGAGGTAGAAGGTAGAGAGATCGCTGTCTCTCCAAGTAGCTCCAGCAGGGAACTGGAGGAAACGCTCTTCCGCTCTCCCGGCGTGGGGTCCCGGGTGGAACCGCACGGTTCCGTCGGGGACACTGCTGCCATGGGGAGCGATGAGGAGCGAACTTCGTTACTGCGAGTCCGGCCGGGCCCATGAACGTGTCCATGGAAGGGACCGAAGACAAGAAGTCGCGAAGGAAGCGTAGGAGGGAAAGGAAAAGGAAAAGGAAGTGGAGAGTCCAGAAAAGGAGGCGAGAGGGGGAGGAGAGGCAGCTTCGCCGTCAGGGGGGTGTTGGCCCTTCAGAGGCGAGGGCAGCCTCGGCAGCGGTGGCTTCGCAGGATGTGCAGCCGCCGCAAATCCCCTCTGCCTCTGCGGCCGGTTGGGCTGCTTCCGAGCCGGGTGACCCCTCAGGGATCGTCAAGGCTGGGAGACTGCCAGATTGCGCGGCCTGGCGGCAGGTGCGACGACGGCACCGTGAGGCGAGAGGTAAGGTAGTAAAAGAGATTGTCCTGCCGACGGGACCGGGCGAGGGTCGCAGAGTGGGAGAGGGGTCGAAAGGCTCTACCCTTGCGGCGCCGCCGGGCGTTCGGCAGAGAAGCAGAAACAAAAGAGGGATAAGGCGCAGCCGAGCCCACGGGGACGAAAGCTGGACAGGCGGCCATCGGCGCAGGAAGGACCATTAGGCTCGCCGGTCTCGGGGCCGCCAGGCTGGCCCAAGTCAGCTGGGGGCGCGTACGCGAAGCGTCCAAGTGCGGAAAAAGAAACACCGCCGGAGAGACGGGCCAAGAGGGTTAACCGCGGGTGTGCGCCGGCGGCTGGCGGGGAAGCGGCTAATGTCTCGCCACACCTGTGAGGAGGGGGGGGGGTGCCGCGACCCCGGCCGCTGGGGTGGGCTCTGGCCCCTCGGGAACGTCAGGCCCGGCGGGTAGAAGGTATATGCAGATATGCAGGTGGTCAACACCTCCAACCGGGGGGATGGCGTAGTCCTAGCGGAAGAGGCGGAGCCAATAAGGAGGAGTCTGATGGTGGGGATGTTGGACGCCATGTCGGTATCCGACGGGACGTTGCAGCTCCGCTTCCGAAACTCGGGCATAGTTGATCCAGGGTGGTTCTTGGTGACCGCCGAGGATGACGAGTCCCTGAGTTGGCTTTTCAACGGCTGGTCCGGGACGGCGGTGGGGGAGATCGCCTTCAGCGCTATAAGGGCAGGGGGCGCCCCATGGCCGGTCCGGATCGGCTTTTGGCTCAGAAGTCAAGAGGTGGACTTAGAGGGTGTTGTCAGGATGCTTGCGCTCCAGAACCGCTCGCTCAATGTTGGGCAATTTCGGCACCTGGAGACGGCAGGAGGCCTGGGGCTTGGCGTCTGGTCTTTGCGGTGGGGCCCGGGGTGGCTAGCGAGCTGGACGGGCAAGGCTGGCAGCTGTATTTCGAGTTGGTGACTCTGAGTGTAACCAGAGTTCCGACATGGAGTGCGGTCGCCTCCGCCAGACCCGCGGCGGACGCGCGGACGGGCTCTGACCAGAGGAGGTCTCCGCCGGGGCGGCGTCGCGATTAAATTCGCGACGCTACTGCGGGTGGGCCAGATCAACCTACAACATAGCCGGGACGCCACTGGGGAGCTGGCAAAGTTCATCGCAGGCGGCCCAGGCGGAGTTGTGTTGATCCAAGAGCCTTATGTGTATAGGAAGCAAGTGAGAGGGCTTGGAGGAATCGGCTTCAACATCCTAGTTGGTGGCGAAGCAGAGGAGGAACAACCTAGGCCATGCATACTGGCGTCGAGGGATCTGGACGTGATGTTGTTGCCGCAGCTCGGGTCCAGGGACGCCACAGTAGCTGTCCTGGATTATAAGGTGAGTAATATAAGGCTTGGGGTTAAGGAGTTGCGGGCCAAAGGACTCAAGGGGGCCAGTGAGGAAGTGGAAATAACAACATAAACTTTCGATGAAGCTTTCCCCAAGACCGTCATGCGTGGTGAAAATCCGCATCCTGCACGAGGTGACCCTGCTAATAACTAAACATGACGGATCTAGACAAGGAGGTCGAACTAAACTCCCCCAATCTACAGTGTCACCTGACCCGTGGCTAAGGATGGATGGCACCAGGGCGATGGTGTCGTGAACAGAACCTCTGGAGTACCGGGCAATCCTCCAGAGTAACCCGCCTTGCACCACACAGGAGGTTCTGATGGTGTGGACAGTATTTCCCCCATTCTCGTGGGAACAACATGAAGATAATAAATGCATATAAAACCAAAACCAAAGAGGCTCGAGGAGTGGCTCTGGCTACAGACTTGTGCCTTAAGTCTATTCCGGAAACGGAGACGAGCCAGAGGGCGGCAGCGGACTCTGGAGGTCTCACGACCGACGTAGATACGGGGGATCAGGGGGTAGCTTCGGCCAGAGACCTGTCCCCGACACCCAAGCTGGAAGCTGGGTTCCACCGGAGGGCGGCGAGCTCCACGGACTCTGGGGGCGCCTCCACCAGTGAGGACCCTACTGTAAGAGTAGAGGGACGGCCCCGGCAGTCCAAGCGTCTTTCCGGGGCGCAAAGAAAAAAGTTCCGGAGGGCGTAGAAAATGGCGACCGGGACGTGGACGGTCGAGAAACCTGTAAAGGCGCAAGAGGAGAGTGCGAGTCAGAAGAGGACGCGCTCGAACTCTAGCACGCCCATTACAGACAGACGTCCCAAAAGGGTCAGGGCTCCTGTAAAGGCGCAAGAGGAGAGTGCGAGTCAGAAGACGCCGCGCTCTGGCTCTAGCACGCCTACTACAGACAGACTTCTCAAAAGGACCAAGGCTGGAACACCGGCGCAGACTGGCTCGTATAGGGAGGCTGCGGAGGGCATCGGGATGGCGGCGATTGACAGACGCCATCCTGAGGTCACGCTAGACCAGGGGAAGGCGGACCTGATCCAGGCTGCGGTGGTAGCTCAGTTCCACCGGGCGCGCCTGGTGGGGGGCATCCTCTGGATAACCTGTGCCGGTTCGCAGTCGCGGGACTGGCTGCGGAAAACGATCGGGGGCCTCGGTCAGATTTGGGAGGGGGCGGACTTGACAGCCATCGAGCTCAAGGAACTCCCAAAGAGACGCAAGGTCCTCGTACGGATCCCTGACACTGTCCCGCAGGAGACGGTGATCAGTAGACTGAAGATCCAGAACCCTGAACTGGGGACACAACACTGGTCGGTTCTAAGCAGGAGGGCAGAGGAAAAAGGACAGACTCTCGCCTTCTCGATCGACCAGACGTCTTACAGAGCCCTTGAAGGAACCTTCTTCAAGGCATTCTGGGGCCTGGGAAGGGTTAGCTTCCGCCCACTGGGGAAACAACTACGGGTTAATGGGACTTAGGTTCTTTCAGGTCAACCTCCAACACAGTAGGGCAGCCACGGCCGGGCTACTGATGGCTCTGAGGAACACGGATGTGGCCCTCATCCAGGAACCGCGTCCTATAAAGGAGAGATCAAGGGACTCGGCGGAGCTGCTGGTAAGCTCATCTACAGCAGATCCAGCGAGAACCCGAAGGCCTGCATTTTTGTCAGGGAAGGGATAGAGTTTCTGCCTTTAATGAATTTCTGTTCCAGGGACCTGGCAAAGATCAAAATTCAAACTGGAGGAGCGGATGATCCGAGTACATTACTGTCGTATCAGAGGAATTGGAGCAGCTGATGGTGGGTAGCAGAGCAGGTGGATGGCAGACCATCATCAGCATGAATGTGAACGCGCACCATGAGTTGTGGGGAAGCTCGGACGCAAACTCTAGGGGTGAGGCACTTCTACAATTCTTTATGAAATTTAATTTAGACATACTGAATAGAGGTAATAAACCGACCTTCGTCACAACAAGGCGTGAGGAAGTATTAGATCTAGCAGTTTCCACCCAGTTTCTGGGTGACTTTGTTAAGAACTGGGCTGTGTCTGGGGAAGTGAGTAGCTCAGATCACAGATACATCCGGTTTGAAATCGCCAAAGTCATAAGACAAACGGTATGGTACCGGGAACCCCGCAAGGCGGACTGGGCAGAGTACAGGGCAGACCTAGCAGTGGAACAGCGGGGGGTTAAGAGTACCATAGACAATTCAATAGAACTCGAGATTGCCAGCCCAATTGCGAGACGCAATCACCTCGGCCTATAACGTCAACTGCGCCCTGAAAATGAGGGTGTCCACCAGGAACGTCTCGTGGTGGAACGAGGACCTCAGGCAAAGGAGGACGCAGGTTCTTAAGCTGTTTAACGCGGCCAAAAGGTCGGGAGCATGTGATGAATATAGACAGGCCCTAATGACCTATAACAAAAGACTGAGGGACGCCAAAAAGGAGTCGTGGAGCAGGCACTGCGAGGAAGTGGAAAACACGTCTGAGAGTGCTCGACTACACAAGATCCTGTCCAAGGGCCCTCAGACTAACATATGCTCCCTTAGAACATCCACGGGAGGCTTTACAAGCTCGGGGGAGGAAACTATGGAAATTTTACTCCAGACGCACTTCCGCGGCTGTAACATAATAAACCAATCACCTTTGGACTGGGAACACTCAGAAATAGAGGCGCCTTATAGGCGGGCAGCTAGAGTAGACTGGACAGTCGCTAAAGAGGTGGTTACCTAGAGCAAAATCAGATGGGCCATTAACAGCTTTAAGCCATACAAATCGCTGGGATTTGATGGAATAATGCCCATCATGCTCCAACAGGGGATAGATATACTGGCGCCGGTGCTTACCTTTATTATGAGGGCCAGCCTGGCTCTGGGATACATTCCGAGGGCATGGGTTGTATTCATTCCTAAACCTGGGCGTCCAACAGACCAGGCAAAGTCCCTGAGGCCAATAAGTCTCATGTACTTCCTGCTAAAAACAGTGGAAAAACTGCTCGACCAGCACATTAGGGGCGGTGTACTGGAAGCATATCCCCTACACTGCGGACAATATGCACACAGAGCAGGATTATCAACAGAAACAGCACTGCACCAACTGGTACTGAAACTGAAGAATACGCTGGAGAACAGGGAGGTGGCGCCGGGGGCCTTCCTAGACATAGAGGGGTCTTCAGCAACACCTCATTTGGATCGGTTCTGGCAGCTGTCAGGGAGTGTGGAATAGAGGAGACCTACTGCAGGTGGATCGGTTCCATGCTCAGGGCTCAGGGACAGGGGGCGGTGTTCACCTCACTCGCAGGAGGGACTCTGCTAGCGGGGGTCGCGGCAGGGTGTCCGCAGGGGAGCGTTCTGTCTCCCCCCGTCGTGCCGTTTACGAGGAGGAAGTGCGACAGCCACAGAACTCTCACTCTATACGGTAGAAGCATTCCAATGGCCAGGGACGTTATATATCTTGGGGTCGTATTGGACTCTAAGCTAACCTGGAATGGTCACATTGGAAAAATACTGCGTAAGGCAGTCATGACCTTAGCCGTCACTAGGCGGCTATATGGAAAAACGTGGAGACTAAGACCTAGTATGGCCCACTGGCTGTACACAAGGGTGGTCAGACCATCGTTAACATACGCGGCACTGGTCTGGTGACACAATCCAGTGACAAACAAAAACTAGGCAAGATCCAAAGGATGGCTTGCCTATGCATCACAGGGGCCATGTCTTCAACCCCAACAGCCGCCATGGAGGTGTGCTGGATCTGCCACCCCTACACTTAGTTACTATGGTGGAGGCGAGGCTAGGATTATACAGACTAGCCTGCAATGGTAGAATGAAGATCAACCCAGGCAGGGAAAACAACTTTACTGTGGAAATCCCCAACCGCGAGGCATGGAGGGAGGAGACGCCGGGTATACCACGGGACGCGCTCGTCTGGTTCACGGACGGATCCGGCGGTGAGCGTGGGACGGGGGCAGGTGTTTACTCGGAAGAACCGAGGGTAAGTCATAGTATTTCCCTCGGAGTCCATGCAACGGTGTTTCAGGCCGAGATGTACGCCATCCTGCACTGTGTGCGGGAGAACAAGAGGAAGGGCTACACCAACAAGCGGATCCTCATAGCCACAGACAGCCAGGCAGCTCTTAGGGACTAAGTAGCGCACGGGTAAATTCCTGGCTGGTGAGTGAGTGCCGAGACGAGATGAGCGACCTGGCTGGGCAGAATGAGGTGACCTTCATCTGGGTGCCGGGTCACTCGGGAGTCAAAGGCAATGAAGAAGCTGAGCGAAGAGAGGGTCAGCAGAACCATTTATGGGACCAGAATCGGCTCTGGGCGTGACAAAGAGCACTGCCAGGGTAGCCATCAAGTGCTGGGTCAGAAACCAACACAAGGTGTACTGGGCGGACTGTCCAGGGCTCAGACATGGGAAGTCAATAATTGACGGACCCAGTTCAAAGAGAACTGTGGAGATGCTAAATCCTAGCAGAGGACAGCTCAGAAACACAACAGGTCTCTTGACGGGACACATGGTCGTCAAGAAACACCTGCATAAAATGGGGCGATTCGAAGGGGACCTCGCATGCAGACTTTGCGGCGAGGGGGAGGAATCAGCCCAGCACATCTTATCTGAGTGAAAAGCTCTGGACCGCAAAAGACAAATGATCTACAGTCAGTCTAGACCGGAGACAGAGCAATATAAAACTTCACCCTACCAATCGCTGTGCAGACTAGTTCAAGGCACAGTGATTTTGGAATGGGTGGAGTAAGACTAAGGGTATGCACAATCAACCAAAGGTTGCAGGGCTATCGGGGCGGTAGGGCCGCGAACGAGCCCTGAGGGAAGAAAAAAATAAGGCAGTAGATAGGGAGCCACCTGGGACCACCCCTCCACTTTTTTCTGCGCATGTGCGATGACGTCATGCGCATGCGCTGTCTGGTGCCAGTTGACACTTGACCTGTCAGCTGTCAACGTCAGCTGTCAGACCTGTCAGATCTGTCAGATGACGTCACAAGCGTTCCAAGATGTCTGACTTGTCATAGATAGCCGCAACCCGGGTCTCTATGGAAGTGTTTGATGACCTCAGACAGTTCCAAGATGGCAACCCCAGTCACAAGTCAGGTTAGGCTGATTGTTTATTAAGGTTATGTTTGTATTTGTTTATTAAGGTTATGTTCGTATACATGTTGATTACCAGTCACCTGATTGTTTGTTGAGGTTATGTTTGTATTTGTTATTTGAATGCAAACAGACATAATAATAAGAGTGTACTTACATACAACAAGAGACGTCATCCTTGTTTCACAGCTTAACACACACTACTGAACAGGGGTGTCTTCTGTGTTCAGGAAACAGACAGACAGACAGACAACTGATTGCCATTGTTGAAGCTTGTACATGCTGTTTGAAAGCATATAACATACGTAGGTCATGACAGCTCGAAGTCTTTGCTTAAACTGACAGATGCATGTGTATTTGAAAGAAAAGCATTCGCCTGAAATTAGATTTGAACCCATGAACCTCGAATCGGCCATAGACAGCTTTCTCAGATATATACTATCGCTAAACCAATAGCTCCACAGACGCACACGATAAAAGTTTGTTAGCAGTTGTATATATAAAACAAAACCAGCTGTTGTTTACATATGAGGTTATGTTCGTACACATGTTGATTACCAATCATCTGATTGTTTAGTAAGGTTATGTTTGTATTTGTTATTTTGAATGCAAACAGACATAATAATAAGAGTGTACTTACATACAGCAAGAGACGTCATCCTTGTTTCACAGTTTAACACATACTGAACAAGTGTCTCCCTTGTATTGAGGAAACAAACTGATGTAAGAGAGAGAGAGGCCTTACAAAGGATAAACAACGTTTTACAGTTGTTAACCTTGATCCTGTTTATCTGTTTAATATACGCAAGAGAGAGGCCCTCTTAGAGGTAAACGACGGGTCAGTTGATGACCTTGGTGAATGTTATCTTGTGTTATATCTGTTGCATGACATCACCCCCTGCAGTCATGTTTGAGCTTGTCTAGAATACAGACATAACCGAAAGGATGACATCATCACATTATTTGTTTTTGTAGAAAAGGCCCCTGCTCACATCTTAAATCGTTCCTATTTCCCATAAGATTCTATGTATTTTAGCCTAATATATAGCTTTTGACACGGTTTCCCATAAGAAACAACGTATTTGCAGACACACACACATTTAGTAAGGTTTCTGTGAAAACAAATATAGTTTTTAAAACGGTTATTGTGGCAGCATATATAAAGTGGCTACACACACTCTAAAGCGCATTCACAATTCAGTTGTCGTTGAGAAAAGACGTGCTTCAGTTTGCTCTACCCAAATCTGTTTCAAAATGGCTACATTAAGTGATGTGTGTTACCAGCAAATTAAAGACAACTTCTGGTATGGTCTATTTGGAGACTTTCAACTTATTATCGATAAAAACACTGGTTATTTTAATGCCACAAAATTGTGTAAGAGTGGTGAGAAAAGATTCAGACATTGGTTGGAAAATAAAAAAACTAAAGAGTTGATTGCCTATTACAACACCCGGCTGAAGGAACAGTTGGGGTATCAGCATAACGACATGACAAGTGTTTCAACCGAGGGAGCCCACTTAGAGTTATCGCCAGGGAGCCGGACTACTGGCCCCTTTAAAACGGAAGCAACAACTCAAGTAATACCAACAACAGCTACATATCTGGTGGACTTTGGTGGGAGACAGGCTGAAAACAACTTGATATGTGGTACATATGTGTGTAAAGATTTAATATTAAATTTGGCTTGTTGGATATCCAATCAGTTCTATGCCAAATGCAACCAAATTATTTATGATTTTTTCCTAAACGAATTTGATCAGAAATACAGGGACAGCCTAGATGCGATTGAAGTAAAATTAATGGAGATAAATGATGAGTTGCAGCGTATGCGAGAAACAAATGCTAAAGTCACAGAATATCTTGAAGATATATCCCCAAAGCCAAGTAACCTGGGAAAAATAAGTGTGTTTGGTTTACTTGCAAGAAACGAGAAAGACGCCCCCTATCCATATCATGCCGTAAGAACACAAAAGAAAAGTTTCCCCAGGGCTGTGAGGAACTTTAAAAATAAACACCCCGACGCCCAAGTGATCCTAAACAAGCTGTACGATCCAAATTCAGTAAATCTCTTTAACAGAATAAAGACTGAAGTGAAATACCTTACAGCACATAGAAACAACCTACGTATAGCAGATGTACCACAAGACAAATTTGTTCAGGATATTATTGCTTTAAGACATACTTTTTAATTGTATTACAAAATAAAAACACAGTAATTTTAACAAAGACTTTTATTTGATTCTAAGTACAAGTATGTAAACTCTTTGTTGGAATACATTTATAGAATTATTAACATTAGATGGTTCAGTGTTGCGTTGGTGCTGTTGTTGTTGTCGTTGGTGCCTCTTCATGGCTGTGGGTTTACTAGGTGATAACACTAGCTTCTTTTAGTTCTTCCAAGATTGACTGAATTTCGTTGTTATGAGCATTATTACCTGCAACTTGGGAAGCCACTAAAAGTCTAAGTCTGTCAACCAACTCGTTTATGTCATTCCAATACACATAGGCTATTTGTTTCTTATTTTGTATCATATAGTTGTTGGTGCTGATGTTGTTGTTAGGGCTAATGCCGTTGCTATCGCTGCTATTATCACTCTGTGATTTAGGTTCAGTCTTTTGTTTTTTGTTAAGATGTCTGTCGTTGCTGTCGTCATCGTCTTCCTCGTAGGTGTAACCAAAACCTTGAGGTGTTGAGGATCTACGACCTCGTGGATTTATCACTGGTTTTATTAGAGTCAGATACTTTTCAGAGGAACAACCTTTGGTTCGTGCGTTAGGATCATAGTTCATTTTATGAACACTAGTTGCTTCTAGAATATCTCTATAGTGTTGAAGATCGTCATAAGTATACCCCCGGGGTCTTTTCATAAATAACAATTCTAGCAAACCTTGTGTTTGCGGGTATCTCCTTTGGCCCAGTTGAATCTCAGCATCAGTAAAGTCTAAGTGTTTATTACCAACACTCCAGCTACCGGTATCTTTAGCGTAGCGAGCACCATACGTTTGATCAATGGTAGCGAGCCTTGGTGGTTCAGTAAAATACTTGTCTACATAATATCGAACTCGTTCAGGATATTGCTCCAAAAATTCTTGATATGCAGGGTTGGATGTGACAGTTTGTAGGTCTGCCTCAAGCTCTTCAAATGTTGGGATATCCTCATCGGAACTTGTCTCCTCAGCCTCTTCCCTTGGTTCAGCTTCAAAAACTTCATGGTCTTTAAGGAACTCTACTTGGGGTTTCGTTTCTGGTATATCGACTTCGTCTTTGATTTGTTCAGCCTTTGGTGGTTGCGGCTGCTGCTGCTGCTGCTGCTGCTGCAGTGCTGCTGTGTTTTTAGATATTTCACTTAGGGGCTCAACAAGTGGTTTATATAAACGTTGCAGAGCATCATCATTCTCGGCTCTGTTAAGTTTAAGCATTAAATGTTTTTTTCGAATATTGTCAGCAAGTTGTAAAATCCTTTTCTTAACTTTTCGCTCTTCCTTACCCAGCACTTCCATTGTGTTACAACTGGTCGGTATTACCAGCTGGTCTAATCATTTGTTTGAGCGATACAGGTTGTGTGGTGGTTTAACATATACTGACTCAGTCATGGTACATGTCTTCTTATTTATCACGATATCCGTCTGTCTTGTTAGACAGCTGTGTGTTAGACAGCTGTGTGTTAGACAGCTGTGTGTTAGACAGCTGTGTGTTAGACAGCTGTGTGTTAGACAGCTGTGTGTTAGACAGCTGTGTGTTAGACAGCTGTGTGTTAGACAGCTGTGTGTTAGACCGCTGTGTGTTAGACAGCTGTCTGACAGCTGTATGACAGCTGTTAGACAGCTGTGTTAGACAGCTGTATGACAGCTGTTGGACAGCTGTGTTAGACAGCTGTATGACAGCTGTATGACAGCTGTTAGACAGCTGTGTTAGACAGCTGTATGACAGCTGTTAGACAGCTGTGTTAGACAGCTGTATGACAGCTGTTAGACAGCTGTGTTAGACAGCTGTATGACAGCTGTATGACATCTGTTAGACAGCTGTGTGAGACAGCTGTATGACAGCTGTATGACAGCTGTGTTAGACAGCTGTGTTAGACAGCTGTATGACAGCTGTTAGACAGCTGTGTTAGACAGCTGTATGACAGCTGTGTTAGACAGCTGACTGCCCTGTCTATCATTGTTGTGTTAGAATAATATATATCGATCGAATCCTTTTCTATATCGACCTTTGTGTACATCGTTTTCCTTCACAATCACCAACACACCATACTTATTATCTTTCCAGCATTGGTAGCAGATAGTTTTAAATTGTTTAAAGTCCATATCGGTGGTCACATGATCGTCGTACACATGTTTTAAATTGGTTTCATCTTGCTTGAACAACACAATAACATTGGTGTTGTCACGTACCAGATGTTTGGGCATTCGTGTATATGTTTGACAGAGATAGAATGAATCAATATTCTTATGTCTGCCCATACTGAAGTATGCTCTTATTTTATCTTGTTTGTCACAAGCTACATCATCAAATATAAACACAGAGTTGTCCTTGGCATCTTCCGGATCTAATATTTCATCGTTTTCTCTATAAGGATAGTAACCAACACCTTTTGTTGCATTCATCACCTCCTTTAACATCTTGTATTTCGGTTGATACAGAGACTTTGAATACACATACACGTTATCAAATTTTAAACCGTTTGCTTCAAACAACAAACTCAGCATGACATTAGTTTTACCACACCCACTCGGACCACATATGATACAGCAAACGGTGTTTGGAAAGAGAGGACCATGCCTCAGTTGTTGTTGAGCTGTGTCCGTAACAACATCGTCTATATTTGTAATGGGTAAGGCAGAAGCGTGTTTGCTGGTACGCATCTTAACTTAAACTAAACTATATTTTATTGGGTGTGTATATATATATGAATGCAAGTGAGACACCCAGTCAGTATGCATGTTGGTGTCACAGAGTGTGAGTTGTTATTAACAAAGACAGATACAGGTTTTGCTGAAACGTTGCGGGGCGTTACAAACACCATGAAAGTTAACAGAAAACTTGATGAGGGGCTTTATGTAATCAACTCGAAGCCAAAGAAGAAGGTTCCCTTTAAAAACATACTAAGTCTGATTGAGGAAGTTATAAAAGATAGAAACCTTATTCCAACAGCGAACGCCGTGTTTGATATAGCTCATACAATTGTTAGAAACATTGGTGGACGTAAGAATGTGCAGAAACCTCGAGTTATTCCAATACCTAAAAGTGGAGGCTTCCTTCCGCTGTTGCCTCTGATATTTGGTGGGCTGTCAGCACTAGGAGCTCTGGGTGGTGGTGCTGCAGGTATTGCCAAAGCCGTGAACGATGCCAAGTCTGCGAAACAGAAACTGGAGGAGGAAGAACGGCACAACAAAACAATGGAAGCCATCGCGATGGGTAGGAGAGGGAGTGGCTTGAAATTTAAGCCAAAATGCAAAAGACTGGGCAAAGGCATGTATCTCAAGAAACAGCGCTCCGGTTATGGGTTGTATCTGCAAAAACCGTTGCAATAAAAGACTCAAACAGTAGCCTGTGTGTATCAGTCATGGCGCACACCTTCGTGTTGAAAGACCGCAGCTCCCATCTGTCGTCAGACTACCATCCACCAATTGTTTTGGATGGTAATTATGCTGTTGCCTTGATAGGCTTTCACACCTACAACAACATACCCAACATCTATGAAGGTAAAAACAAATTTCATGTAAAAGAAGGAACCGGTTGGCGAACCATCACGATACCCACCGGTGCTTATGAAATAACACACTTGGAAGAGTTACTTCAAAATGAACTTGTTGGTGCCACAGCAACACACGAACAAAAGCAACAGGCTCTGATTCTGAGACCTAATCCGAACACCATCAAATGTAGACTAAAGTGTTATACAAATGTCAGTTTTGAATTTGATGGTTCGATTGGGCGAATGTTGGGCTTTTCAAAACAAGTTCTTCAACCGGACACCTTTTATGAATCTGATTTACCTGTTGAAATAGTGGATGTTAGACAGATTCGCATAGAAACCAATATTGTGTCTGGTTCCTATTATAACGGACAACCTTCACATACGCTGTATGAGTTTGCTCCGATGGTTGATCCTGGCTACGCAATCGACATAGAACCTAAAAATTTAATTTACTTGCCGGTGAACAAGCAAGAGATTTCCAATATAAGCATCGACATCGTCGACCAAGATTCAGTTCCTGTCAACTTTCAAGGTGAAGAGGTGTCTGTTCGCTTGAAACTTATAAAAGTTGCTTAGTATGTTGGTCTTTAAAGATATAAAAGCAAGTGCATCTACCACAACAAATTCAGTTGAGTCAGACACGTCAAAGGGTACGCTTCGTCCCGATAATATTGAGTTCCTGCAAAGCCTGGGTTATCATGTCGTCAAAACTAGAAATATTCAAAGACCCCGTGTTTGATGATGCCATCGATCGAGAAGAGCTGCGCTCTTACTATTCACCAACTAAATCGTTTGGTAACAGCGATGAAATTGAAATAGCCATCAACCAACAAGATGCGTTTGTATGTCTGGCCGAGTCAGCTCTAATAATCGAAGGTGCTCTGGAACCTGTAGCAATCTAAAATGCGACTGGTGCTTGTTATCTGTCAAATAATGGAGGAGCAGCTCTGTTTGAATCCATGACCTATGAGTTAAATAACAAGGAAGTGGAACGAGTGCGAGACCCATACACAACAACACTCATCAAAAGTCTGCTATCGTTCAGTAAGAATGAAGCCCAATCTCTTAGCAACGCCGGTCTGAATGTGTCGTCGGAGCACATCACCTTAAATGATAACAAGTTTCACATGCTCATACCTGTCTGGTTCCTCTTCAGTTTCTTTCATCATTTCAAAGGAGTTCTCTGTGGCAAACATACTTTCCGCTTTACAAGAAGTCGAAACGATTCCAACGGCTATTACAGCACAGGTACGGCACGAGCAAAAATTACCGTAACCAATATGTTTTTAAAGGTAAAACATGTTTTTCCCAATGATAAAATGAAATTGGAACTGATGGATAAAATAGCAAAAGACACCTCTATATTTCTCGCATACCGCAAATGGGACATATATGAGTTACCAGCACTCAGAGATATCAACAGAGATGTGTGGGCTGTTAAAACTGCAACCAACTTGGAAAGACCTCGATATGTGATTATAGCATTTCAAACAGATCGTAAGGACAACGTGAAGAAGAGGCCAGACTATTTCGATAACATTGGTATGTTGGACCTCCGAGTGTTTCTAAATTCAGAATGCTACCCTTATGAATCTATGAATATGGATTTTGAGAAATCGAAATATGCAGAAGCCTATAGCATGTATACAGATTTTCAAAAAAGCTTCTGTTATAAAAACATGTCGGAGCCTATCTTGAATTATGACGAGTTTAAAGACCGAGCTCTATTTGTGATTGACTGTCAGCACCAGAACGAGTCAATCAAGTCTTCAACGGTGGACATTAAGGTGGAGTTTATGAGTCACGCCAACTTCCCTAAAAATACTCGTGTTTATTGTTTGGTTATTCATGACAGTGTAATGGAATATAAACCTCTAACGGGTATCGTTAGAGCCATTATGTAATAATAGTATGTCATTTTATGTATCAATATGTACAACTTAATTAATCCTAATAAATTTTTATTGTATGTAAATCAGTTGTTTTATTTTTATTTTGTTGCTTTTTGATTAACCCCTTTCTGTCTGTCAGTCTAAGCAAAGCCTTCGTGCAGTCATGACCTATGTGTGTGTGTTCTATGCTTTCAAACAACCCATTCAAGACCTCAACAGACGTTAGTGTGTGTTAAGCAGTGAAACAAGTATGACGTCTCTTGCTGTATGTAAGTACACTCTTATATTATTTACCAATATGTTTGCATTCAAACAATACTTATCAAATAATCCTCGTATATCAAAGTTTAGTTTTCATGTTTTAAATCGAGTTTTGTTACTTGTGTTTTTTTATCACTCCCTATATAATATTGTTTGGATTCACTCTAATAGGAAACACTCAGATAAAACAAACGCCTACATAAAACCAGGTCTCAGTTTTATTACATATACTAAACAGGTTCATTAGCATATCTATATGTAAATACGTTTTGTTATTAATAGTTAACTTCAAACGTTTTTGTTTTTAGAATTTGATATTAGATATGTTAATTGCAAACGTGTTTAAATGTCTTTTACTTAGAAATATATATCATTGTTTTTAAAATTACCCTTCCTATTAGGTTACATTTGAAATGTAATAGAGATACCCGCTCACACACACTCATCAGCCTGATAAACACGTTTTTAAATTATCATATGTAACAGGTTTTTGTTTTATATATACAACCGTAAACAAACTTTCACCGTGTGTCTGCATAGCATGATTGGTTTAGGGACGGGAACATATCTTAGTAAGCTGTATGGTCGGGGTTCAAATCTAATTCAAATCTAATTTCAGGCGAATGCTTTTCTTTCAAATATCATATTTCAAATTACCCCAATATATCTTCCTCATATATGTATGTATGTGCTAAACCGAATGACTGTGTCCAACAGACCTCTCCCCTCGAGCAAGGGAATATTCTCCCACTCTACCAATTTACAAATAGAATGTTCCCTTGCTCGAAGAGTCAGATCTCTGGACATAACAGACACAAATTTTCAAATAAATTCAAATTTCCCGCCAAAAACGAAATACCCTAACAACTTCAATACAACACATCTTACCAACACAATAAACAACAGACAGCTGTGTGTGTGTACGAACATAACCTTAATAAACAAATACATACATAACCTTAATAAACAAACAGATAACACGTTGACGACATAACAAATACAAACATAACCTTAATAAACAATCAAATGATTGGTAATCAACACGTGTGTGTGTGTGTGTGTGTGTGTGTGTGTGTGTGTGTGTGAACATAACCTCAATAAACAATCAGCTGATTGGTAATAAGCATGTCATACGAACATAACCTTAATAAACAAATACAAACATAACCTTAATAAACAATCAGACAGCTGGTATTCAACAAACACACACACACACATGGAGACCTAACCCGACTTGTAGATATCTATGGAACATCTGACGTCATCTGACATAAGACAGTTCTATAGAAACCTAATGGCTATGTATGGACAGAGGTGGCCATCTTGGAACATCTCCGGTCAGACATAAGAGACACTTAATACCTTAACCTGACTTGTGACTGGGGGTTACCATCTTGGAACTGTCTGACGTCATCAAACACTTCCATAGAGACCAGGGTTGCGGCTGTCTATGACAAGTCAGCCATCTTAGAACGCTTGTGACGTCATCTGACAGATCTGACATCTGACAGGTCTGACAGCTGACGTTGACAGGTCAAGTGTCAACTGTCAACAGACAGCGCATGCGCATGACGTCATCGCACATGCGCAGAAAAAAGTGGAGGGGGTGGTCCCAGGTGGCTCCCTATCTACTTAAGGCTTAAGGTTATGATGTGTAGCCTTTATGTTCCCTACAATCGGCGGGGGCTGCCTCTGTCGGAGGAATTTGTGCGTATCGTCGATTTCGCGAGGGAACATGGGTTACAACTGATAATAGGCTGCGATGCTAATTCTCACCACAGATTGTGGGGCAGCACAAATACCAACCCATACGGTGAGGCTCTACTAGAGTATTTGGCTACGACGAACCTAGAGGTATTAAATAGAGGTACAGCTCCAACGCTTGTCAATCGCATCCGGCAGGAGGTGATCGACATCACGCTAGCGAGCAGAGGAATGACGGAGGATATATCTAACTGGAGGGTGATGGAACACATATTAATGTCTGATCATCGTATGATCAGCTTTGAATTGGATGTGGACCGTGAGAGCACTCCCCTCAGGAGAAATCCAAGGAAGACCGACTGGGATGCCTACGTAATAAGCCTCGGAGGGTCGCCAAGGAGCCCAGAGGGGAGAAGACTCTACAGAGGCATTAGATAGTGAGGTCGAGGCCCTAGAAGGTAGAATAATGGCAGCCTACGAGGCCGCGTCACCATTTAGGGAGGAACCGTCCATCAAAGTCAGGTGGTGGAACAGGAATCTCGCCGAGCTACGCGGGCGGACTCGGAGGGCCTTAAACCGAGCCGTCCGAGAATCGAGTGAAGCGGCCTGGGACGAATTTAGGACTACCAGAAGGGAGTTTAAGAAGGAACTGCGACAGAGTAAACGAGCTAGTTGGAGCTCGTACTGCGGGGAAGTCAACTCCTTGCCGGACACAGCCAGGCTGGTAAGGGTACTCAAACAGGAGGTAGGCAGTAATGTAGGATCCTTAAGGAAACCGGACGGGAGTTGGACAAGCACCGGTGAGGAGACCCTGCGTCATCTCGCCGAAGTTCACCTCGCGGGCGGTGGAGCCGTCTCAGGGGCTGCCGACCTGGGCCGGTGGACGGTCCGCAATGCGGACTGGCAGCTGGCAGAGGGGGTGGTCACAGATGGCTCTATAGCCTGGGCCGTGGGCGAGTTCGCTCCTTTCAAGTCCGAGGCTGTTATGGTTTTTCCGGCCCTGCTCCAGAGGGGCCTGGATATACTGCTTCCCAACATAAGGGAGGTTTTCCGGGCCAGCCTGGCGTGGGGTTACGTCTCAAAGGCCTGGCGCCGGGTTAGGGAGGTCTTCATTCCCAAGCCGGGAAGGGAGGACTACACGCTGGCCAAGGCGTACAGGCTAATCAGCCTTACATCATTCCTGCTTAAGGCATTCGAAAATATAGTAGATAGGTTTATGTTGGGAGGGATCCTAAAGGATTACCCCTTCCATAAAGGTCAGCACGCGTACCAGCAGGTGAAGTCGACGGAAACGGCGCTTCATGCTGTGACACGCAAGGTGGAAAGGGCCCTACACTACGGGGAG
The DNA here is from genome assembly GCA_964006375.1 of Tillus elongatus. Lineage (NCBI taxonomy): Eukaryota > Metazoa > Arthropoda > Insecta > Coleoptera > Cleridae > Tillus > Tillus elongatus. The sequence continues at coordinate 72,005,965 of OZ023269.1, read as the reverse complement.
AGCGAATTAGCTGTGTTCTTCGATGTCGAGGGGGCCTTTGATAAGGCAAGGACGGATACGGTCTGTACCGCCCTGCACGATAGGGCAACGCCGAGGTCCCTAATAAGCTGGGTGGCGAGCATGCTGGAGGACAGGAGAGTTTCGCTGACCTTGAGGGGCCGGGGGCTGGTCATTGGGGTGACGGGCGGCTGTGCTCAGGGCAGCTGCCTATCACCCCATCTATGGTGTCTGGTCATGGACGCCTCTTGGAGCGGCTCTCTAAGAATGGCTTCTACGCCCAGGCGTACGCTGAAGATGGGCTGGTCTTAGTAACCGGCAAATTCCTTGGCGTCGTCTGTAAGTGCATGCAAGCTGCCTGTAGCATAATCGAAAGGTGGTGTGGTGAGCAGGGATTCTCCGTAAACCCGGCGAAGACGGAGATGATCCTATTGACCAAGAAGAGGAAGGTAGAGGGGTTCAGGGCGCCCGTGATGTTTGGAAAACCTTTAGCTTTAGTGCGGGAGGTCAAATATCTGGGGGTGATCCTGGGCCCAAACTAACATCCCAGCAAACACACATGTAACTGATACATGGCAAATTAAGATCAAGAAAGTATCATTGTAATGTATATATGTAACACATAAGTTACATATATGTACCTTTCAGACACAGATCAATTATGAATCATTTGTAATATTGACATGTTTCGAGTGTGATACATGATAGTTCTGTAACAGTGTTATATTACATATATATTACAAATAGATCGACATGTGTTACAACCTAATATCTCAAGCATAGATAAGTATCGGTACAATGTTACATAGCAGTGTAGTATATGTGGTACATTAAACATCTATAGCAGTGTTCAGAGAACCATGGCAATTACAGAAGGGCAGTAGAAGATTTATAAGAAACATAGTAAGATCAATAAAATCACAAGTTAATTAGTATTAAGAAATCAATCTAAACTAAAGAATAAACATTTTAATGATTAGAGGTCAATCTTGTTGAATAACATTGGCATTGATGCTATTGCATTTGTTATGTCAACAAATAAACAAACGCAAATTAGCAAACATACAAGGTATCGAAAACTGATGGAATCAGCAGTTAGGAAGGTTAGAAACTAGATAGAATTACTATAAATATTGTTCATTGATACACAACAAAACACTGTTAACATTAATAGTCAATATGTCCGTACCTACGTAAGTTCTTTAATTCAATTTGTTATATCGTTATTATTATTATTATTAAGTTTTGTGCTTTAATATAGTTACCAATATACCGTTATCTATGTCATACATATGTGCTTCGTTCGAAGATTTTATTCCTATAATTAACCTCCGCTTCCCTTCAACATGGTCCTTCGAAGACAGGAGTAGTTGAAGAGCAGAGCCCTTCGACGAAAAAGAACCAGTGCCAGTGAAAATACAGTGCTCACTTAAACCTTATCAAATATCCTTTAACCCAAGTCTCCAAATACCCTTTATTTTAGTGAAAATAATCAGGGCAGTACCAGAAGAAGGTCAGTTCCAATAAGGCAAATAAGCAGGACAGAAGAGTCCGAGGCAGTACCAGAAGAAGGTCAGTTCCAATAAAACAAATAAACAGGACAGAAGAGTCCGGGGCAGCACCAAAAAGGTCAGTTCCAATATAGCAAATAAACAGAAGCATACAGGGCAGTACCGAAAGAAGGTCAGTTCCAGTAAAGCAGATACAGGGTCAAAGACAAAAATACAGGGTTAAAGACAAGATATAGGTCACAGGCAACCAGTAATCAGAATAAAAGAAGAACTAAGCATCAGACAAGGTAACGAAGCCACAAAACTTATTCAGCCAAAGAAAACTAAGGAAGCATAATGGAGGAAGTCAATAACCTAGCAGTAGCCCAGGAGGCAATAGGTAAATCAATGAATAATTTATTAACAAATATGAAAAAAGAACCAATAAACAGAAGAACACTTGAAGGGTTCAAAAAAAGGAAAATTTATTACAAAAAGAGTGGGCCAAAGCTATAGCAAACAACAGACAATTAGAAGCGTTAGGGTCACTAGAACACCCGTATTATGAAACAAGATATTTTGAACAAATGGAGAAAGTTCATAATGATATCAAAAAATACATACAAGCAATGAAACTACGATTACAAACTGAATTTGAAGAAGGTTCGGCAGAAGAAACTTCAAATATGTATCTTCCGAAATTACTAAGAGAAGAGAAAAATGGTATGGAAAAAATGGAAACTCCAGAATTCACAAGATTAACAAAAAAAAATGAAAAGTGATGGTAAACCAATTTAAAAGAATATTAGAAGAAGCAGAAGCTATGGACGACGTCAATCTACTTTCTAGCTATAAAAGAAACTTGAAGGAATTAGAAAGGCAATGGGAATTAATAGAAGCCAACATAACTGAGATAAACATGCAAACAGATTCAGAAGTTGAAGATGAAGCCTATTTCATGCTTTGGCAAAGGTACCAAAATGCCAGTGACAAGCTATCAGAAATAATTGATAGCCGTACAGACAACAATCCAGGGCAGAATAGCAACAAGCTACCAAAGATAAAAATACCAGTATTCACAGGAAAATATGAAGGATGGACAACTTTTCAAGAGCTATTCCGAAAGGTAATAGATTCAAATAAGTCCTTATCCAACATTGTAAAAATGCAATACTTAAAAACCCAAGTAAAAGGCGAGGCCAGCAGAACGATACAACATTTCCAGATAAGCGAAGTAAGTTATAAAGCAGCATGGGAACAGTTGAATGACATGTATAACAACAAAAGACTAATAGTTTCCAAATTAGTCGAAAAAATCATAGAAACACCCATCATAACTTATGAGTCAGCAGAAAAGTTAAAAAACCTTTACAACATCATCAAGGAATGCCTAGAAGCACTAAAAACAATGGGCATCGACACAAGTTCATGGGACACAATAATAATATATATAATTACGAAAAAATGGGACTCAAGAACGAACGAGTTATATGAAGCAACAGTAAGAAATCCAATGGAAGTTCAAAAGTTAGAAGAATTGTTATCGTTCCTGTGCACAAGATTCCAGAATAAAGAGGCATCCAAAAGGCCAGGAAGAGATACACAGTACAATGAAGAATCAGGAAAGAATTTCAAACAAAGCCCTCAGTATGAAAATCCTAGAAAATCATGTAAATATTGCAAATCAAGTTATCATGTAATAATAGATTGTGGAAAATTTAAATCATTACAGCAAAATGATAAACAACAATTTCTAAGAAAAAATGAGCTATGTTCAATCTGCTTAAAACACAGCTCAAAAGATAAATGTTTTTCACCCATTAAATGCAAGATTTGTCCACTCAAACACCACACGCTACTACATAGAAGCAGCAATAACAGAAGAGATCAGCGCCCTACAAAAGAAGCCATAGAGGTCAAATCAAATGTAAGTGTTCAAAACAATCTATCAGTATTATCAACAGCAATGATAAAGGTCAAGACAGCGACAGGGCAGTACCAACACTTGAGAGCACTGGTAGACTCAGGCTCTCAAGGGGCATTTATAACCGATCAAGCTGCAAAAATATTGGGCCTACCATTTAAGAGAGTTGAAACACAAATATCTGGGCTTGGAGGAGGAGAGAAGAAATCGAACTACAGAGTAGATATACAGTGTGCTCCTCGTTTTTCAAGCCATTTCAGTATGAATACAGAAGCAATTGTGATACAAAAAATCACATCAGCAATGCCAAATAGAGCCTTCGAGGTAGACATAGAAACCTGGAAGAATTATATCCTAGCTGATCCTACATTTAACAGAACGGGACCAATAGATATTTTGTTAGGAACCAAAGAATGTAGACAAATATTGCTAGGAGGATTGAGAAAAACAGACGATGGACTTATGGGCCAGAATACAGAACTGGGATATATAATCTCAGGCACATTTACGAATGCAAAAAATAAGAAAGAAGTCAAAGTAACAACCATGATTACACAAACAGAGAAAGAGGAAACCTCGAAGTTTTGGGAATTGGAAGAAGTACCGGAAGTAAAAAACAAAACAAAAGAAGAACAAGAATGTGAAGAATTTTACAAAAAAACGGTATCAAGAGGAAAAGATGGGAGATATACAGTCAAAATTCCATTTAAACCAGAAGTGCAAGAAGTTGGAGAATCCAGAAACAGAGCAATGGCAAGAATACTGCAGTTAGAGAAACGGTTTGAGAAACAAAAAAGCTTAGGAGAAGAATATATCCAATTTATGGAAGAATATATCGACTTGGGACACATGCAAAGGGTACCAAGAATCGAAGAAAAACGAGGAAAATACTATATTCCTCATCAAGCAGTAGTCCGTGAGGATAGCACTACTACCAAATTAAGGGTAGTATTCGACGCCTCATGTAAGAGTAGCACCGGCATCAGTCTAAATGAAAGAATGCACGTCGGTCCAAAATTACAACCAGAACTGTTCGACATCATATCAAAATGGAGAACGTATCCGGTTGCCATAAAGGCGGACATAGAAAAAATGTATCGCCAAATAAAAATAGCAAGAGACGACCAAGAATATCAAAGGGTATTATGGAGACAAGCAAAAAACCAACCCTGGGAGGAATATAGACTAACGACAGTGACATATGGCACAGCAGCAGCACCATACTTAGCGGTTAGAACCATCCAGCAACTTGCAGATGACGAACAAGAAAAATTCCCGATTGCGGCAAAGGTAGCCAAGGAGGATTTCTACATGGATGATCTCCTATCGGGAGCGGAGTCAGAACAAGAAGCAACATTATTGCAGACAGAACTCAACAAGATGTTCGCATTAGGTGGGTTCAAGCTAAGAAAATGGGCCAGTAACAAAGATCAGGTGATTGCAAAACTTCCAACAGAGCTGCAGAATGAGAAGGTATTGCAGCTGCCAGACAATGGAACAGACAAATCACTCGGGATATACTGGACACCAAGGGAAGACGTGTTCAAATTAAAACTGGAGTTAGGAGAAACAGGGAAGGTGACAAAAAGGGCAATATTATCAGCTACAGCCAAGTTGTTTGATCCATTAGGGTGGCTATCGCCAATGATAATCAAAGCCAAACTGATAATTCAAGAAATATGGATGAGTCAAGCAGGGTGGGACGAAATAGTACCCACTAACATTCAAAAGAAATGGATCCAATTCATCCAGGAATTTAATGAGGTAAAAGAAATAACGATACCAAGATGGATACAAACATCGAAGAAATCAAAAATGGAAGTCCATGGGTTTGCGGATGCATCAGAAGCAGCATATGGGGCAGTAATTTATGTGAAAGCAACCAATGAAGAAGGTAAAAGCTACATATCGTTACTAACAGCCAAATCAAAGGTAGCTCCAATAAAGACAAAAGCGACGCTTCCAAGATTAGAACTGTGTGCAGCACATCTATTAGCAAAATTACTGAAAAGGGCAATAACAACACTCCAGTTAGAACTAATCGATGTGTACGCATGGACAGATTCGATGATTGTAATAGGTTGGCTAAAAGGAGATCCGAATAGATGGAAAACTTTGTTGCAAATAGGGTATCAGAAATTCAGCAATTAATTACCGAAGACAAATGGCACCATGTGAGGTCAGAAGAAAACCCGGCCGATGTCATATCCAGAGGCATAAACCCAGGGAATTTTGTAAACCTACCGTTATGGTGGCAAGGGCCAACATGGTTACAAGGTCCAGATTACCCAATTAAAGAAGAAAAGCCACACGAAGTACTAGAAGAGAGAAAAAAGCCAAAAGTAATGGTGTGCCTTAGTATACAAGCAGAAGCAACGAATCTGATCAAAAAATTCTCATCATTTAGGAAAATGATTAGGGTAATAGCATATTGCAAAAGATTTACCCACAACACATGAAAAAACAACAAGATAGACGGATATCTCAAGACAAAAGAAATGAGTGAAGCCAAAGACAGCATGATAAGAATGGAGCAAAAGGCAGAGTTCACTGAAGAAATCAAGGAATTACAAAGAAAAAAAATCGGTGGACAAGAAAAGCTCAATAGCAAATCTGAATCCATTTATCGACCAAAATGGAATACTAAGAGTAGGGGGAAGACTAGAAAATTCCTTACTGACCTATGGGGAAAAACACCCCATAATTATAAGCTCGAAGTCGCATATGGCGGAGCTAATCATTAGAGAAGCACATAACAACACCCTCCACAGTGGCAACCAAGAAACAGTAGCATATATTCGAAGAAAATATTGGATCACGAACGCGAAGAGATGTGTCAAGAAATCAATCAACAATTGTATAAGATGCATCCGTTACAAAGCAAAGACAGCGGAGCAGTTAATGGGTCAATTACCAGCAGCAAGGGTCACGGCCACTCAAGCATTTACACACACTGGAGTGGATTACGCAGGTCCGATACAAGTACGAACTACAAAAGGCAGAGGTCAAAAGGCATACAAAGGCTATCTGGCAATATTTGTATGTCTGTCAACAAAAGCAATTCACATATAAGTCGTAAGCGACATGTGCTCTGAGTCAATTATGGCAGCCTTAAGAAGATTCATATCCAGAAGAGGTATGTGTTCCCACATGTATAGTGATAACGGGACAACATTTGTAGGAGCCAACTCAACACTGCAAAAAGAAGCCATAAAAATCAGCAAAGAACCTCAAATCCAGGAGAGTACCACACACATGGGGTTGCAGTGGCACTTTATACCACCTTCAGCACCTCATTTCGGGGGGCTCTGGGAAGCAGGAGTGAAATCAGTAAAATATCACCTCAAGAGAGTGATTGGAGCAACAAGATTAACTTATGAAGAATTAACCACAGTAACTCACCAGATAGAAGCATGTTTAAATTCAAGACCACTTTGTCCACTATCCGATGATATCAACGAATTTCAAGTATTGACTCCCGGCCATTTCCTTATAGGAAGAGAACTGGTAGCACCACCAACACTCATCTCAGAGAACATTGATGGTAATCTACAAGGAAAGTGGAGGACAATACAGAAAATGAGAAAAGATTTTTGGGACATTTGGCATAAAGAATATCTGCATCAGTTACAACAAAGACACAAGTGGAAGTTCAAGAAAAATGTCATGCACACAGGCGACATGGTTATAATAAAAGACGACAACAACAGCGCAGAAAAATTGTCACTGGGTAGAATAGTAAAAACGTACCCAGACAAACAAGGAGTACCAAGAGTAGCCGAAATAAGAAAAGCAGGGGGAATAACAATGGAAAGGCCAATACACAAGCTGATCCTATTGCCCAATGAGGAAGAAGAAACGAGAAAAAAGCATCATGAAGAACAATCGAAGCAGCAGAAAAGTAAAAGGAAGTCTCCGATGCAGAAATGGAAGACAGCCATAATAGGAATATTATTCATGATGGTGATAGGAAGAACGACAGCCACAAAGTTGTATAACATTGAGTACCCACAGCCAGGGTTCTACATTGAGCATATAGCACATGCGAAAATAGAAAGAGGAACATTTAGGATTGAAACGAGATTCGAAAAGGCAAAGCTCGCCAACGACACAGAGGCAGCCAAGTCAGTCGTTGTGGAGTTGGAAGAGTTTTGCAAACAAAGCAAAAGCATTTCTTCAGACTCGATCGATTGTGCCTTGTTAATGAAACAAATCAAGGTCAAGCAAGTCGAACTATCATGGATAAACGCAGGGTTAGATACGGCCCTTCGAAAGAGAGTTAGAAGAGGAACCCTAGGGCAACTCCTAACTTCCGTATTTGGAGTCAATGACGATGTATACAAAGACATAGATCAATTAGACAAGAACCAACAGGAGCTAATTGCAGCATCCCATCATCAAACAAGACTAATGCTACAATCATTATCCAGATTCAACGACACCGAGAAGAGAATCTACCATACGTTGAGGCAGTTCGAGTCCAAGCTGAACCAAGGTCTGGAAGCCATTAACAACATGAAGCCGTGGTACAAAGCAGTAGACAAGAATTCCCTAAATATTCACATACTAAGTGTTTACCAAATAGCGGAGCGGTATCTCGATGATTTGACTCAGCATTATAGAAGCTTGCTAAACATACATGTGAACCAAGCCAACATTTACGATTTTATTTCACCAGCACACATAGACCGAATCATAAGTACAGCAACGAGAAAACTACCACAACATCTGGAAATAATTCCATACCCTATACTCAAGTCAAAAATTAGTCACAGTGAGGAATATATCCACCTGTACAGTTACTTTTCGATGACAGAAGTAACACAATTCATGCTGATAAAGGTAACCCCGATCCCATATAAGGTTGTGAACGAAACCTATTGGGCTATGGAGGTACCCAACCAAATCCTAGGAATAGATTACAACACGCAACGATATTTCCAAATGGCAGACAAGGAACTCACCAACAGCCTACTTATCTCCGAGAATTTATATGTATGTTCTCCGGCCATGATACAAAGCATGGAGAGCAGCCATAACTGCATCATAGATGAGATATACCAAAGGGAAAACAAAGTAGCATGCCCAATCCATCACCAGAAAGTCAAGTCGACAATCTGGAAACAGCTGTACACTAAAAACTCATGGATGTTCATCAACCCACCAGAAGCGAGAGTCGCAATCATCTGCAACGGCCAAAGAGAAGAAGTTACTCTGAAACAGTATGGCATCCTGTCCATTTCCCAAGACTGCATCATCAAGACCAAAACGATGGTGCTAACTCCCCAACAAATCAAGGGAGTACCAATCCTAGGCGGGTTCGTGAAATCAGTCCCAACCAATTTGACGTTTTCCGAATCCCCGATTAGTCCAGTAATAATTCCCCAGGAAGCAGTTGTCCGCCCATCTGATGATCTAACGGACATCGCTCAGGAGGAAGAACAAGAGGAGGACCATCTCCAAGAAATTCGATGGCGCACGGTCACACATCATTCCATTATAACCAGCCTGGCTACCACAGCAACATTAGCTATAGCAATTTTGCAGCCATCTACATCCTACGTATGGTTCAGAAGAAAGTTAAGAAAAGAGCCGCCCAGTCGAAGAACAGAAACCCGGATGTCGAGAAGACCTACCTCGAAGTCCAACCTATAGAAATGACTGAGTTAAGCAGGTTACAAGACGCCACGGATGCGGAAACCGCCCTTTGTTGACGCGGCAGAATGTTCAGAGAACCATGGCAATTACAGAAGGGCAGTAGAAGACATATAAGAAACATAGTTAGTAAGATCAATAAAATCACAATTAAATTAGTATTAAGAAATCGATCTAAACTAAAGAATAAACATTGTAATGATTAGAGGTCAATGTTGTTGAATAACATTGGCATTGATGCTATTGCATTTGTTATGTCAACAAATAAACAAACGCAAATTAGCAAACGTACAAGGTATCGAAAACTGATGGAATCAGCAGTTAGGAAGGTTAGAAACTAGATAGAATTACTATAAATATTGTTCATTGATACACAAGAAAACACTGTTAACATTAATAGTCAATATGTCCGTACCTACGTAAGTTATTTAATTCAATTTGTTATATCGTTATTATTATTATTATTATTAAGTTTTGTGCTTTAATATAGTTACCAATATACCGTTATCTATGTCATACATATGTGCTTCGTTCGAAGATTTTATTCCTATAATTAACCTCCGCTTCCCTTCAACAAGCAGCGTTATATAACATATACCTTACAAAGGGATAATAATGAACTATAACTATATGCCGTAATTTTGGATCACTCAAGTTACACTGTCACATGTTATAAACATTTGGATTAAATTTAGTGGTTTAAATGTTAATGTTCTTATGGAATTAATTATTAGCAATACACGCTTTTACAAATTGGAATTGGTTAAAATCAAAATAATTCATTTGCAACTGCTTTAATTTGTCACAAAAATGGCGATAATGATCTAATTGTTTAAGCACACAGCGCGCGTCTACTTCTGTTTTCTGCTGTAGCCATCTGCAATTGCTGTGATTAGCACATAGATAAGTAGGTATATTCTTTGGATTAGGGATAAACTAATTATTAATTAATTTAGTTGTTCTAATTGTCAGGTTTATTTGTTACACCAATATAGGGAGCGTGCGCGTTGACAACTAGCGCCATCAGTGGTGACACAATATAACCAACAACAGCTGTTTCATCCATATTCTAACGGATATCAGTGTTAGTTTTGCACGCGGAAAAGTGTAATATATTGGAAAGAAAGTCTAAATCAGAAAGTAAATTGTTGTACTGTTGACAGCTATAATAATGATAAATCATGTGATGGTAGAAACATCAGCTTCTACTATAAAAAATACAGTCAAACCCATACTTAATTATTTTGTTGATTTCTCACTGGAGCGGATTCGTTGCACCTAAAATGTTTTAAGTAACCGCCTTATTTACGAGAGTTGCTACTAGAGTGGCTAAATATTATAAAATGCTAACTAGTTTAGCTGTGCATCTAGCGGCTGTACATAAAAGTTTCTTGGTGGGTACTTGCTTTATTTGAGCATTAAATGTATGATAAGTGAATATAACATTTATGTCTCCAAGTTTATATATATATATATATATATATATATATATATATATATATATATATATATATATATATATATATATATATATATATATATATACATATATATATATATATATATATATATATATATATATATATAATATATATATATATATATATATATATAACATGCAATTAATGTAGCATACATATAACCATGTGATGTATCAGTTACATATATGCGAGAGCATCCAGCTGCTTACATTTCTGGTATTAATCATATTACATGAAAGTTACTTGATACATAACCTTAGCTATTGAAATAGCAAGTGTTATGTAACACTTATGTATCTGATTTGTAACTGTGTTTGCTGGGATGGGGGTCGCAAATAGAACGAGTTGTGAGGAAGGGAGTAGCGACCCTCTGGCAGCTGCACCGTGTGATAGGGAGGACCTGGGGACTTAATCCTCGGATCCTTCATTGGATCTACACTGCGATCGTCAGGCCAAAAATCCTCTATGGGGCGTTAGTCTGGTGGTGTGGTGTGAACCAAACTACCAGCAGAAAGCTGGCCAAACTCCAAAGGCTGGCAATCCTGGGTAACACAGGCGCTATGAGGACGACACCCTCAGCCGCGCTAGAGGTCCTGTTGATGCTGCCACTGCTTCCCATCTGCATCAGAAGGGAGGCTATGGCGTCGCATCTTAGAATGCGAGACTCAGGAAACTGGTGCGGAGAGGGATCAGTAATAGGGCATGCCACTGTCGCCAAGGAGATGGAAATGGAAATTTCGATTTCCGCCATAAAGATGCGGGACGCCGCGGACGATATTAGGCTGACTAGGCTATACACCCTGGATCCCCAGTAGGGATCAGTGGAGAGAAAATGAGGTTGCATTCCAGCCCGCAAGCCTGCTCTGTTTCACCGACGGATCGCGGCTGGAGGACCAACAATCCTCCGGGGTTGGCAAAAAGGGCCCATTGTGGCCTACTTGCTTGGCGTTGGCCTCCCCACCACTGCTACTACTACTACTACTGGTTGGCTAGATGGTTGGTTGTGTTGCCCTGGTTGCTTGGTAGTTTACAGATTTAGATTTGTTGAATGAGTATATTTCCATATACTAACACTTATTAAATAAATTCAGATGTTATATGTGAAGAAAAAGAGAAGTATTTGTTAAAATTAATACGTTTTTGTTTTGTTTTGTTAGTTTTTCCATATTATTATATAGACTGTTATATTAGTGTAATTAAAACTAAGTAAATCAATAATGTTCTGAATACACTTCTCCTCAGCCACATCTGCTATGTATGCCGTTTCTATTTGCCTTAAGGTATCTGACTTCTGTCTTTATTCTGTTAAGGAGATTTACAGAATTTACATCAGACAACTTGTTTCAGATCACTTCGGTATCAGAATGTTTGTTTTGAATGTTCTTATAATTTGCTTCGGTTTCTTGAACATTGGCCCTATATTTCTGATTAAATTCACTTACGCAGAAATTAAAAAATCATTTTGTTACATTTTTAATAAAAATGCTTGCATGACCACAAACCAAATTTAGTATCAAATCCTTGCGCGCGCGCGCGCGCGCGCCCACACACACACACACACACACGCACGCACGCACGCACGCACGCAACGCACGCACGCACGCACGCACGCACGCCCACGCACGCACGCACGCACGCACGCACCCACACGCACGCACGCACGCACGCACGCACGCACCACACGCACGCACGCACGCACGCACGCACGCACGCACGCACGCACGCACGCACGCACGCACGCACCGCACGCACGCACGCACGCACGCACGCACGCACGCACGCACGCACGCACGCACGCACGCACGCACGCACGCACGCACGCACGCACGCACGCACGCACGCACGCACGCACGCACGCACGCACGCACGCACGCACGCACGCACGCACGCACGCACGCACGCACGCACGCACGCACGCACGCACGCACGCACGCACGCACGCACGCACGCACGCACGCACGCACGCACGCACGCACGCACGCACGCACGCACGCACGCACGCACGCACGCACGCACGCACGCACGCACGCACGCACGCACGCACGCACGCACGCACCCACGCACGCACCCACGCACGCACGCACGCACCCACGCACGCACCCACGCCACGCACGCACGCACGCACGCACGCACGCACGCACGCACGCACGCACGCACGCCACGCACGCACGCACGCACGCACGCACCACGCACGCACCACACACACACACACACACACACACACACACACACACACACACACACACACACACACACACACACACCACACACACACACACACACACACACACACACACACACACACACACACACACACACACACACACACACACACACACACACACACACACACACACACACACACACACACACACACACACACACACACACACACACACACACACACACACACCACACACACACACACACACACACACACACACACACACACACACACACACACACACACACACACACACACACACACACACACACACACACACACACACACACACACACACACACACACACACACACACACACACACACACACACACACACACACACACACACACACACACACACACACAACACACACACACACACACACACACACACACACACACACACACACACACACACACACACACACACACACACACACACACACACACACACACACACACACACACACACACACACACACACACACACACACACACACACACACACACACACACACACACACACACACACACACACACACACACACACACACACACACACACACACACACACACACACACACACACACACACACACACACACACACCACACACACACACACACACACACACACACACACACACACACACACACACACACACACACACACACACACACACACACACACACACACACACACACACACACACACACACACACACACACACACACACACACACACACACACACACACACACACACACACACACACACACACACACACACACACACACACACACACACACACACACACACACACACACACACACACACACACACACACACACACACACACACACACACACACACACACACACACACACACACACACACACACACACACACACACACACACACACACACACACACACACACACACACACACACACACACACACACACACACACACACACACACACACACACACACACACACACACACACACACACACACACACACACACACACACACACATATATATATATATATATATATATATATATATATATATATATATATATCACATATCATGTCGTTTATAGTCAGCGGTCCACCAAAGTCTACCAAGTATGTAGCGGTTGTTGGTGTGACTAGCTTGTTGTTGTAATAACCAATCAACTCTCTTGTCTTCTTATTTTTTTTATAAATCAAACTTTTTAATTTTTTACACTATCGAAATTTAAATTAGATACATACATAAAATCTGTACCTCAAGACAATTAGTTTGACTGGTCACATGATTTATATTATCCTGAAATAATAGAGATGTGTTGGTTTGCAAAAATTCAAGACTTTAAGACATTCAGTTTGACTTAGGTAAACTAGCATGAATGTTTGAAAATAAATAAAACTTGAAAGCTACATCGACAAAGATCACTCTAAAATGATTGAGACGTGTTGGTTTACAAAATTGAATGCTACTCTTCAAGATATTTAGTGTGGTTTGTTAGGTAAACTAGCATGAATGTGTGAAAACAAATAATTGTTATTTTCTTAGTTTTGTACTTTATAACTCTTTTTGTATTTTAAAATGAATGTTACCATACTTAAGATATATATTAAAATAATATGTTAGCAAACAAAGTGTAAGTATAAAAATTAAGTTGAATGGTTACATCAATAGGTTCCTCTAAAATGATCGACATGTGATGGCTTACAAATTTGACAGCTACACCTCAAAATAATTAGTTTGACTGGTCACATGTTTAAGCTAACTCTGAAATGATAGAGCTGTGTTGGTTTACGAAATTTGAAGAGTGTTCTTTAAGACATTTACTTTCGGTTTGTTAGGTAAACTTGACAGCTGTCTGTGCTGTCTGTCAACTTCAAGAAGTCTAATAGGGTATACTTAAATTTATGATGCCAACGGCTATTACAGTACTGGTAAAAGACGATTGAAAATTACTGTAACCAACATGTTTTTAAAAACAAAACATGTATTTCCAAACGATAAAATGAAGTTGGAACTGATGGATAAAATATCAAAAGACATATCTATATTTCTCGCATATCGCAAATGGGACATACATGACCTGTCAGCACTCAGAGATATTAATAAAGACGTGTGGTCTGTTAAAACTGCAAGAAATTTAGAAAGACCTAGATATGTGATTATAGCATTTCAAACAAATTGGAAAGACAACGTAAGCAAGAAAGGTGACTTCTTCAATAACATCGATATGGTAAATCTACGAGTGTTCCTAAATTCAGAATCCAACCCTTATGAATCTCTGAATATGGATTTCGAGAAATCTAAATATGTTGAGGCCTACCAGATGTACACAGATTCTCAAACAAAGTTTTTGTTATGAAAACATGCCAGAGCATCTCTTAAATTACGATTAGTTTGGGGTGTAAGGTTAGTTCGCCTCCCCGTGGTGCACCCTGGATAGCGTCTACTATTAAACGTGAACTCAATGAACTAACCAAACCGTAACCCTACCTAGTCATGTCTTAGGAGGGCCGGGAATGCTTGCCTTAATTGGCCGGCATTGCGAGGAGAGTCCTCTATAAAAAACCCACATCGCAAGGTCGTTGGCGGGTTGGTGCCGAAGCGATGATGCTTCTGGCCGAAATGGCCGGGCATTGGCAGGATGGTAATTCTGTCGCTAACGTTAACCCTCCCCAGGGAAACCGGGCGACCTCCCTGTGCAAATGCCTCTTCATGGGATGCGGGGCTCTTCCATGGAGGTTTATTTTCCCTTGCTGCTCGTGGGACCAAACATGGACACGACTTACACAGATCCAATAGAGGAGGTGGCAGGATTCAACCTTCCACTGGAACCTCCAGAGGGAAACAACAAGGGAAAGGAAAGTCCACCCCTAGGACGACTACCAAAGGTAGACACTCCTATAGGAAGCTTGGTAATCGAGCTTCTAAAAAGGAGGAGGAACCTGCACCATAATTCCCTTTCCTTTTGAGCTCCTTAACCTACTCCTTTATCCTCTATACACTCCTATATTCCTACCCCCATGCCCACCAACATAAGGTGCATCCAAGCTAATTTGCATCATGCTAAGGCTGCGACATACCTCCTTAGCATGAAATTAAAGGAAGAGCAACTAGATATTGCTCTTCTCCAAGAGCCCTGGACCGCCAATTCGGAACGAACTAAAGGGCTGGGTAACACTTCTGGTAAGATAGTAGAGGTGGGCACTGGTACCAACCCCAGAGCCTGTATCTGGATCAGAAACAACTTGCAGTATTTTACACTTTCAGAATACTGCACCAAGGACATGGCATCCATCCATCTCGTGATCAATCCGGGGGGACCAGGCTGGAAGTAGTGGCCTGTTCGGCCTATTTCCCTGGAGACAGAGATGCAGAACAACCACTTCCAGCAGAGGTGCAGAAATTGATCGCCTTCTGCAAGTCAGTCCCTCGCCGCAGGTCTTGGGTCCGCTATCCCCACAGTGAGGGATCGTGATGAGATTGAGATTGCGCTGAACAAGTTAGGGAAGCTGTTGTCTCTGCATATTACGAAAACTGTCCACTAAGGTCAAAGAAAGACAGTCGGGGGTCTACTTGGTGGAATAATAACCTCGATAAACTACGAAGGGAAGTTAGACGTCTCTTCAATCGTGCTAAGACTACAGGCAACTGGGAGCAATATAAAACCCCTATCACCTCGTAATGGGGTGTGATGCGAACTCCCATCACTTGACTTGGGGGAGCACGGACACTAACAGGCGAGGTGAATCACTATTTGAATACATTTTAGGGGAGGAGCTGGTTGTCAACAACATAGGCTCGGAACCCACCTTTCTTACAGATAATCGTAGAGAGGTTTTAGATCTCACGATCAGCTCAATACTTTTGAGCTCAAAAATTCTCAAATGGAGGGTGTCGTCTGAACCCTCATGTTCTGACCATGCCCACATCCTATTTGAGATTGTAACAGGCCCTAGACCTGTGGTGGAGTATCGCGATCCGAGAAGGACGGATTGGGAGGGGTACAAACAGTCCCTCGCCGCAGGTCTTGGGTCCGCTATCCCCACAGTGAGGGATCGTGATGAGATTGAGATTGCGGCTGAACAAGTTAGGGAAGCTGTTGTCTCTGCATATTATGAAAACTGTCCACTAAGGTCAAAGAAAGACAGTCGGGGGTCTACTTGGTGGAATAATAACCTCGATAAACTACGAAGGGAAGTTAGACGTCTCTTCAATCGTGCTAAGACTACAGGCAACTGGGAGCAATATAAAACCCCTATCACCTCGTAATGGGGTGTGATGCGAACTCCCATCACTTGGCTTGGGGGAGCACGGACACTAACAGACGAGGTGAATCACTATTTGAATACATTTTAGGGGAGGAGCTGGTTGTCAACAACATAGGCTCGGAACCCACCTTTCTTACAGCTAATCGTAGAGAGGTTTTAGATCTCACGATCAGCTCAAGACTTTTGAGCTAAAAAATTTTTAAATGGAGGGTGTCGTCTGAACCCTCATGTTCTGACCATGCCCACATCCTATTTGAGATTGTAACAGGCCCTAGACCTGTGGTGGAGTATCGCGATCCGAGAAGGACGGATTGGGAGGGGTACAAACAGTCCCTCGCCGCAGGTCTTGGGTCCGCTATCCCCACAGTGAGGGATCGTGATGAGATTGAGATTGCGGCTGAACAAGTTAGGGAAGCTGTTGTCTCTTCATATTACGAAAACTGTCCACTAAGGTCAAAGAAAGACAGTCGGGGGTCTACTTGGTGGAATAATAACCTCGATAAACTACGAAGGGAAGTTAGACGTCTCTTCAATCGTGCTAAGACTACAGGCAACTGGGAGCAATATGAAACCCCTATCACATCGTAATGGGGTGTGATGCGAACTCCCATCACTTGGCTTGGGGGAGCACGGACACTAACAGACGAGGTGAATCACTATTTGAATACATTTTAGGGGAGGAGCTGGTTGTCAACAACATAGGCTCGGAACCCACCTTTCTTACAGCTAATCGTAGAGAGGTTTTAGATCTCACGAACAGCTCAAGACTTTTGAGCTCAAAAATTCTCAAATGGAGGGTGTCGTCTGAACCCTCATGTTCTGACCATGCCCACATCCTATTTGAGATTGTAACAGGCCCTAGACCTGTGGTGAAGTATCGCGATCCGAGAAGGACGGATTGGGAGGGGTACAAACAGTCCCTCGCCGCAGGTCTTGGGTCCGCTATCCCCACAGTGAGGGATCGTGATGAGATTGAGATTGCGGCTGAACAAGTTAGGGAAGCTGTTGTCTCTGCATATTACGAAAACTGTCCACTAAGGTCAAAGAAAGACAGTCGGGGGTCTACTTGGTGGAATAATAACCTCGATAAACTACGAAGGGAAGTTAGACGTCTCTTCAATCGTGCTAAGACTACAGGCAACTGGGGGCAATATAAAACCCCTATCACCTCGTAATGGGGTGTGATGCGAACTCCCATCACTTGGCTTGGGGGAGCACGGACACTAACAGACGAGGTGAATCACTATTTGAATACATTTTAGGGGAGGAGCTGGTTGTCAACAACATAGGCTCGGAACCCACCTTTCTTACAGCTAATCGTAGAGACGTTTTAGATCTCACGATCAGCTCAAGACTTTTGAGCTCAAAAATTCTCAAATGGAGGGTGTCGTCTGAACCCTCATGTTCTGACCATGCCCACATCCTATTTGAGATTGTAACAGGCCCTAGACCTGTGGTGGAGTATCGCGATCCGAGAAGGACGGATTGGGAGGGGTACAAACTCCCTCGCCGCAGGTCTTGGGTCCGCTATCCCCACAGTGAGGGATCTAAGTGAGATTGAGATTGCGGCTGAACAAGTTAGGGAAGCTGTTGTCTCTGCATATTATGAAAACTGTCCACTAAGGTCAAAGAAAGACAGTCGGGGGTCTACTTGGTGGAATAATAACCTCGATAAACTACGAAGGGAAGTTAGACGTCTCTTCAATCGTGCTAAGACTACAGGCAACTGGGAGCAATATAAAACCCCTCTAACACACTATAACAAAGAGATTAGGAACGATAAGAGGGAGTCCTGGAGGAGGTTCTGCGGGGACATTAATAATATGCCCAGCAGCCCCAGAATCAACAGGATTCTCTCACGCGACCGTGTTCAGGAGCTGGGATCGATAAAACGACCAGATGGTTCCTTTACTGAATCTCGGAAAGAAACGTTAGAGCTCTTAGCACACACACTTCCCAGATTGTCTGATCCTGAGCAACGGAGAGGTCCTACCGGCTGAGGGACGATTTAAACGCCCTCATGGGGAGGACTGGCGAGTTGCTCGGCGAATAGTAACAGCTTCGGCAGTGGAGTGTGCTGTGAATCATTTCCAGCCATTCAAGTCGCCAGGGGAGGATGGGGTGGTACCGGTCCTACTACAAAAGGGACTGGAGATTCTCCTACCTCACCTTATCAGGCTGTACAGAGCCAGTCTGGCCTGGAACTACATTCCATCCAGCTGGACGATGGTTAGGGGGGTTTACATTCCCAAATTGGGACGTAAGGACCTCCTACCTACATCACTGAGACCTCTCAGTATTACATCATTCCTCCTGAAGGGATTGGAAAAAATACTGGACGGACACATTAGGGGGAACATCTTAACCGTTAACCCCCTAAATACCCACCAGTATGCCTATCAAACTGGCAAATCAACTGAGTTAGCGCTCAATAATCTCGTCGAGAAGATCACACACTCTCTGGAAAATGGAGAGGTTGCGGTGGCGGCATTTCTCGACATCGAAGGCGCATTTAATAATGCATTACCGATCTCCCTCTACGAGGCCACTATCGCTAGGGGGTGGAACCTACCATCTGTGGCTGGATCGGAAACATGCTGCACAATCGGACCATTATTACCTCGTTGCGGGGAGAGGTGGTCGGCGTCAGGGCTGCGAGGAGGTGTCCTCAGGGGGGCGTACTATCCCCCCTGCTGTGGTCCCTCTTTGTGGACGATTTGCTGGCTATCCTCGGACTCTGGGAGGTTGAGGTCCAGGCGTATGCTGATGATCTTGTCATAATGTTTAGAGGCAAATCTGAGGAGGAACTGGCAAGTACTCTTCAAGAGGCACTAAATGTAATCAATGATTGGTGCCGGAGGGAACAGATGTCTGTGAACCCCCGCAAAACGATCATTGTTTCTTTTACCAGAAGAAGAAGGTTGGACAAATTAAAACCACCTATTCTTATGGGGGAAACCATTCCATTTTCAGACCAAGCAAAATATCTGGGAGTTACCCTAGATAAGAAGCTCAACTGGGACATACAGTTAGAAAATGTTATCTGCAGGGCTAAAATGTCCCTGTGGACCTGCCGGAGAATCTGTGGTAACAACTGGGGAACAAACCCCCAACAGATGTACTGGCTCTATGTAGTGGTTATCAGGCCAATGATAACATATGGAGCCATAGTTTGGTGGCCTAAGGTACTTCGTGGTATTGCGAGGGCCAAACTGGCTCATCTACAGAGACAAGCTTCTCTGATGATAACGGGAGCGATAAGCACCGCACCATCAGCCGCTCTGGAGGTCCTCCTCAATATTCCCCCACTTCACATATGGTTGGAGAGGGTGGCGAGGTGGACAACATACAGACTAAAACAAACGGCAGATAACATGCCGAGGGAAGTCAGCCTGAGAAGGGTCGGTCTCCTTGATGACAGTGATTGTCACAGGATTCTGGGAATGGTCTCAGACTTGATGCCTACAAAAATCAGCAGGGATCTGTCTTTCAAGATCGTCCTCCTGGAAAGGGAGGACTGGGACCGGAACCAATCGACCCTGTTGAGAGCTGACCTCTGCAGGTACTCTGACGGCTCCAAAACCAATTTGGGAGTAGGAGCCGGCGCATATGGGGGCAGCACCGATGCTAGACTATCAGCTAGCCTCGGCAAGTACGCAACCATACACCAGGCAGAAGTGTATGCCATCGAGATGTGTGCAAGGGAAAGTTTAAAAGACCTGTGCACAAACAAATCGATAAAGATATATGCAGATAGCCAAGCTGCAATAAAGGCTCTTGGTTCCTACGGGTGTAATTCAAAGACGGTATGGAGTTGTAAATCTGCCCTGAACGAATTGGGCAGCTGTAATGAGGTGTCGCTGGTCTGGATACCGGGTCACTCGGACCATGATGGCAACGTTGCGGCCGACGCGCTTGCCAGGAGTGGTGCCCAGAGTGACTTTGTCGGACCAGAACCGGTGCTGGGAATAACATCTTGCACAGCAAAACGCACCTTAAAGACCTGGACAGAAATAATGACAATCCAATATTGGCAAAATATTCCAGGATTAGCTCACTCTAAGGCCTTCATAAATGGCCTGTCTGAGTCAAGGGCTAAGAAACTTCTAGAGATGAACAGACAACAACTGAGTACTCTAGTCGGCCTGTATACAGGACACTGCCGCTTGCGGCATCACATGCACCGTATTGGGGTCGGTCAGGAGACCGATTGCCGGCTGTGTATGGAGAATGACGAGACAGCAGAGCACGTACTGTGTTCCTGTCCGGCAGCGGACAGGACTAGACACCTGCTCTTTGGCAAGGTAAAGCTTGCTCCAGAGGATCTGGATCAACTTTCGCCCACAAAGGTTATCGACCTCTGTAGGAGGCTGGATTTGTTGGGCGAAATATAGACATTAGGCGTGAACCACAATAGACCTTATGGTCGCGATGGAGGGACCGATATGGACCACTCACATTCAAACCTAACCTAACCTAACCTACGATTAGTTTATACATCGAGCTCTATCTGTAATCGACTGTCAGCATCAGAACGAGTCAATCACATCTTCAATGGTGGGCATCAAAGTGGAGTTTATGAGCAAAGACAATTTTCCTAATAGAACCAGAGCTTACTGTTTAGTTAGTTTGCGAGTTGCAAAATCGCAACGTCAGCAAATGATCGTGGTATCGGACTTTGTTCTCTCTTTAACATATGTGTCTAAAATACATTAAGTTACATGTTAGTTTGCTTATATTTGCCTTTTTTACATTGTTTCTTATGGGATATACGAACAAATTCGATAAAACAGACGACCTTTTTTATATCAGAGTAGAGTTTGCTAGCAATTTCTATTCCGAGCGAGTTTAGACTTGGAAAACCGCAACGTCATAAATCAGGTTGAGAAACATGACACCAAACACCGAACATCTAAGCCGAAAACTGAGAAAGTTGGTTTGCGCAGTCCCCACCGCCGCCTCTAGCGGCGGTCTAGCGGCGGTCGATGCTATTTTTGAATTTTATTCTTCAAGCCGATTACAATGACACCAAACACTATACCTCTACACCGTTTAATAAAAAAAATTGGTTTGCGCTTGCGCAAAACGTCATCTTTACATACGTCATTTTTATAAAAATAAAAATGACAGGTCTTCTTCTTATTTAGACAGGTTAGATCTAGATCTCGACTAAGATCTGGACCCCAATCTAGACCTAGATTCCGACCAGAGGTGCAACCCCCGCCGCCTCCAATGCCGCTCCCTGTGGCGGTACTGCATTCTACTCGTCACGACGAGTAACATGATACCAAACACGTGGGGGCTAACTTAAAAACTAACAAAGTTGGTTTGCGCATGCGCAAACCGCCATCTTGACATACATAATTTTTATAAAAATCAAAATAGCTGAGCCTCTTATTTCGATAGGTGGTGCCGCCTAGGCTCCTGTTGGTCGTCTATCCAGCCGCCGTCTTGGAATGTCAACTGTCAGCCGTCATCTTGGAATGTCAGCTGTCAGCCGCCATCTTTGCCGCCAGCTTGGATGACGTCATCTCAGGTTAGACCCCCACACCCTGTGACGTCACTGCGCGCATGCGCTGTGGCAAGTGGAGTTGGGTGAGGGTCCCAGAAGGAATCATCTATACCTACTATCATCCGTAATTTTTATTTTATTTTATGTTCATTTTTAAAGTAGTTCTTTAACAAACGTAACATAACAACATATCTTTATTTGTAGTTGTCATGATTTCGTATTAATTCAATTTTCTTCTGTCAGAGGATGCTGTCAAGCAGCGAAACCGGTTACAGAAATGTAGAAAAACACCTAGAACATCTAGAATTCAGATGGACTACTTGCTCCAGTTAGCTTACACGCTGGCTACTTCCCTCATTTACAGAAACAAACAGTGAGGCCAGAGAAGTTGTCTCTTAGAATTAGTTAAGAGGAGTAGAGAACAATAATGTTACATTGATCTAGAAATAGCAGAACTACTGTAAATAATGTAGATAATTATCAAACACGCAATTACAGTGTATTTTCAATATCTTTGATATTTCTGTTAATAAATGCTTGTTTTGTAAATTAAATTTAAAATTTTTAATTAATTCAACATACCTATTTAAGATCCGGCTAAAGCCCTTCAAATTTTTAAATACAGTTCTGTGAAGGAACACCCTCAGTCAGAGTTGAGATTTGTACCAGATGTTGTATTTACAATAGGGTAATAAAATCGGCAAGGGGCAAAACGATTGTACCGATAAAAAAAGTGTCTGAATGAATATCAAGGTGCCGACAGTAGAGTGACCCTTTTTTTCCCTTAGGGCTCGTCCGCGTCTTTGCTGCCCCGATAGCACCGCAGCCTTTGGCTTATTGTGCATGCCCTTTGTCTTTTCTACTCCACCCATTCCAAAATCACTGTACCTTAAACTAGTCTGCACAGCAATTGGTAGGGTGAAGTTTTATATTGCTCAGTCTCCGGTCTAGGCTGTCCGTACATCAGTTGTCTTGTAACGAAGTAGATATTTTCAAAACAGCTGTAGATATTAAAAGCGACTGTTCGAAAATTAACATAATAAAAGTCACACGGTAAAAATTCTACGCAGTTAAAATAATTATTTTACCATTAATATTTATTAACAAGTACGCATTTCGAATTATCGCGGCGGAGTAAAAACATATCTGCAGAAGATAAGGATAAGGTATCTACCACCGATTAGGATTTTTCAGCCGGTGACTGGAGTTACAAGAACGGTAGTAGCAGAAAGAGTTCACCGTTTGCCGTAGCATGGTTAAATTTATAGCTTGAGTTTCGCATCAGTGAATTAAAAGTCTGCTTGTTTAAATTGTAACAAAGTATTAGGATACAGTACCACCCGTCCCGTTACTGCACAGAACAATTTTTAATCTCGTGATTCTTCCGAATATAGTCTAGGTAAGAACCTTTTAAGTTTTTCTTATTGTATTTATATATAGCGAATTTTCGGATATTTTCTCTGATCCGTGTGTCTTTCCGGTGACGTCGAGATCGTGGAATCGAGCGTAATCTCCTTTCGTCCCATATCCTATTATTGTTGGCGTCTCGTAAAACATTCGGAAGGTGATGCTGTAGCTAACTTTCGAATGTATTACGTACAACCGTTCTGATTCGACCCTGGACTGGACGCTGTAAGTACACAAGCAGGCTTAGGTCGAGTTAGTACGTGGCAATATCGTTCCACAGGGTGTTCCCTATAACCCTTCCCGTTCCTTATCGACGCCCTGGCGTCGAGACGCTTGATCTCGCGGTACCGACTTCAACGGATAGACGCCATTTATTTTAGGAGCGTTTCTCCAATCGACCCAACTTAACAGCTGCATCCATGATACGTAATCCACAGTAATCGGA
The DNA here is from genome assembly GCA_964006375.1 of Tillus elongatus. Taxonomy (NCBI): domain Eukaryota; kingdom Metazoa; phylum Arthropoda; class Insecta; order Coleoptera; family Cleridae; genus Tillus; species Tillus elongatus. The sequence continues at coordinate 71,981,547 of OZ023269.1, read as the reverse complement.
GTTTCCGCCCGCGTGTCTTCCGTATTTCTTCTCCATGGGGAATAATTAATTTTGTTGGTCCGTCATCAGCGATATAATTAGTTTTATGATAAATTAACGCAATAAGTACCATTCAGATTGTAAAAATATCAGTGAATTGTAACGTATCATTAGGTAATAAATCGTGTGGAAAGCACACCTAGTCTATACTATACCCACAAATAAATCTGCTACACCTATACAGACAGAAGGTCAAGGAAATACCGGGGAGCGATTAAAGCCCGCAACCTTGGAGGTATCTACACGGCCTGTTATATCATGAGCTACTGGACCCTCTCCACAGAGCTATCCAGGCACTCTGACCACAACCGTGGCCGGAGCCTTGTGACGAGGTCGCAGACATCCTCGCAGGGAGTAAACCCTTCCAAAATCTGGCGCCCGGGACCGTTCCCGTAAATCCGTTGATCTGTTCCACTGAATAATTCACCCCGTGAATCAAGGCATCGTTACAAAATGGCGCCCGAGCAGTTTAGCCGAGCAGGGAGCCGTAACTAAAAAGCTGACCATTCCGTGTTAATACCGCCCCGTTACAATACCGTCCCGTTCCGATATAGTTCCGTTACATATATTAATAAACAAAAACCGTCACCGTTATGTCCACTCCGCAAGAAAATGTCCCAAACTGGAAGGTACAGTTGGATGGAAATTCCGAACCAGCTGCCTTTTTAGAATGTCTGGAGGAAATACGCATGTATTTAGACGTCAGCAGCGATCGATTCTTATCCGCCCTGCCACAATGGTTAGATGGACCAGCCCTGTTAAGGTATGGTATCGCAACAACCGGGGCATGTGGAGTCAATGGGAAGATTTCCTGACGGATTTTCGCCAATTCTACTTTCCAGTTAATTACTTGGTGGACCTAGAAACGGAATTAAGCCGGAGGGTCCAGCTACCGGACGAGCCGTTCATAAGGTATGCCACCAACCTCCAAACGCTCATCAGGAGACATGGTAATATGTCCCCGGAAAGGGAACTAACATGGCTCAGAAGAAATCTACTACCTCAATACCGTCAAATGCTGTGGAATTGTGACATACCGGACATCAGAACGTTGATAGAGAAGGTTAAGTCCGTCGAATCCCTCGTCCAAGAAACCCGTGGTAACCAGCGTTTGGCCGGGTCACCCATGAAGCCACAGCCAAATCATGCTCCGTACTACTCACCCCCACCGAGCCCCAACGCCAGGGTAACACCTCCAACGTCCGATATTCAACAACGCACGTTTATACCAGCCTCCAGGAGAGCTAACCCAAATGACGTACAGGGCGGAAACAACACCCATAGAGCAGTGAGATTTGCTTCTACTTGCTGGCGATGTGGCCAACCCGGGCACATGAGAGGCCAGTGTCAAGCGCCGTCAGTCAGGTTGTTTTGCTCGCGCTGCGGGCGTCCCGACACCCTGTCAAGGGACTGTCCTTGTTTACCCCGTCAGGGAAACTATTAAGGAACTGCGCCAGACCGAGGCCCCCGCAGTTTCCGTCACACGAACCCTCGGAAACAGCCGTCGTAACAGACAACCGACTTTTTATAGTCATAAGCATCGCCGAAGGCACCTTTGAAGCGCTGGTGGACACCGGGGCCACGCGCTCATTCGTGGGTGGCAAGGTGGCTGATTATTGCCACTCGAAAGGCATCCCCGCGATCCCCACAGGCGACGTGGCTACCCGGGTTACTGACGGCAATGCCATAAACATTAGACAGGCTTACGACCTGGTGATGAGGATTGGCTCGCGGACTATCAGACGCCGTATGCTGTATTTACCCACATTGCCAGTCGATATTCTCTACGGAATGGACATCCTGAAGGAACACGTGTTTGAGGTAGACTTCCGTACCGCTCAGTGCCGACTAGATGGAGAATTCATACCGCCCACCATCGCAGATTGTACACAGCTTACTGCTGGGGAACAAGTATCAACCGAAGGCCCTTCCTTGCCACACCTATCTGCCGTCGAACAGCAGGAGCTCTAGCGACGCTGACGAATTGCCCGCTTTTGCGTATGTCAAAGGTCCTACTCACCTGATACAACACCGTATACGGCTTGCTAAGACTGCGCCTATTAAGCAAAGGTATAGACCCCGTAACCCTAAAATGCAGAAAGTAATCAATGAAGAGGTGGATTGAATGTTAACGGAAGGTGTCAGCCGTCGTCTAGCCCCTGGAGCTCGCCAATCGTGATTGTCAAAAAAAAAGATGGTACCCCACGCTTCTGCATAGATTTCCGCAAAGTAAATGAGTTATCGGTTAAGGACGTGTATCCCCTCTCTTACATATCTGCCATATTAGACAAACTGAGACGAGCTAAGTACATTACCACTCTCGACCTGCGGCAGGGATACTGGCAGATACCGTTGGCGCCGGAAAGTCACCGATCACGGCGTTCACCGTCCCCGGAAGAGGCTTATTCCAGTTCAGGGTGATGTGCTTCGGACTACACTCGGCGAGCGCGACATTCCAACGTCTGCTAGATAGGATCATAACTCCCGATATGGACGACATTGCGTTCGTCTATTTGGACGACGTAATTGTGTTGGGAGAGACCTTCGAACAGCACCAACAACCTCCGCGAAGTATTTCGTCGACTCCGCGACGCTAACCTGCAGCTGAACCCAGACAAGTGCCACTTTTGCCGCCGTTCTCTCACATACCTAGGACACGTGGTGAACGAGGAGGGTATACACAACGATCCGGATAAAAGTGGCGGCGATTCGCGCCATGCCCCCGCCGAACAACGTCCGTAGCTTACGTAGGTTTTTGGGAGTTTGCTCGTGGTACCGAAGGTTCCCGAAGGACTTCTCGCGAGTAGCAACCCCACTAACCAGGCTCCTAAAGAAGAAGGAAAAGTGGGGTTGGACCGTACACCAACAACAGGCGTTTGACGACCTAAAGACTGGACTCACCGAGGCCCCAGTGTTAGCGTGCCCAGACTTTACGGAGCGCTTCACGTTACAAACCGACGCTTCCAACGAGGGACTGGGTATAGCGCTAACACAAAACCTGGAAGATGGGGAACGAGTAATAGCGTATGCCAGCCGTACTCTGACTGACCCGGAAAAGAACTACTCAGTAGCCGAAAAAGAATGTCTGGCCATGGTGTGGGGCATAGAAAAGATGCGGCCGTATTTGGAAGGATATAGTTTTACCGTAATAACCGATCATATGTCCCTCCGATGGCTGCAGTTACTCCGCAGCCCTTCAGGAAGGTTGGCACGCTGGAGTGTGTTCCTCCAGCAATACGATTTCGACATAAGATACAGGAAAGGCGTCATGAACCGGGTGGCCGACGCGTTATCGCGAAACGCGTTACCGGCCTGAGGAACATGCATGCTTCAGCCGCGAAGACGCCCAATGCACATGGTTTAAAAACAAAATCACCGAAGTGCAGAAGAATCCCGATACGTTTCCGGACTACCGCGTGGAAGGGGGGAAGCTCTTCAGGCAGGTCTGGGACTCCAACGAGTAGTACACAACCCGTGAAAAATATGTGTCCCGAAAACCTTCAGGCCAAAAGTACTGGAACGAAACCATGATGCACCCACCGCGGGGCTTATAGGAGTCGCCAAGACCATAGCGCGCATAGCCCGCAATTACTACTGGCCCGGCATGTTCCGAGACATCGCACGGTATGTACGGCAGTGTGATCACTGCCAAAGGTATAAGGTGTCACAGCAACAACCGCCTGGGAAAATGCAGCCGTTTGTTAGCACTGGGCCTTGGGAGGTCGTGAGCATAGACCTGGTAGGACCACTACCCCGATCCAAGAAGGGCAACTGCTACCTGGTCGTCATGCACGACAGGTTTACTAAGTGGATAGAAGCGAAACCGTTGCGAAAAGCGTCAGCTAAAGCCGTAGCCGACGTACTTTTCGAACAAGTTATGGTGCGCTTCGGGACCCCACGAATAGTCATTAGCGACAACGGTCCCCAATTCACCGGTCGGATATTCAAAGGAGTACTAAAAGAAATGGGCATCAAACACCGTTTAACACCCCCGTATACACCCTAAGCAAATCCCGGGGAGATAAGCAACCGCACGCTAAAGACCATGATATAGTAGTTTTGTGACAGTGAACAGGCCAGATGGGACGAGAGATTGCCCGAGCCAGTGTTCGCCATAAACACCGCGAAACAGCAGTCGACCGGCTTCTCCCCGGCGTTTCTCAATTTTGGACGGGAATTGCCGACACCGAACATGATACCGACCACCGAACCATTAAATGGAAGCGACGCAGTCGTGGGTGCTCCCCAAATCAACCGCCAATTAAACCGAGTGGAGAAGTTGCGGAATACCTTCAAGCTTGTGAAAATCAACCTCGATAGAGGATTTTTGCGGCAGAGCGGCCATTACAAACTGGCGGTGCGCCGTAGGTGATCACCTCCTACGGGTGGATCGTCCGCAGTCCTCGGCACCCCGGGATTTTGCGGCAAAATTGGCCCCAAAATATACGGGACCATACACCATGAGTAAAGCCGTGTCGCGGATGGTTTACGACTTAAAAGATGCAGCCGGTAAGAGGTATCGCAACATTCACATCAAAGACCTCAAACCTTACTACCCACCGTCTCCGTTATTTCCAGTCGACATGAGGAGGAATCCCGTCCGTCAAGTGCTTGGTGCAGCCGAACCCCCCAAGGTCACAACCACGGTTCACTCTCTCGTCTCCGAACATGCCCTCACCATCCAGCAGCGCGTGCGACAGCCCGCCCAGGGTCGCCGAATTAAAACTCCCGGTTTCCTGGAATTATATGAGGGCTCGGGTCAACGTCTGGGGAAAGGGGGCTTTGGCATAGTATATCAGGCGACCTGCAAAATGACGCGGAGACAAGTCGCGGTCAAGGTGGTAAACCTCCGAAAGATGGACTCGCAAGAGGAGGTGGCACACATGCGGGCCATCGATCACGTAAATATAATGCCGCTCGAAGCCGTATTCACCGACCGATCATACTGCATGATAGTAATGCCCCTGATGGAAGGATCTCTACACGATCGGATCTCGAAGGGGCATAGCGGGGCCGACGAGGTGATACCCTGGGTCTGCCAATTGACCGCGGCAGTGGCAGCGTGTCACCGCGCGGGCATCCCACACCGGGACATCAAGCCGGCGAATGTACTAGTGAAGGCGTCTGCCATCAAATTAACGGATTTTGGGATGGCGCTGCGTCTAGACCCCAACCAATTAATCAAACAAAGAACAGGTACCCCCGGATACATGGCCCCCGAGGTAATGAACGACGACTGGTACTCGTTCCCGGCAGATATGTGGTCATTAGGAGTGACCTGCGTAGAACTAATGTCTGAAGCAAACCCATTCAACAGAGCCGACTCCGAACGCATCAACTTGGGGGTAATACAAGCAGAAAGACCGCAGGCAATAAAGTCCGTGCAAGAGCCTAATGGGGGGCCTGCTACGGCTCGTGCCGGAAACACGGCTCATGGCCACACAGATAGAGGGACCCCTGACGGCAGCGACACCTAAAACGGAAGAAACGGCGACCGCCGAGGTGGATGGACCACGAACGCTCACCCTTAGCGTGGCGATACTGCTCCTCACACCGCCGAAGGACAGCCGGACTCCACGAGAACGCGCCGGGAGGTTGCAGGAATACTAGAGGTACCCAGGTAATAAACGGTACCGGGAACGCCTGGTTTTCCCGGATGGCACCATTAGGAATGTGTGGATCCCCGTTCGGCTATCACAAACGGGTAACCGTGCCTAATATACGCGAGCAGGCGCAGAGAGAAGTTTCCAGGAGGGATAAAAATAGGCTCCGTCCCGATAACCGTACCCGTAAGATGGGACAATTAACAGACTTTTTTTTCTCCTTTTTTTTGTAGTGCAGAATGTCCTCCCTGTCGCTGTTGTTCGAAGAGAAATGGGGGCCGTACGAGGATCCGGATGCACACGTTCACCCCAAGAACAATGCCGACGTAACACCTGGGCCACCGCCGACAAACACCCAGTATATAGATGTTACCAGAAAAGACTGTGTTGGAGATGTGGGACAGAGGGCCACCTACGTAGCCAATGCCACCAAGAGAAAATCCTCTTTTGCTCCAGGTGCGGCGCGGTAGGAGTCCTTTCGAGGAGTTGTCCATGCCACAAAGGACCCCCCGAGACCAGCCGCAACAGAGAAGCGTCGCCACGCAATGCTCGATCCAAAGGACTAGTAACGCGTCGACCCAATGGGACGCGAGTGCCCCAGTCCAGGTATCCAGGTGACAACCAGGCACATGCCACGACGCTCCAACTACAAGGAAGTGGCCGCGCTATTCCAGACCTTGAGACACAACCGCCAGTAAACGCTGTCGTAAATGATCGATCCCAACATGCATTATCACATCATAGTTAGTGTTAAACTTATAATAGGTTAAGGCTTAGTCAGTAAGGTAAAATTTCTGAGAATTTCAGTGTTTTGTTATTATTATTGTTAGTTGTAGTTAGGTGACGACCAACAAGTTGGTAAAAAGAAAATATTTCTAACAAATATTTTTTGTACGAAGGGGGCGTGTAACGAAGTAGATATTTTCAAAACAGCTGTAGATATCAAAAGCGATTGTTCGAAAATAAAAATAATATATATCACACGGATAAAAATTCTACGCAGTTAAAATAATTATTTTACCATTAATATTTATTAACAAGTACGCATTTCGAATTATCGCGGCAGAGTAAAAACATATCTGTAGAAGGTATCTACCACCGATTAGTATTTTTCAGCCAGTGACCGGAGACACAAGAACGGTAGTGGCAGAAAGAGTTCACCGCTTGCCGTAGCGTGGTTAAATTTATAGCTTGAGTTTCGCATCGGTGAATTAAAAGAGTCTGCTTGTTTAAATTGTAACAAAGTATTAGGATACAGTACCACCCGTCCCGTTACCGCACAGAACAGTTTTTACTCTCGTGATTCTTCCGAATATAGTCTAGGTAAGAACCTGATAAGTTTTTCTTATTGTATTTATATATAGCGAATTTTCAAATATTTTCTCTGATCCGTGTGTCTCTCCGGTGACGTCGAGATCGTGGGATCGAGCGTAATCTCCTTTCGTTACCATATCCTATTATTGTTGGCATCTCGTAAAACATTAGGAAGGTGATGCTGTAGCTAACAGATTTTTCGAGTTCACCTAATTGTTCCTGTTAGTACAAATAATTTCCCTCTGATCTCGCATACTCGTAAACCAATAAGTGATTAAACAAATGTTTTGGAAACTTTGAATTCAAAGGTGATTTTACTTTTAATATTTAATTACCGTTAAACCGTTTATAATTTTTTTATGTAAATTTCTACTTAAATTCTCTCTCATAGACTCAAATTTTGTCAATGATACACTTTATATAGATAATGCAAAAAGAAAAAAACAGTTTTTTTCAAGGAAACATATTAGTGAATTTTCGTAGAAAAAATTCATTAATGGGGAGATCCAGACTTTTGAATTTTGAATTTTTTTTTGCAAATGAGGGCGAACTAGTACCCCTAGAACCCATAACCGGGGTCAGTTTAAATTTTTATATATAAATATAAATATAAATATAAATATAAATATAAATATAAATATAATATATATATATATATATATATATATATATATATATATATATATATATATATATATATATATATATATATATATATATATATATATATATATATCTCATCGATAACTCAAAAAATAATAGGCCGATTTTGATAAAATTTGGCATGTACCTTCCTTTTGTAAATGGCTTGGATAAGTTCGTTAATCAAGAAAATCGGACGAGGTTTTCCGGGAAAATTTTGAGTTTTCATTCGAAAAAAAATTTTATCTCAAAAAATGAAAAAGCTATGATAACCAAATTTGGTAGGTATATTTACGATACAAAAGTTAAACTATACACCAAAATTTATATTTCTATGTTACAAGAAAAAAAAGTTATAATAAAATATTTTGTGACAGATCATTTCTATGAAAATTCACTACCATAACGCACTTGCTGCGTCCAGGCTTTTTATGCTACTGAACTCTATTTTTTACTTACCATTATACCTTAAGCTTGAGAATTCTCATTATTATTCTTTATCAATATCTTACTATCTATTTTACAATTTACCCTTATGGTAACCCCAATATAGGAGTCGCGGGCCAAAGGACTCCAGAGGGCAGGCTGAGAAGTGGAAACAACAACATAAGCTTATGATGAAGCTTTCCTCAAGACCGTCATGCGCGGTGAAGAGCCGCACCCTGCACGAGGTGGCCCTGCTGATGCCTAAACATGACGATCTAGACGTGAGGGTCGAAATAAACTCCCCCAATCTACGGTGTCACGTGACCCGTGCCTAGGGATGGATGGCACCAGGGTGATGGTGTCGTGAACGGAACTTCTGGAGTACCAGGCAATCCTCCAAAGTAACTCGCCTTGCACCACACGGGGGGCTCTAATGGTGTGGAGAGTATTTCCCCCATTCTCGTGGGAACTACATGAAGATCATAAATATATGAAACCAAAACCAATAAGGCTCGAGGAGTGGCTCCGGCGACAGACTCGTGCCTTGAGTCTATTCCGGAAACGAAGACGAGCCAGGGGGCGGCAGCGTCCGCGGATTCTGGAGGTCTCACGACCGACCTAGATACGGGGGATCGGGGGGTAGCTTCGGCCACAGACTTGTCCCCGACATTCAAGCTGGAGGCTGGGTCCGCGGACTTGGGGCCCCTCCACCACTGAGGACCCTACTGTAAGGGTAGAGGGAATGCCTCCGCAGTCCAAGCGTCTTTCCGGGGCGCAAAGAAAGCAGTTCCAGAGGGCGCAAAAAATTCAGAAGAGTCAGAAGAGGACGCGCTCGAACTCTAGCACGCCTACTACAGACAGACGTCCCAAAAGGACCAGGGCCGGAACACCGGCACAGACTGGCTCGTATAGGGAGGCTGTGGAGGGCCTCGGGACGGTGGTGATTGACAGACGCCATCCTGAGGTCACGCTAGACCAGGAGAAGGCGGACCTGATCCGGGCTGCGGTGGTAGCTGCGGTGGACTCTCTTCAGGAAGGGGAGAGCCCGCCTCAGTTCCAATGGGCCCGCCTGGCGGGGGGCATCCTCTGGATAACCTGTGCTGGCCCGCAGTCGCGGGACTGGCTGCGGAAAACGATCGGGGGCCTCGGTCAGATTTGGGAGGGGGCGGACTTGCCAGCCGTCGAGCCCAAGGAACTCCCAAAGAGACCAAGGTCCTCGTACGGATCGCTGACACCGTCCCGCGGGAGACGGTGATCAGTAGACTGAAGATCCAGAACCCTGAACTGAGGACACAACACTGGTCGGTTCTAAGCAGGAAAGCAGAGAAGAAAGGACAGACTCCCGCCTTCTCGATCAACGAGGCGTCTTACAGAGCCCTTGAAGGAACCTCCTTCAAGGCATTCTGGGGCCTGGGAAGGGTTAGCTTCCGCCCACTGGGGAAGCAACTAGGGGTTAATGGGACTTAGGTTCCTTCAGGTCAACCTCCAACACAGTAGGGCAGCCACGGCCGGACTACTCATGGCTCTGAGGAACACGAATGTGGCACTCATCCAGGAACCATACTCTATAAAGGAGAGATCAAGCGACTCGGCGGAGCTGCTGGAAAGCTCGTCTACAGCAGATCCAGCGAGAACCGGAGGGCCTGTATTTTTGTCAGAGAAGGGATAGAGTTTCTGCCTTTAATGAATTTCTGTTCCAGGAGCCTGGCATCGATCAAAATCCGATGTGAAGGAGCGGATGGGCCGAGGGGCATTACTGTCGGATCAGCCTATCTGCCAGGGGACAGCAAGGAAGCCTCCTCCACCCAAGGAATTGGAGCAGCTGATGGTGGGTAGCAGAGCAGGTGGATGGCAGACCATCATCGGCATGGATGCGAACGCGCACCATGAGTTGTGGGGAAGCTCAGACACAAACTCTGGGGGTGAGGCACTTTTACAATTCTTTATGAAATTTAATTTAGACTTATTGAATAGAGGTAATAAACCGACCTTCGTGACAACACGGCGTGAGGAAGTTTTAGATCTAACAGTTTCCACATAGTTTCTAGGTGACTTTGTTAAAAACTGGGCTGTGTCTGGGTAAGTGAGTAGCTCAGACCGCAGATACATGCGGTTTGAAATCGCCAAAACGAAAGTCAAATGGTATGGTACCGGGACCCCCGCAAGGCGGACTGGGAAGTCTACAGGGCAGTGCAGTGGAACTGCGGGGGGTTAAGAGTACCATAGACAAATCAATAGACCTCAAGATGGCGGCAGCCCAAGTGCGAGACGCAATCACCTCGGCCTATAACGCCAACTGTCCCCTGAAAATGAGGGCGTCCACCAGGAACGTCCCGTGGTGGAACGAGGATCTCAGGCAAAGGAGGACGCAGGTTCGTAAGCTGTTTAACGCGGCCAAAAGGCCGGGAGCATGGGATGAATATAGACAGGCCCTAACGACCTATAACAAAAGACTAAGGGACGCCAAGAAGGAGTCGTGGAGGAGGCACTGCGAGGAAGTGGAGAACACATCCGAGAGTGCTCGACTACACAAGATCCTGTACAAGGGCACTAAGACCAACATAGGCTCCCTTAGAACATCCACGGGAGGCTTTACAAGCTCGGGGGAGGAAACTATGGAAATTTTACTCCAAAGGCACTTCCCCGGCTGTAACATAATAAACCAATCACCTCCGGACTGGGAACACTCAGAAATATGGGCGCGGGCATCTAGAGTAGACTGGACAGTCGCTAAAGAGGTGGTTACTTGGAGCAAAATCAGATGGGCCATTAAACCATACAAATCACAGGGATTTGATGGAATAATGCCTATCCCCTCTAACAGGGGATAGATATACTGGCGCCGGCGCTTACCCTTATTATGAGGGCCAGCCTGGCTCTGGGGTACATTCCGAGGGCATGGAGGCTGGCCAGGGTTGTATTCATTCCTAAACCTGGGCGTCCAACAGGCCAGGCAAAGTACCTGAGGCCAATAAGTATCATGTCCTTCTTGATAAAAACAATGGAAAAACTGCTCGACCGGCACATTAGGGGTGGTGTACTGGAAGCATATTCCCTACACTGCGGACAATATGCATACAGAGCAGGAGTCTCAACAGAAACAGCACTACACCAACTGGTGCTGAAACTGGAGAATACGCTGGAAAACAGGGAGGTGGCGCTGGGAGCCTTCCTAGACATAGAGGGAGCCTTCAGCAACACCTCATTTAAATCGGTTCTGGCAGTTGTCAGGGAGCGTGTAATAGAGGAGACCTGTTGCAGGTGGATCGGTGCTGTGCTCAGGGACAGGGCGGGGTTCGCCTCACTCGCGGGAGGGATTCTGGCGGCGGGGGTAGCGGCGGGGTGTCCGCAGGGGGCGTTCTGTCTCCCTTGCTCTGGTGCCTAGTCATGGACAGCCTGCTAGGGAGGCTCTCGGGAGGGGGGTATGAGGTAGAAGGCTATGCGGACGACATTGTCATCATATTCCGAAGAAAGATTACACAGTCAGTGTGGGAGCACATGCGGACAGCACTGAAAGTGGTGGAAAGGTGGACGGTTGGTCAAGGGCTCGGGGTGAGCCCCAAGAAAGCAACCATCAAATGGGAGAGCCACAGAACTCTCACTGTATATGGTAGGAACATTCCAATGGCCAGGGAGGTAAAATATGTTGGGGTCGTATATTGGACTCTAAGCTAACCTGGAATGGTCACGTTGAAAAAATACTGTATAAGACAGCCATGATCTTAGCCATAACTAGGCGGCTATACGGAAAAACGTGGGAACTAAGACCTAGTATGGCCCACTAGCTGTACACAAGGGTGGTCAGACCATCGTTAACATACGGGGCACTGGTCTGGTGGTCTAAGGTGACACAATCCAGTGCCAAACAAAAACTAGGCAAGATACAAAGGATGGTTAGCCTAGGCATCACAGGGGCAATGTCTAGGCTAGGGGGGGCAGATCCAGCAACACCTCCATGGCGGCTGTTGGGGTTGAAGACATGGCCCCTGTGATGCCTAGGCAAGCCATCCTTTGAATCTTGCCTGGTTTTTGTTTGGCACTGGATTGTGTCACCTTAGGCCACCAGACCAGTGCCGCGTATGTTAACGATGGTCTGACCACCCTTGTGTTCAGCCAGTGGACCATACTAGGTCTTAGTCCCCACGTTTTTCCACATAGCCGCCTAGTGACGGCTAGGGTCATGACTGCCTTACGCCATATTTTAACGTGACCAGTCCAGGTTAGCTTAGAGTTCAATGCGACCCCAAGATATTTTACCTCCCTGGTCCTTGGAAGGTTCCTACCGTATAGTGAGAGTTCTGTGACTCTCCCACTTCCTCCTCCTCGTAAATGGTATGACTGTTGCTTTATTGAGGCTCACCCCGATCCCTTGACCAACCGTTCACCTTTCCACCACGTTCAGTGCTGTCTGCATATGCTCCCACACTGATTGTGTAACCTTTCCTCGGACTATGATGACAATGCCGTCTGCATAGTCCTGTACCTCATACCCCCCTTTTGAGAGCCTCTGTAGCAGGCTGTCCACGACTAGGCACCAGAGCAAGGGAGGCAGAACGCTCCTCGGCGGACACCCCGCCGCGACCCCCGCCGCGACCCCCGCCAGCAGAGTCCCTCCCGAGAGTGAGGTGAACACCGCCCTGTCCCTGAGCATGAAACCGATCCACCTGCAGCAGATCACCTCTATTCCACGCTCCCTGACAGCTGCCAGAACCGATCCGGGCTATTTATCATAAAAATTATCTTACAGATATGTACTTAGTATCACTGTCCATTTGAGTCTATGTTGTATTTTATTGAATTTGCCTTATTGGATTGTTTTTTTTTTTAATATTTATAATCTCAATAGTACATGACACATGCTTTGATTTTAATTCGGAATGTTAAGAGTTTTATCGCATTTTATAATTACCAAATTTGCTGCATTTTCTTTTTTAAAATTTTTTTGGATAATAATAATAATAATAATAGTTGTTGTGTGTGTGTTATTTTATGTGAGTTTATGTGTACGTGAGCCTGGATAACGCTACAATATATATATATATATATATATATATATATATATATATATATATATATATATATATATATATATATGTGTGTGTGTGTGTTACAAGAACAATTAATGTAAAGCTTACTGAGCTGATCAAGCTATCCTACTTAAAATACCACTAAAGCAATGCAACGAGTGGAGAAGAATGCGTGGATGGCAAACAGCCACTTAGGTTAGAAGAAAAAAATATACCTGTAGGGTAAATGGTTGAACGAGAAAGATTACGAATCGGTTGTACGAAAAGGATACCAGAAAAAATATTTTCACAAAAAAATCTCAATTAGAAAAGAAGGTAAATGTTTCAACTACTTAAATTAGAACCTCGGTGGTTCAGGGGTAAGAACGTGTGCCTCTGAACCGAAGGGTACTGGGTTCGATTCCAGGGTACTCCTTTCACTTTTTCAGTACAAACTGTAACATTAAGATCAACCGAAGTTCTGGCATTGTATTTGAGCAAGTTGAATGTCTGCACGTTCCGCCCTTCGGAGGGGGCGCAAAGCCGTCGGTCCCGTGTCCATGCGATGTTGGGCACGTTAAAGATCCCTACCCTCCTTACAGAAATGCAGGGGTTCGGCAAAATTTTCCAGGATAGTGAGGTGAGACTGCTCCCTGGCGTCGGTGATTGGCCATAGTTGCGGAAATAGGCCGACGTTAAAGAAACAAAAACACACACACAACTACCTAAATTAAATAATTTTTACGTGTACTTGACAATATCTATTTTTTATCCAGATCAACACCCAGTATGTAACGTATCTGATATCGATTAGCGCAAAAATATACAGGAGGTTCCAATAATAAAAACAATGTGTTTGGTATGCAACTTTTCGGCAACAGTCAAAGAATTTAATTTTATATACCGTAAGCTTAGGTGGCTTTGGCCAATTTTTAAAATTTGTTTCTTTCCTATATACAAAAAAAATTGACCCAGTTTTTTCCAGTGACAAAATATGTATGACTTATACATACTATAAGGAACTCAAAACTATGAATATGAAAAATAATTGGTGTCTCATATTTTCGTAAATCACCTGAGAACGTCGTTGCTAAAAATGCGAGAATTTTAGTCTTTATAACTTTGCCTGTACAACCGAAACTACAAACATCTATGATTGGTGGCTCATGACGTTCGTAGGTCTTTCTAGCAGATTTATGTTCAAATGCCATGACGTTAAACTTCCGTCTCTAGCCGCCAGGGGGTGGCCAAAGTCGTCAATGCACTTTGGGTAGTTTTCAAGGGTTACTTTGGCCGCCGGTAATTCATGTTGTTGTGATACACTTTATTGTTATTGGTAAGTAATAAATCTATTGAGATAAATTTTATAATATATAGCACTGTTGGATAATTTCAGAACATGGGACACTACAAAAAAAACACTCTTTAGTAGAAACTATTGCAATTATACAAATGTTAGGTTAGAAGAAGTTATTTATTTATTTATTTATTTATTTATACTCCTACAAACACTAGTAATAGTAATTACAGGTAAGAGTTACTGGCTAAACCTACACCTAAGTAACAGAAAAGAAAAGGTAAAAACAAACAAAAATGAACCCACTAGACAGGGTCCGAGACATCGAAATTGTCACTCAATACCACACATTTAATACTTTTGACACTAGTGTTCATTAAGTCTATATCACATTTGTGTACTATCCTATTACACTCATGTAACATTCTATTTATAGGTGAACAGTTATATAAGGGTGAACAAAAAAACAATTGCTGGTTCCTTATTCTTAAGTTAATTTTTGGAACCAGAAAGCCAATTTTATTAATTAAGGAAATTCTTTTATATTTTATGTTGTTAACAATATTGAAAATGAATACTACACTACTCAGTTTTCGTCTCACACTTAACCTTACCATGCCAAACTCCACCAACATTCTGCAATAGCTGACCCTGAATGGGTAGACACTGTATTTTCTCAAGTACAAATATCTCAAAAATCTTTTTTGTACTCTTTCAATCATGTCTTCATGGACTTTAGTTTGTGGTGCCCAGATAATAGAGGCATACTCTAACTGAGGTCTTACCCAAGCATTATACAACCTTATGACTGACTCCATATTCTTAAAATATTTGGTGTT
The DNA here is from genome assembly GCA_964006375.1 of Tillus elongatus. NCBI lineage: Eukaryota > Metazoa > Arthropoda > Insecta > Coleoptera > Cleridae > Tillus > Tillus elongatus. Next base: position 71,966,381 of record OZ023269.1, on the reverse strand, counting down.
TCTAATTACACAACCTAGTAGCTTATACGCTTTATTTACAATATTTTCATAGTGCTGGGTAAATTTTAGATTCGTCTGCAGACTAACTCCAAGATCTCGCCATTCTTTTTTTCTTACTAAAACAGAATTGCTGATTGAATACTCATATTCAATATACTTTCTCTTACGCGTAAAAGTCATTACCCGGCACTTGCTGATATTTATAAACATATTATTGTCAATAAACCATTGCACAATAGAATTCAGGTCAATTTGAAGACTGTCACAGTCATTAGGTTCTGATATGTGTTTAAAGATCTTGAAATCATCTGCAAACAAAAGACTTTCGGAGTGCTTCACACAGTTTGGCAAGTCATTTATAAAGATGGCAAACAGTAGAGGTCCAAGGTTACTACCTTGGGGCACTCCTGATGTAGTCACAAATTTCCCTGATAAACTGTTGCCAATTTTGACTTGTTGAGCTCTTAAGGTAAGATAAGACTCAATCAGTTTAGAGGCACTCAAAGAGAACCCAAAGTCCCCCAGCTTCATAACAAGTAAGCCATGATCGACCTTATCAAAGGCCTTAGCACAGTCTGTAAATATGACATCTAATTGATCCCCTCCATCGACAGCACTGGCCGCAGCCTCTGTCAGGATACACAGGTTAGTAACAGTTGACACATCCGGTAAGAAACCATGCTGTTGCTCAGCACATTTGTTCAAAAACGCCTCCAAAATTTTGTCCCGAAGTATATTCTCAAAGATTTTTGCAAGCGAGTTGAGTACACTAATTGGTCGGTAATTTTCAACCAAGTTGATATCTCCTGACTTAAAAACAGGCGTTATAATTGCATCTTTTAATCTATCAGGAAAAATATTGTTTTTTATACTAAGATTAAAAATCCTAACCAACGGAGCACACAGCAAATGAGAACAACCCTTGTAAATATACGATGGTATATTGTCACTACCTGTAGTCTTCTTTGGTTTTAGTTTTTTTATGCCTGCCATAACATGCTCTTCTGTAATTAATGGAAATTCAAAACTTCCCTGAAAATCATTATAATCAGCAACCCTGGACTTTTGAAACACAGAGCTGAAATGACGTGCAAAAACATCCGCCACCTCCTGTGTACCACTGACAGCGCGGCCCTCATAAGAAACCTCAGAAGGTACACCAGACTTCGCTCGCTTGGACCTCACAAAGTCCCAAAAACTGTTAGGATTAGTATTCGAACTATTTTCAATTGTTTCATGATATAACTGAAATTCATATGATGTTTGTTTCCTAACTTTACTTCTTAATATTTTATATCTATTTACAGTTTCAGAGCTGGCTTTACCATTTTTAACTTTATTGTGGAGACGATTTTTGAGTTTTATAAGTTTTTTAAGACCCAGAGAAAAGTAGACTGGATAATTCCGAACATCACTTTCATTCTCTTTAACCACACTCTTAGGAATCGCTTGTTCAAGACACACAAACATCCTATCGTAAAACGAATCCAAACAAACATTCACATCCTCAGTTGCCCACAAGTCAGACCAGTCAGTATCCTTAAGAAGCCTATACAATAGTTGATAGTCACCCTTTGAGTAATCATACTTATAATTAGCCCTAGTGGCAGTATGAGTACCACAATTCGAATTCTCACGTGGTATGGACAGTATCATATCTAATGAAGGATGGTACCCATCCTCATTTAAGATAGGAGTATCACATTTTTGCAAATTTAATATAGACATATTAGAAAGTATCAGATCTAGTCTTCTCTGCATATTATTAACAACAGTATTATATTGACTAAGATTATAAAGATTTAAAAAACCATTCAATAGCACACTCTTATCACAGCCTTCTAGAGGAAATAATGGCAAGTTAAAATCTCCTAAAATCACTATATCTACATTATCATCTAAAATAGTCTCAAGATTGCTGCAAAATTTTACATATCCGTCAATATTTATATTAGGGGGGATATAAACGGAACACAAATAAAATGATTTCTTTTTCGACCTCATTTTTACCAATAGGCACTCTATATTAGTTTCCTCCATGGATACAGGCACATACTGCATATTCAAACTTTTCTTGGAAGCTATCAGAACACCTCCTCCTCTTCTCCCTATGCTTCTATCTTGTCTAAGCACGGAATATCTCTCATCAAAGAGTTCGGCATCACTAAAACCTTCAGTTAACCATGTTTCAGTCATCACAATTATATCGAATTCATCCGCCAATACACTTGAATAAAGTTCACTAACCTTTGTTCGGAGGCCTCGGGCATTCTGATAATAGACTTGCAAATTTATGTTTGTTGCCCGTTATAAGAGATATAAGAGAGGGATGACTGTCTCAAAAGCATGTTTCAGAAACGTACAAAATACCAAGAACAACATTACAAAATAAACTCAACAACGTACATACAAACCTATCAGGTGGTCAAACTGTTCTAACTGTAGACGAAGAGAGAAAATTAAAATATCATATCATAGCTGCGTCAGATTTCGGATTTCCTATAAATTCGCTAGACTTGCAAGATTGTAAAATCATATCTAGACCGCAAAGGGGTGACGTAAATTTACAGATAACATGCCAGGGTCGGAATAGACTCTTTCTAAAACGGTGCCCCGACCTTACACAGCGATTTACTTCTAATATTAAAGTCGCTAAGGCCACTGTCACTCCTGAGATGATAAACCCTTTTTTTTGACAACTTACAGAGAGAAATAGTTGGGGTTGAACCATTTAACATATGGAGTTATGACGAATCTAATTTAGTCGATGATCCGGGTAGTAAAAGAATCATTACGAAGCGGACTTGCAAATATCCCGATGAAATTATATATTCAACAAAATAATCTACAAGTGTAATGTTTTGTGGAAATGCTTTGGGTAAAACTTTACCACCTTATGTGGTCTACGAAGCTACACATTTATACGACAGCTGGATGACAGGTGGGCCAGAACTCGTTATAATCACTTCAAAAGTGGGTGGTTTGAAACAACAATATTCGAGCATTGGTTTAAATTTTTGCTATTGCCACGTTTGGAAAAATTATAAGGAACTAAAGTGATCATCGGAGACGACCTTTCATCACATTTAAGTGTACATGTTCTAAACCTTTGTAATAAACATCAAATTAAATTCATATGTTTACCGCTCAATACGACTCACATCACAGCACATAGCATATTTCCGCCCACTGAAAATTAAATGGAGGCAATTGCTCACATCATACAAATTAAGTGGAAGTAACGAAACTGTTTCAAAGCAAGATTTCCCTCGCCTTCTAAAATCACTAGTAGATTCTCTAGCAGAAGTCGGAAAGAAAATCTAAAGAGTAGATTTGAAAAGGCTGGCATTTATCCCTTGAATAGAAGAAATGTTTTAGAGCGAATTCCAGGCAATGACAATCTAGACCCAAATGTACAACTTAATGTAAGCGCCTCAGTAATAGATCTTCTACAAGAAAGAAGGTTCCCTCAACAGACTGAAGGCACTAAAAGGAACAAAGTGAATGTGTTACCTGGTAGAAGCATTTCCGTTTCTGATATTCAACCAGAAGCAACCCCTGGACCAAGTAAAGTTACGAAAATTCCTTCAGAAATGCGAAGACAAAGAATTTCCAGTGACTCTGGGTCCTCCTGTAATAATTATATTTATTCGGAGACTGAGGATTATCATGACCTTGATGAGGAAGTTGCCGATCAAAGTGACCTTGATGAAGAAGTTACTGCTGAAGGGCTGACAACACCAACCATATTAACAAGTGAAACTTTGTTCTATTTTTATATGAAAGCCAAGTTTACCCAGGACAAGTTATCCAAATTAAATTGAAAGAAAATAAGAAAATGTGCAAGATTAAATCTCTTGAAAGAAGTCGGCTTCATCAATTGAAGTGGCCTTCGTCTGAAGATATCCTTTGGTATGAACCCAAAGACATTTTAGAGGTCATGAATACACCACAACCCTCCAAGAGAGAATTTTGTACAATCTGTGAGATAAATAAACATAAATAATTGTTTTTTATCGTCCATATTGAATGTTTACATATGATATTTTTTTAATTTTAGATTCTCAGTGTTTATTTTGTTTTATTATAGTGAAGTTTAGTTACTTTTGTTAAGTAAACAATAAAAATGTTATTTTTCGCATATTTTTGTTGGTTTATCAGTACCACAGGCTCTAAAATTATCATACTATTTTTTAAAACACTTTTTGTGACCAAAGCTGACTATTTCTATGCCAGTCTTTACATTTAAATGATAAAACAGTGGTCGGCCAAAGTGACCCAACTTTGTCTTCTAGCTTTGGCCAGCAACTTTTTCAAAGAAAAATGGCATTTTTCACATTACCGTAATTTTGATTTTTGGCATGCTGAAAGTACTATTAGCGGAATGTATTCTGATGCAAAAAAATTTAATATATTTCTCCTGTCAAAAGTTACAAGCGCCTAAAGTTTGAAAGTGGACCAATGCCACCCAAGGTTAAGGTACTTATTTTATATTTAATAAATGGAATACCCAATCAACCTCAAAATAATAGATATATATTTTACTAAAGCCCCAATATTATAAAGGTGTAATAAATGTTACAATTGATCATGGTCGACCGCTGTGATGCCTGAAATGCAAATCTTTCAAACTTTTTAAAATCATGACACTTCAAAAAGCAACTTGACAAAATAATTAATGTATGAAAAGCGAGACATTTTTTATTTTTCTTGATGCACACTTAACAGTCATTAAGATGAAATTAATTATAACAGATGTAGTTAGTAAGGTGGTAACTTGTACAAACAAGTAATTAAAATAATTTTTAATTATTATTGAACAATACCAAAATTTGGTAAACCAATAAAGACAACACTACTGAAATATTTAGCGAATTACACATACCTGCTGGGGAGGCTTATTCTGGCGAACTTGAGCAATAGCACTCTGATCTAGTAAGTCCCATGATTTCTGCCTTCGACTTATTCCACTTGAATTTGTATTATTCATATTATTTGATGTCAGGGACGTTTGCTGATTCATATTTGTAATATTTTCATTTATAAAGTTTTCTTGTGAAATGGAGTCTGTCATGTACCTTGGCAAAGAATGTTTTATATGACATCGACTTCTTACTTCTTCAGAAACTCCAACTAAAGCTGCAACGTCCAAAATTGCATAGACATTTATTATTATTATTATTTATTTATTATTGCAGGTACAACAAATATTTCAAGAACATAATACATTAAAAATACCTTCCAACAATACCTTTTTTTAAAAGAGGCAAGAATAATAAATACAGCAAGGTGCCTGTCATTATTTTTAATTCTCAAATTTTATACCTGAGGACATATCTTGAAGAAACATGTAAGAGCTATTGGTTTTATTACCCGCACAAACTGCTGCCCTGGATATGGCAAGAGCTTGTCAAAAATGATGTGATGAAGTGAGGAATTTAGGAAGCAGGCAAATTCAAATCTGAAAATTTGGTTGGCTATTTAAAGATTTTACAATATATAAGATGTATACCATCCGTAAAATATGTGTTCAGATATAATTCCAAGAAAAGTAAAGTTCTATTATCAGAATACTATAACAATTTAACGCAGCAATTTCCTTGAAATTTTTCGAGTTATTTTCAGAACAATATATATATATATATATATATATATATATATATATATATATATATATATATATATATATATATATATATATATATATACAGGGTCGCTGATAAGTCTGGAAACGGTCGATTATCCGGGAAAATATACAAGGTGTCGAAAAAAGTTTTATACAAAAGTTTTTGGGTTCTTCAATGTCTACTAGGCGGTGATAATTTTATTTATACAGGGTTGGTCATACAGGCGTGGCACACCAATATTAATTTTTTTTTAATGGAACAGCCTATATATTATTCGATATTTCAATCCTTCTCTTAATTTTGAGCAACATTTATGAGAAGCATAATGTACCTAAACACAATCGTTTCCGGGTAAAAAAATAAATAAAAATAAACGCTACTGTTTTTAAAATCTATTGGATGAAGAACAAAAATAAATGAAAAGTAGAATATCTCTTGAAAACAATCTGTGAGTGTGAAAAGAACCGGTTGCGATGTTTTTAACATTGTTTGGAATCCCAAGATAAGATAAGATGCCCATAAGAAACGCAGTATTATTCTTTTGTTTTAAAATGTTTCCAGGACAACGAATGTCAAACATTCATTCAGTGTCAACAGTTTTGAAACATTAGTAATTTAGTGTCAACAGTTTTTGTGCAAAATGGCAAGTTTAAGTGAAACCGAACGTATCGAAATTTTAATGATGATAGGGTACGGTGATAGAACACGAAGTTTTGCTCAAGTGGTGATTATGTTCAATGAGTTGCATCCTGAGCGGGAATCGATCTCCAAATCCACAGTTTCGAAAACTTTGCATCGTTTTCACGAAACTGGCGGTATCAAGGATAAACCTAGAACTGGAAGGCCAGTAACCGTTACAAATGAAGAAAATTCTTTGAATGTAATATTGGATGTGGTGGAAAATCCGAAAACTTCGGCACAGCAATTGGCTTTAAATCACAATATGAGTCGATATTCAATTCAAAAGATTACGAAGCGGGAAAAGTTCCGTCCATATAAAATTCATTTATTGCAAGAACTGAGTGAAGACGATTTTGATCGCAGAATCGAGTTCTGTGAACTTATTATGGAGAAGTTACGCCAAAATTTTAACTTTGCCAACCACATTTTGTTTTCCGACGAATCTACATTTTGTTTGAATGGACAAGTCAACCGACACAACTGTAGGTACTGGTCAGACGAAAACCCACATTGGATGGAACAAATTCACACCCAAAGACCGCAAAAAGTAAATGTTTGGTGTGCTATTATTGGTGGACATATCATAGGACCTTATTTTATACACGGTAATTTGAACTCTGCTCGATATTTGACACTTTTGCAAGAATCAATTGTTCCAGACGTTAGTCGATTATTTCCGAACAATAACGACCCAAATCTACCAGCGGAAGAAATATGGTTTCAGCAGGATGGGGCACCCCCTCATTTTGGAATTGAGGTACGGGAATATCTGAATCAAACCTTTCCTGGCAGATGGATAGGGCGCAGGGGAACTATTGAATGGCCAGCTAGGTCTCCCGACATGACGCCGCTTGACTTTTTTTTGTGGGGTCATGTAAAAAATTTAATTTACCAAAATAGACCGCAGAATATTGAAGAGTTGCAAGCAAGGATTGTGCATGAAATTAATAACATTCCTCAAAACGCTCTTGTAAATGCAGTGCAATGTTTTGTTAAGCGAATTCATTATTGTCAGGAGGTCAATTGAGAACACTTTGAACATCTTATAAAATAGGATTTCAAACAATGTTAAAAACATCGCAACCGGTTCTTTTCACACTCACAGATTGTTTTCAAGAGATATTCTACTTTTCATTTATTTTTGTTCTTCATCCAATAGATTTTAAAAACAATAGCGTTTATTTTTATTTATTTTTTTACCCGGAAACGATTGAGTTTATGTACATCATGCTTCTGATAAATGTTGCTCAAAATTAAGAGAAGGATTGAAATATCGAATAATATATAGGGTGTTCCATTAAAAAAAAATTAATATTGGTGTGCCACGCCTGTATGACCAACCCTGTATAAATGAAATTATCACCGCCTAGTAGACATTGAAGAACCCAAAAACTTTTGTATAAAACTTTTTTCGACACCTTGTATATTTTCCCGGATAATCGACCGTTTCCAGACTTATCAGCGACCCTGTATATATATATATATATATATATATATATATATATATATATATATATATATATAAAGTATATTTTTGGATTAAAATGTGTTTTTATTTATTTTACAGTATCACCTCCATTAATTTATTTTAATAACGATATTAAATTTAATTAATTGACGATGCTGAAGATATCGTACGGACTATATCTATGATTATGAATATAAATTTGAAAGCAATTTCAAGATGATAGAGGATTATCAACCCATATAGCACAAGATATTCTGAGAACATTCTCACAATGTGAGAATGTTCTTTTTCAGAATATTTGTTTCGGAATGTTCTAATAACATTTATGGAATTTCAAAGTGCCTTCTTGAATATTCATTCAATCACATCCTAAGAAAATTCTTCATTAATATACTGAGAATATACTTATAGATCATTCTTCAGAATATTTGCTCAGAATGTGCTTGAGATGTCCCTATAATATATTATAAATAACTTTCAGATTTAATGAAAGAGATTGATAATAATAATGATTATGGTAGGTATAGCGGTAAGAATTCTAATAGCACCTAATAATAGGTCACTATTTTGCATGCTTGATTATGTTACCATTAAAATTCATTTACTCAATAATGCAGTCGCTACCTTATATAATATACTACAATTACGTTTTGAAAATTTAATAATTTATTTTTGTCAATTAGAAATGTAATATAATTTTATGTATTTCATATACAGGTAATAAAGGTATATTTTTTTATTGACAAACTATAGATGAAACATTTGCACAATCTCTACAGTTCGGAATGAAAACAATTCTTTTAACACTCTGCTGTAGATATAATGAACGGAAAATGCATTAGTAGAAAACATTTGTATACCAGCGCCAACATAAAAAGTCTGGACGCAGCAAGTGCATTATGGATGTGAATTTTCATAAAAATGCTTCTAATAGCAAATATGTCTCTCTAATGCAAGCAGACATCAATCTGATTGCTGGTATACATAGCAGAAACAATGTATCATATTAGTAGGTAGAGATGGTATGTTCTGCAACCAACTCCCACCTCCCGCTACTGAGCATGCGCGTGACGTAACAAAGATGGCGTATGTATATATTGTGACGTAAGGTCTAAACTGAGATGACGTAATCCAAGATGGCGTCTGTTGGCGCGAAAATTCAAAAAATGTAAAATTTCAAACGGCAGTTGGCGCCATCTATCAAAATAAGAAAGCCCGCCATTTCAATTTTTGTAAAAATGACGTATGTAAATGTGGCGGTTGGCGCAGGCGCAAACCCAACTTCTTTAGTTTTTGGTTTAGACCCATGTGTTTGGTGTCATTTTACTCAGCTCGATGAGTAGACTTCAAATTAGCATATGCGCATGCGCAAACAAAACTTTTTAGTTTTTGGTTTAGACCCCATGTGAGAGGTGTCATTTTACTCAGCTCAATGAATAGAATTCAAAAAATGTGTAAAATCAGTTGAAATTAAAAATATCCGACAGCCAGACATGTTAAAAAATTCCCACATGCGGAAAATTGGTGGCAACAATGTGACAATCTTGAACAGTTCGCAACTGCAAATTGTGAGTGACCTACAATACATGTAACCTCTTTCAATGGAGTATATAAATATGTCGTGCTAGTTAGTGTTTTTCAATTGTGTTAAAGCAGAAGCTTGAGCAGCATAATGTATAACAAGTTGTGGTATGGTAGTAAAAATAAAATAGCTGATGAAGTAAATGAATATGAAAAACAGTTAGTGTTAGAGATACAACCACAAGCTTTTACAGATGAGCGTAATTCTGAAGGTAAAGATTATAAGAGTGGTCATATAGTCTAGTTATGTGACATATATTTGCGTGGTTACTGCTCTACACAATTATTTGCTGTAGCACTCATTTGATACCAGCCAGAAGCTCCATCAAGCAAACCATTTTCAAATACTTACCCGAAAAAGCTCAAAATCAATATGGAAGATATTATGATGGAGAAACCACCTCAGATATTTAGTGCACACAGAAAGCTGTGGTATAAAGGTCAAACTCAAATATATGGTAATAAGGAATACGAAATGAAAGTAAGACTGCTAGTGTTAAAGATACAAAAACAAGCTTTTATAGATGAGCATAAGTCTGAAGATGAAGATCATGAAAGTAGGCATATAGTTGAGTTGTGTGACTTATATTTAGTTGGCGACTGCTCTACACAATTCTTTGCTGTAGCACTCATCCGATAGGGGCCGGGAGCTCCTTTAAGCAAATCATTTTTCAAATATTTACCCGAAGAAGCAGCAAATCAATACAAATGTTATTATGATGAAGACATCATCACACTCGCAACAATGGAAATAGAAATTTAACCACCAACTGAGGCAGAAATTAAACAGAAAACACTCGAAATGATGAGATAAGGGTTTAATAAAGAACTCGAATTTTCCAGTTGTGATGATTTACACAAGTTTGGAGACCATCTAGACTATATGTTAAAATGTCATTATAAATCTCATGATATTATTAAATCCATTCATTTTCTAACACGAAAACTTCACAGAACAGATGTTACCGATATGTTATATACAATCTGCGGAGAATATTTTGACAGTCTTCCAACCAATGGTGATTGAGATAAATATGATAATGGGGATTGTGTCGATGTAGAAAAGTTTTTTAAAGTTTGGCATAATCACCTTAAGAACTATGGAGTGTAGCACGAAATATTTTAATGTATTTAATGATCACAACAGATTTTTTAAAGTTAACAATAAAACAATCAAAACAATACAAGTGAGAGTGGAGAGGGAAAACCTACTTAACATTTAAGTTTACAACAACAAGCTTAGTCGCGATGAAAGTTGCTTGTGACTGTCTCAACATGATGTGTTATGTAGAGGAAAACGATGGTCTTGATTTCACAGAGCACCAAAACAGAAGACTGCTGTTTAACAAATATCAAGATGATAATAAGCTGCTGATGGAAACCACTTTTACCATCAAACTATCTGTGAAAATACTTACTGGGATCAGTGTAAGAAATGGCTTTACAATACTTGCGAAATTTATCAACCCGTTAGCGCTGGATGAAGAAAACCAATATCTGGCATTGGAAGAGTGGGAGTTTTACAATTTTATGGACAACATACGTGCATTATATTTAAAGTGGTTTAAAGATGGAGAAGAAAGTCATGCTGCAGCTCCGTCGAATTACAGCCGAGTAACTTCTACACATATTCTAAGTGAAAAAGTTTTATGTGTTGATAATTGTTTTAAACATATGCATATGTATCTGAATGAAGAAGCCGTAAAAAAGCTGATGGATTGTAAGGCTATCGTTAAAGAAAGAATTGAGTATGTGAGAGAAACACAATTTGCATGGACATACGATTGTTTTCTTCGAGACATCGTTCAAACATTAAGATATCAGTAGGTATAGATGGTTCTGGAACCTCCACTTCCTCCACTTGGCCACTGCGCCGGCGCGAAGCGCCGGAGTGACGTCATAGTGACGTCACTGGACGGGGAGCCAATAGGGCGTTAACCTGGGGTGACGTCATCGAAGATGGCGAACAGGTGCAGGCCAACAGTTGACAGCACCTGTCAACGTAAGAGGACCCGCCGTTTTGATTTTTGGTGGTGTGACGTATGCAAAGATGGCGGTTGGCGCATGCGCAAACCCAACTTTGTTATTAATAGGTGTAGAGGTGTATTGTTTGGTATCATGTTACTCGTGGTAACGAGTAGAATGCAGTGCCGCCGCCGGAGGCGGTATTGGAGGCGGTGGAGAGGCTGCACCCCCGGTCAGAATCGGAATCAAGATTTGATCTAACCTGTCTAAATAATAAGACATGTCATTTTGATTTTTATGAAAATGACGTATGTAAAGATGTCAGTTTGCGCATGCGCAATCTAACTTTATTATTAAGCGGTGTAGAGGTATAGTATTTGGCAAGTAGAATTCAAAAATGGAAGTTTGCTCATGCGCAATCTAACTTTGTTATTAAGTGTTGTAGAGGTATAGTGTTTTGGTATCATGTTACTCGTCTCGACGAGTAAAAGCCAAATTTGGCAACATGGTGCCTGTCTTGTTGAAATAGAAGTAAACAAACACCGGATGTTTGCGGTTTGCAAGCCTGAACACGCTCGGAATAGAAATTTAGAATATGCGAATACCAGACATGTTGAATACCACATATAAAACAACTGATTTAAATACAATTAATTTATTAGGATTAATTCACAAGATTTACATACTAAAAATATTACATAATGGCTCTTACAATACCAGTTAGAGGTTTATATTCAAATACACAATCATGAATAACTAAACAGTAAGTTTTAGTTCTATTTAAAAAATTGTCTTTGCTCATAAACTCCACTTTGATGTCCACCGTTGACGACTTGATCTACTCATTCTGGTCTTGACAGTCGATTACAAATAAAGCCCGATCTTTAAACTCATTATAATTTAAGAGAGGCTGAGCCATGTTTTTATAACAAAAACTTTTTTGAAAATCTGTGTACATCTGTTAGGCTTCACCATATTTAGATTTTTCGAAATACATATTCATAGATTCATAAGGGTAGCATTCTGAATTTAGGAACACTCGTAGATCTACCATACCAATATTATCGAAAAAGTCCCCTTTCTTGCTTACGTTGTCTTTTCAATCTGTTTGAAATGCTAAAATCACATATCTAGGTCTTTCTAAGTTTGATGCAGTTTTAACAGACCACACATCTTTATTAATATCTCTAAGCGCTGGTAGCTCATATATGTCCCATTTGCGATATGGTAGAAATATTGATGTGTCTTTTGCAATTTTATCCATCAGTTCCAACTTCATTTTATCGTTTGGAAATACATGTTTTGCTTTTAAAAACATGTTGGTTACAGTAATCTTCGATCTTGCTGTGCCAGTACTGTAATAGCTGTTGGCATCATTTCAAGCTCTTGTAAATCGGAAAGTATGTTTACCGCAGAGCACTCCTTTAAAGTGATGGAAGAAACTGAAGAGGAACCAAATAGGTAGGAGTATGTGAAACTTGTTATCGTTTAAGGTGATATGATCTGACGATACATTCAATCCAGCATTGCTAAGAGATTTGGCTTCATTCTTGCTAAATGAAAGCAGGCTTTTGATGGTAGTTGTGGGGTATGGGTCTCGTACTCGTTCCACTTCCTTGTTATTTAATTCATAGATCATTGATTCAAACAGAGCTGCTCCTCCATTATTTGACATATAACACTCACCAACAGCATTTGCTACTGCTAGAGGTTCTAGAGTACCTTTGATTATTAGAGCTGATTCTGCCAGACATACGAAAGCATCTTGTTGATTGATGTTTATTCCGACTTCATCACTATTTCCAAATGATTTAATTCACGAATAGTAAGACCAAAGTTCTTCTCGATCGATGGAATCGTCAAACTCCGGGTTTTTGAATATTTCTAGTTTTGATGACATGATAACCAAGACTTTTAAGGAATTCAATATTATCGGAACGAAGTGTACGCTTCAAAGTGGCAGACTGCACTAAACTAGTTGTGGTAGATTCACTTGCCTTTATATCCTTAAAGACTAGCAATCTAAGAAATCTTTTTAAGGTTCAGACGAACAGACCCCCTCTTCACCTTGAAAGTTTACAGGAACTGAATCTTGGTCCACGATATCGATGCTTATATTTGAAATCTCTTGTTTGTCTACTGGTAAATAAATTAGGTTCTTAGGTTCGATGTCGATTGCATAACCTGGATCAACCATCGGTGCAAACTCATATAACGTATGTGAAGGTTTTCCATTATAGTAGGAACCAGACACAATATTAGTTTCTATGCGAATCTGTTTAACATCCACTATTTCAACAGGTAAATCAGATTCATGGAAGACGCCTGGTCGAAGAACTTGCTTTGAAAATCCCAGCATTCCCCCAATAGAATCATCAGCTTCAAAACTGATACTTGTGAAACACTTTATTTCACATCTAATGGTGTTCGGATTAGGTCTCAGAATCAAAGCTAGCTCCTTTGATTCACGTGTTGCTGTAGCACCAACAAGTTCATTTTGAAGCAAGTTTTCCAAATGTGTTATTTCATATGCACCAGTGGGTATCGTGATGGTTCTCCAAGCAGTTCCTTCTTTTACATAAAATTTATTTTTACTTTTATATATGTTAGGTATGTTGTTGTATGTGTGAAAGCCTATCAAAGCAACAGCATAACTACCATCTGGATCCAATTCAATTGGTGGATCGTAGTCTGTTGACAGATGGGAGCTGCAGTCTTTCAGCATAAAGGTTTGCGACATGACTGATACACAGAGGTTACTGTTTGAGTCTTTTATTGAAAAATTTTAAACATAAGTGACCACAATTATAAGTATTATATTTTTGATACACATCGTGATTATATAATATAGAATAGTCTTTAAGGTAACGCTGTAGCTCGACAGGCGGCTTCAAGTTTCCATACGAGTCAAAGCACTCGGCTATGTTACCATGTTTCCTAACTGCAACCCAATGACTACCAGGCTTCTTGTTGGTTTGTAAATTCATGAATTCATGATGAATGATTCATTTTTACGTGGTCCATGTCGAGGTACAGCATCTCGCATGTATACACCTCTAAAATATGCAATTTTCATTTTACCAGCAAATTTCACAAGATCTTCATTTGTTAGAGGTCTTGCTGGTAAACAGTCTATTCGTTTTTTGGCTTTTGTAGATACAACCCATAGCCGCCACGTTGTTTCTTCAGATATAACCTATTGCCGAGTCTCTTGCATTTTAGTTTTAATTTCAAACCACTACCTCTCTTACCCATTGCGATAGCTTCCATTGTCTTGTTGTGACGTTCTTCTTCCTCCAGTTTGTGCTTGGCTGCTTTTGCATCGTTAACCGCCTTAGCAATACCAGCAGCACCACCACCCAGAGCACCACGAGCTGATAGACCACCAAATATAAGAGGTAACAGTGGAAGGAAGCCTCCGCTTTTAGGTATTGGAATAACTCGAGGTTTCAGCACATTCTTACGCCCACCAATCTGTTTAACAATTGCATGAGCGATATCAAACACATCATTCTCTGATGGAATAAGGTTTCTGTCTTTTATAACTTCTTCAATCAGACTAAGAATGTTTTTAAAGGGAGCTTTCTTCTTCGGTTTTGAGTTGGTTACATCAAGGCCCATACCAAGCTTTCTTTTAACTTTCATGGTGTTTGTAACGCTCCGAGCGGCTAACTTTTCACCAAAACTTGCGTTCTTTGACTTGACTCTCTCCCACGCTTGGTTCTCCAACAACTCGTCGGCTCGATGTCTATCACTCAACTGTTTTGATTGAGAGTAAGCGATGTCGTGGTCTCGACAAGCACGATCTAAAGGATTGATACCTTGATCACCTCTAGCAAGACGTTCGAAGTTTAGTACCCGGACCACAAAATTGATAACCAGGTATGTGTAACTCAACAGGTAGCTTGTTAATAGCTATGTTTACAATGATGACATACCAGAAAAGAAACCCAAAGTCAAGTTCCTTGAAGACCATGAAGTTTTTGAAGTCGAACCAGGGGAGGAGACATGTTCCGATGAGAATACCCCAACATTTGATACGATACACCTCTTAACGAAGAACATAAAACCGAACCTAGAGCTCAGAATGTAAGCAACAACATTAACAACTATATGATGCAAAATAACAAACAAATAGAATATGTGTATTGGGATGACATAAATGAGTTGGTTGATAGACTTAGACTTTTAGTGGCTTCTCAAGTTGCTGGTAATAATGCTCATAACAACGAAATTCAATCAATCATTGCAGAATTAAAGGAAGCTAGTGTTTTTGCATAGTGAACCTACATATATATATATATATATATATATATATATATATATATATATATATATATATATATATATATATATATATATATATATATAATATATACATACCTATTGCTTGGTATAAAAATGTCTATCGATAAGTTCGGACGTTCCCAGTCCAATAAACGTTTTAAGTTTAAAATTATTGAAAGAGAGCTTTTCCCAAGAACTACAAGCGGTGATTTTTATTTGCAAAACCACAGATTATGCAACGTCTCTGATCCAGTCGATTCAACAGACGGTGTAAAAAAAAAATTGTCGATGTGAGGACAGATGATTATAAGAATAAAGATGAGGTAACACAGAGTCTAATCACAATAAATCTTGAAGCTGTGCATAAAAAAGAGCTAGCTGCTCGTAAAAGCGAGTTTGAAAACAAATTGAAAAATTTAACCAAGAACATAACTGCTCAAGTGTTAAAAGACATTGATGTGTCAAAGAATAACAAGTTGAAAAAGAAGCTGGGTGAGATAGACAACAAACTAAAAGATTTACATGATAAGTGGATACTGTTAAATCCATCATCACCATGAAACGTAAAACCGTTAAACCATCTGATGCTAAAAAGCAAGTAATAAATGAGTTGTACACACGCAAGAATCAATTTTAAACGCAGGCGTACCATAATTAAGGGTTTAAATGACTTGTGGCAAATTGATTTGGCTGAGTTTACAGACTATCATCGCGAAAACTCTGGTTACAAATACATTTTAGTGGCTATCAATTGTTTTTCAAAGTATGTGTGGACTCGTCCACTGAAATCTAAAAATGCTGAAGAGGTGACTAAAGCTATGGCTGATATTTTATCTAATAGTACAGCGCCCTCTAATATCCAATCTGATGTTTTTAAGGAGTTTTACAACTCTAAATTTAATGCCTTAATGAAAAAATGCAACATTAATCACTAGAGCACTTATAGTGTGAAGAAGGCTGCAATGGTGGAAAGAGTAATACTTACCTTAAAAGAATAGATATATAAAAACTTTAACTTATTTGGTTCCTACAAACGGTTGAATACACTACCTGATGTCACTGCTAACTACAACTCAACCATTCATCGAACAACAGGTGTAAGGCCTCAAGATGTTAATAAGAAAAATGAAGAAGCCATCCTCAAACAAGTCTACTCAAATATTAAAGTGTTTGATCAGAATAAATTCAAAGTGGTTAATGTTGTACGTATAAGTAAAGCAAAAGCTCATTTTGAAAAGGGGTATACACCTCGCTAGTCAACAGAGTTATTCAAGATTGTTGGTGTCCATTTCTCAAATCCAGTAACATACTTTCTTGAAGACATGCAGGGAAAACCGATTAGTGGAGGGTTTTACGAGGAAGAACTACAAAAGACTAAACAGACATTTATCTGGTTGAACGCATCTTGAGGAAGAAAGGCAAGAAACTATGTAAAATGATTGGGCTTTGATAGGTCTCATAATTCTTGGATAAATTCAGATGATGTTAAATAAGCTTACTTATATATTTAATGTATTAGTGTACTTAGAATAAAATAAAAGTCGTTAAAATTAATGTGTATTTTTTTTCCATATGACATATATATTACAATTAGCCAAGTGAACAATTACAATTTATGTCCTAAATCAATAATATCCTGAATAAACTTCTCCTGCGGTACATCTGCTATATGTAGATCGTTTCACTTCGCCTTGAGGTATTCGACTTCGGCCTTTATTCCGTTAAAAAGATTTACAGAATTTGAATCATACAACATGTTTAGAACTACTTCGGAATCAGGGTGTTTATTTTTAAAGTTCTTGACAGCTCTTTTAAAACTTTTCTTCTGAGTCCTTACAGCATGATATGGTTAGGTAGCATCCTTCTCATTTCTTGAAAGTAAACCAAAAACACAAAGTTTTCCAGGGTTGCTTGGTTTTGGAGATATATCTTCAAGATGTTCTGTGATTTTAGCGTTTGTTTCTCGCATGCGCTGCACTTCATCATCTATCTCCATTAATTTCACTTCAATTTCTTTAAGGTTATCCTTGTATTTTTGATTAAATTCACTTACGAAAAAATCAAAAATAATTTGGTTGCACTTTTCATAGAAACGATTGGATATCCAACAAGCCAAATTTAATATTAAATCTTTGCAGACATATGTACCAGATATCAAGTTGTTTTCAGCTTGTCTTCTACCAAAGTCCACCAAGTATGTAGCGGTTGTTGGTGTTAATTGAGATGTTACATCCGCTTCTAAGGGGCCAGTATTCCGCCCCCCTGGCGATGACTCTAAGTGGGCTCCTTCGGTTGGAAAATTTAGGGTATCGGTATTCCGATACCCCAAATGTTCCTTTAGCTGATTGTTGTAATAGGCAATCAACTCTTTAGTTTTCTTATTTTCCATGTCTGAATCTTTTCCAACCACTCTTACACAATTTTGTCGCATTGAAATAACCAGTGTTCTTATCGATAATAACTTGAAACTCTCCAAATAGACCATACCAGAAATTGTCTTTAATTTGCTGGTAACACACATCACTTAATGTAGCCATTTTAAACACACTACTAAACACTTAGATACTTAAGAGCAGACTGACGCACGTCTTACTTCTAAGACAACTAAATTTTGAATGAGCTTACGAGTGTGTACGACAATTTATAGATGTTGACACTACTCTATGGCTTACAACTGTATTTATTAATGTTTATTTCCAACCACATTAGTCGCTCCAACATCCATCCACTTTCGGCTTCTGCAAACTCTAACGCTTTTGTGTAAATCTCATCGACGAATTCCTTAAATATATTTTCAAAATTAGTTGAAACTGTAACATTTTAATTTTTAGTATTGAATGACTTCATTTATTTTCTATTTCGACTTTGGAGCACATACAAACCAAACAATTCTAGATTCATTTTAATTTGATTATGTTTAGCTAAAGCAGCTTCAATCAGATGAAACACTATGTCTTATTGTTTTCATAAACTGTTTAATATCAATACCTTTTTCGTATATACAATAGATAGCCATTCTATTTTTAAAAGCTTGAGTTAACATATGCACTTGTTGTTCTACTTGCCATGGTTCACATATTTTTGATTTGTGAGCTTCACTGCGCAAATGTCCAGAAAATTCATTCTTTTTCACTTGTAACGAGCATTTCACAGTATCTCATCTTAACTATAGGTGCTTAACTAATGGATAAAACACACGTGTTTAGTTTATATATATATATATATATATATATATATATATATATATATATATATATATATATATATATATACATATATATATATATATATATATATATATATATATATATATATATATATATATATATATATAAACAAACATATGTTTATATTAACAAATATGTTTCCGATATATATCTTTAATTACAGTGTTATATTTAAAACAAAAGTAGATCAACATAAATATAGTTAGATATACAAAAAAATAATGGTTAATATAAACCAAGAAATATAATATGAAGTGAAGCGATATGAATCAGTTAATATGAGGGTTCTCCAATCAGATGTCTCATCACGGGTACCGTTATTAAACAGGAACCCAAGTTTATAGCGCACCATATCACTCTTAATTTTGGATATGTTGTATGTTGAAACTTCAAGCATCTCGTCGTTGTTTAGGTATGTTGCTGGAAGACTAACCCATTTCATACAGTTATCGTCATCGAAACAAATTCTCACTTCTGTAACATTTGGTGGTTTGTAGATATAAAACATGTTTTGACTTAGGGCGTCAGGATGATGAAACCTGCTTTAAAATGGGTCATTGTATATCATGTGTATTTCTTTAAAACGATCAAGTACTTGCTTCTTTGTAAAGTGTAAGCACTCTAACATACTAACTCGGAATGATGATTCATAGTCTTTTAACATGACTTTTATCAGTTTTACAACCTCCTCGTCACACGGTATCTCCTTCTTATTAACACATTTGAGAACATCAGCAACACAATAGAGAAAATTACTAAGTCGACTATCAAAGTTCAAATCGGTTACAAACTTTACCTTTTCGTTGATGATTTCAACCAGATCTAGTAGCTGTTGAACTGCATCTTCGGTTAAATAAAAAGTAAGAGTAATCTCAGATTGATATACCTTTACTGTTTAGTATTTTAATTGGTTTGAAGATGCATATTCCAATATTTTTAGGTGCGATCTTATTACCTTTGGTAAAGTACTCTTCAGCTGTGTTTTTCAATGTTGAAATAAAATAATCCCATTCCCATGAGCCACATGAGATTATTATATTTGGATTTGGTGGATATGTTTGTATTTACAATTTTAATTATTGGAATCAATCCGGCCGCTTTTGATATACCAATTACAACACTTAGAGCTGGAGTAATGGCCGATCTTGTTTCCAGCAGCATTCTACTTTCTTGCTTAATCTCAATTAATTTCTGACGTAGAGCTGCATCAATTTTCCCACAATAACAATCTTCACAAACATCGTTATTAATACGTCCGTCGTTAACATCAACACCATACATGTTGAACAGAACAAGTGCACTAATATATAACTACTGTGAGTAGACTACAGACAAAGATTGATGTACTTGCTTGCCACCTAATGTTTATCTATACTTATACCCCCCCCCCCTTTTGAATTGTATTTAAATCAGTTGTTTTATATGTGGTATTCAACATGTCTGGTATTCTCATATTCTAAATTTCTATTCCGAGCGTGTTCAGACTTGCAAACCGCAAACATCCGGTGTTTCTTTACTTCGATTTCAACAAGACAGGCACCATGTTGCCAAATTTGGCTTCTACTCGTCGAGACGAGTAACATGATACCAAAACACTATACCTCTACACCGCTTAATAACAAAGTTAGATTGCGCATGAGCAAACTTCCATTTTTGAATTCTACTCGCCAAGGCGAGTAACATGACACCAAACACTATACCTCTACACCGCTTAATAATAAAGTTACTTTAGTTACCCCAGGTTAGCGCCCTATTGGTTCCCCGTCTAGTGACCTCACTATTACGTCATTCCGGCGCTTCGCGCCGGCGCAGTGGCCAAGTGGAGGTTCCAGAAGGAACCATCTATACCTACTGATATCTAGGTACTTCAGTTGTTAGTGCAGCGCAAACCATCCGAGTGATAAAAACCCTACTCAGCAACACATTCTCACATTCAAGTATTACATGTCAGAGTGTTTGAAAGTGTTAACCGATATCAACAACCTTAACAACGACTCCTCTTAAAGCAAGTTTCATCATCCTGACAGCATTATTTTAAAATGTGTCTTAGATTTACAAACCACCCAATTTAAAACAAGTAAGAATCTGTTTTGGTGACTGCATGAAATGGTCTGGTCTTCCAACAACAACCCACCTACATAACGATGAACTCGTGCCACTTGCAATGTACAACATGTCCAAAAACAAGTCTGAGGTGGTGCATTACGAACTTATATTTCTGTTCGATGATGGCAGCTATGGTGAGACATCTGATTGGAAAACTCTTGTATTAAATGATTCTTACCTGTTCACCTCAAATTATATTTCTGTGTTTATAGCAACTGGCTTTCTTATATGTCTTGCTATATTTATGTTGATGTACTTTTGTTTTAAATATAGTACAACACTTAAAGATATGTATAGTAAACATGTTTGTTAATTCACATATATAAACTAAACACATGTGTTTTATTCATTAGTTAAACACCTGTAGTTAAGATGATACTGTGAATCATGGTTATTACAAGTGAAAAAGAGTGAATTTTCTGGACATTTACGTAGTGAAGCTCACAAATCAAAAGTATGTGAGCCATGGCAAGTTGAACAAGCTCTTAAAAACAGAGTGGCTACCTATCGTATTAGTATGAATGGAAGTGACATACACCTAGCCATGGAAGCAGTAAGATATAAAGTGTTTCATCTAATTGAAGCTGCTTTAGCTAAACATAATCAAATCAAAATGAATTTAGAATTGTTTGGTTTGTATGTACTCCAAAGTCGAAATAAAAAAGAAATGAAATCATTCAATACTAAAAACAAAAATGTTAAGAGTTTCAACTAATTTTGAAAACGTCTATCACGAATTCGACGACTCAAGAGTTTGCTGAAGGCGATAGTGGATGGATGTTGGAGAAACTAATGTGGTTGGAAATTAATATTAATAAATGTATTTTAAAATAAATGTAGTTTAAAATAAAAACATATATAATTTACAACTTTGTTTTATTAAGGGATCAAGTTTACAATATAAGACAATAATAGCACACAATTATTTATACTACAAATACATTTTCTAGTGTATCCAAGGGTATGTTTCATACATAAAGGAATGTCAGGCACCAGCTTCGGACAACCCCGGTTGTTTTCCAAGTTGACGATATCCACTCGGTAACCACAATTTAATAGTAGGTGTGAGAAAAACATTTGTTTACTTTCACCTTTAACATAAATTCTATGCACTTGTTCGATAATATGTTTGGCTTATTATGTTTGGCAATTCTTCTAAATTAACATTACCACAATTATAGTTGATACAATGGTGTTGGGCTTGGAGAAACTTCACTTGTATGATTGTGTCTGTATGGAGTAAATGTAATGATGTGTGTGGTTTAAACACATAATGCACGGTTTGGAAACCATTATAAATCACCAATTCTTTAGGTGTGTACTCGGGAAGACAACAACCTTGAGAATCGACAATGACGAACCTCATCTTGACACTGATTGCTGCAGCTTTATAGATACATTATATAACGTACAACATTAGAGAGTGGGGAGTACTCGATGATGCAATCATGTATAATTATACAGAAACATTTCGTGTGATCCGGGAAGTTCTGGTTAATCTCCATTTCCAATTTGATATCTAAAGGTGATGGTCTTATGGAATCGCTATACTTGGAACAATCAAACACAAAGTTCAAATTCATACTGTCGGTGGGGATTTGTTTGTAATTTAGGTGGTCTTACATCTCCATATGTTCAATGTTAAACTTTATAGGTTTGTCTGCAGATGTGCCGCTCATAATATAGCAATTTCTATCGTTCTGAGCCCGAGTTATACGTATTAACAATCGACTGAAAAGCACTCTTCTGTAATCTTTGAAAATATTGCATATGTAGCTGAGAGGTATGCAATAGCAAAATCGATTGTTTTTCACCATTGTATTTTTTTTGGTTGGATGCCAGCCGGCAGGAATCAGAGCTTGTGCTTCATCGCTGTTTGACGGTAAAAATGTTCGAACTGCTGAAAAAATTGGTGAAAGTAGGTTTTGGGGGAACAGTGATAAAATGGCTTGAATCATATCTAAGTGATTGCCTTCAAGAAACCAAATTTAGAGATGTAACATCAGACAGAAAAAGTGTTTGGTTTGGAGTTCCACAAGGAACAGTTTTAGGACCAATTCTATTTTCATTAATGATCAATGACTTATGTAAAAATGCAGATAATTGTAAAACGCAAATGTTTGCAGATTATACTCTTTTGTATCATGAGACGGTTAATATCGACGATATAATAATGGTGATAAACAATGACCTCTGTAACTTAAATAAATGGCTAGTGGATAATAATTTAAAATTCAATATTAATAAAACTAAATATATGATAATAACAAATAAAAATCTGCAGAGTCCAGTTTCTAGTTTAAACACGATAAGTTTAGGGGTAATGCCTATTGAAAGAGCAATGACATTCAATACCTAAGAGTGATTATTGATAACCACTTAAATTTTTGAAAACACGCCGAATTTGTAACAAAAAAAGTGGCAAAAAAAGTTGGACTGTTAGGAAGAATAGGAAAAAATTTGAATGCGTAGACTAGAAGAACTGTATATAATTCGATTTACCATTGCCATTTTAATTATTGTGCAAGGATTTTGTACTTGTTTAATAATGCAGAATTTGAGCTCTACTGCAAAGGAAATAAAATCAAGCATTGAGATACATCTTGAATTGCAATAGAAGGACCAGTGTTCGTGCTATGTTAAATGAAGCAAATATACTTAGTGTAAAGCAGACTGTTATAATAAATCGTTTGACTTTTGTTTTTAAAATGTGCAATGGATTGGTACCTGAACATTTGCTAGAAAACTGTAGATATGTAAGTGATATACACCAGCATAACACCAGACAACAGAACAATTTATATCTTACAACTGTGAACACAAAAAGAGAACAGAATTATTTATTTCATAAATGTTTGGTTTTGGTATAATAGCTTACCTTCTGATGTGAAAAACTGCAATAATGCAAAGTTATTCAAAAGGAAGTGTGCTCACTACATAAAATGTAACTATATTTAGGTGGTAGACTATATTTTGTAATGAATTTCTTGTTTGTTTATATTGTATAGTTAAAGCTAATAAAGACTATTATTATTATTAACTATACCAGGAACATGTTCAATAATCTGATTGCACAGTTCAACAGCAGCAGAGGAAAACAAATAGGCGGCTGCATTAGATGTTACTGCAACATCTCCTGTGGCACCTGTCGTCTCAGTTGTACCACTAATTAGTAGAGTGGCTGAAGACCAATCGTAAAACACATCTTGCTGATTGATTGCAAACTCACATGTATCGTTGTAAGCAAACGATCTAGTTTGAGGAAGGTAAGTGTGCATTTCTTCTCCCTTGATTGACTCGTTGTGCACAGGGTCTGCGAAGATATGTAGTTTGCTCAACATTATAACCCAAAGATTTTAGAAACTGGATGTTCTCCAACGATAGAACCATTTTCGATGCAGGCAGTGAAGATACTGAAACTGCTTGGGTTTGCTCGTTATTTATAACTAACATGCCGGAGTCTAGTTCACTTGCAATATCATGATGATCTCTTCGCCTTGAAAATTCACAGATACTGAATTCTGATGGATAATGTTTACATTTATATGTTAAATGATCCGTGTGGTGACAGGCATGAATAGTTTACTATGTGGGTTTATGTCAATCGCATAGCCCGGATCAACCATCGGAGCAAACTCATAAAATGTATGTGTAGGTTTACCATCATGGTAAGACCCGCTTACTATGTTGCATTACAAACGAATCGTTTTCACTTTAACAATCTCCATGGGTAAATCTGATTCATGCACCATATCTTTAATGAAAGATCTTTTTCAGGAAAAACCCAATAGAGGCGCTATTAAAGCATCTTCTGTAAAATCGATATCATACTTGCACTGTATCTCACATTTGTTGGCTTTTAAACTGAAAAGTTTGCTTGCATCCATAACAGCATCATCAGGTTGCAAATTATTTAACTTGAGATATATACGAGCCATTTCATTTTGGATACATCGTTCCATTCACTAATTTCGTAAGCCCCATTGGGAATTATTATTTCCTGTAACGCACCATCTTTCTTCGGTTCGGCTTTGAGTGTAAAATAAAAATGTAACTTATTACACCAGGTTCTATGTTTGGTATGGTGTTGTATGTCTGAAAATTTGTAAGTGCCAAAGAATGATCAAACCGAGGGTCTAACACTATCGGTGGAAATATTTACAGCGACAGAGAAGACGTTAAGTACACTTTGAGAAAACCCAAATCACCACAACACTTATTTCAGAGACCTTACGATCGTTTCGTTGACAAAGTCAACATCTTCAGAGGAAGATAAATTCTAACTTAAACAACTAGCTCATGCATTTATATCGCGTCAAGGTAAACGAGGCAAACTTCTGGCTAGATAAACAACATCAACTCCGCTCATATTTTTTAAATATAAAAACTAATACTGGGTGTTTGTTAACACTCCAACAAAAGATAAATAATTCAACTAAAATACTACATACAAACTGTATTTATATTGATGCTAATTCTTTGTGATAGTATCTATATTAAATTCATAGATACAAACAAAACAAACAGATCTTTAAGTCGAGACAAACATATATTAGTGACAGAATTTATTATTCTACAGACAAATTCGGAGTGTTTAAGCGGTTAAATGCAAAGTGAAAATAAAGGACTAGAAATTAAAGGTGCCGCACGATTCAATGAAGTTTTGTTCTTAATAGACCTTATAATAAAAATACTTTCTAATGAATCAAGCATAGTTTGATGTCTAACGTTTTTGACAAGTTTCAAATTTTCTTTGTCAATGTGGTGATTATTATCCCATATATGTTGTGCCACACATGATTTATCCACCGTACCATATCGTAACTGTGCGAGATGTTCACGAAATCTGGTGGCTATGTTTCTCCTAGTTTGACCCACATATTTAAGATCGCAATCTTTGCAACTAATCTCATAGATTTGGTTGTTTAAGAGGTGGTTTAAGCAATCTTTGCAACTAATCTCATAGATTAGTTGCAAAGACTGCGATCTTCAATAACTCGGCCGGTTTATACATATACTAATCTACATGTTTGTCTCGACTTAAAGATCTGTTTTTTTGTTTGTATCTATGAATTTAATATAGATACTATCACGAAGAATTAGCATCAATATAAATACAGTTTGTATGTAGTATTTTAGTTGAATTATTTATCTTTTGTTGGAGTGTTAACATGTTGAGCCAAACACCTGGTATTAGTTTTTCTATTTAACAAATATGAGCGGAGTTGATGTTGTTTATCTAGCCAGATGTTTGGCGGCGTGTTCCAATATCCACATAGTAAATTTCTAGATCGAAAGGAAACGTGCAGATTCTTTAAATGCCTCCGTCCCTTTAAGGATATTATCCATATATTAGATAAAGGCTCATAAATATGTCGACCAGAA
Organism: Tillus elongatus; assembly: GCA_964006375.1. Classification (NCBI taxonomy): domain Eukaryota; kingdom Metazoa; phylum Arthropoda; class Insecta; order Coleoptera; family Cleridae; genus Tillus; species Tillus elongatus. The sequence goes on along the minus strand of OZ023269.1, from coordinate 71,940,054 downwards.
TATTAAAAAGCAGGTCTTCGACCTAGTAGTTTCACCACACAATAAACAAGCGATCGTTCCTGGACGACAATTTTACTTCGGACTAGTTCGTTTACCTTGACGCGATATAAATACATGTAGCTAGTTGTTTAAGTTAGAATTTTTCTTCCTCTGAAGATGTTGACTTTGTCAACGAAACGATCGTAAGGTCTCTGAAATAAGTGTTGTGGTGATTTGGGTTTTCTCAAAGTGTACTTATTAGTGCTCATCACAGGTTCCAGTTTTCACATAGAGAGAAGACGTGTTACCTTTCAAGTCGAAGGTTAGCGACATGACTGAAACACAGAGGCCACTGTTTTAATCTTTTATTTAAAATTTTTAAACATAAGTGACTACAATTATAAGTATTATTATATGTTTGATATACATCATGATTATACATTAGAGTGGAGTCTTTAAGGTAACGTTGCAACTCGACTGGTGGATTCAAGTTTCCATATGAGTCAAAGTATGTTACCATGTTTCCTCACTGCAACCCAATGACTGCCAGGCTCCTTGTTTGTTTGTAAATTCATGTTGAATGATTCATTTTCACGTGGTCCATTTCGAGGTAGAGCATCTCATATGTATACACCTCTAAAATATGGGATTTACATTTTACCAGCAAATTTCACAAGATCTACATTTGTTATAGGTCTTGCCAGTAAATGCATTACACGTTTTTTGGTTTGTGTAAATACAAACCTTAACCACTACGTTGCTTCTTCATATATAGGCCATCACACAAACGATTACCTTTCGTACCAACACCAACAGCAATAGCTTCCATTGTTTGATTGTGACACTTTGGTTTTTCCAATTTTTGTTTAGCTGATTTGGCATCGTTTACAGCTTTAGCAATACCAGTGGCACCACCACCCAGAGCTCCAAGAGCTGATAGGCCACCAAATATCAGAGGTAGCCGCGGAAGGAAGCCACCACTTTTAGGTATAAGAATAACTAGAGGTGTCTTAACTTTCCTAGAACCACCAGGATTTTTGATAACTTTTCTCGCTACATGCAGCAAAGTTTTCACAGCTGGAACTTCCTCACCCACATTTATAGCGTTTCGCATTAAAGTCAATATGTTTTTAAATGGTATTTTACCACCATACCTTACTTTTTTACTACTACATTTACGTTTGGTGATTGCTTTTGATTTCACACCCATACCAAGTTCTTTTTTAACTTTCATTATTTTTGCTACACCCTAAGGAGCCACTTTTTCACCAAAACTTGTGTCTTTCGACTTGACTCTTTCCCTAACTCGGATATATTGTGGTGCCATGCTATTACTATATTTTGGATATCTACATTTTTTGTGTTTTTAAATTTTAAATTACATATATTTTCATTATTTTAGATTTTACTTGAGACATGTGTATTAATTTTGTTTGAACATCAATAAAATACCTAGTTACTTATTTACTTAAACTAGTGAACAATATTAAACAAATAAAGACATTATCTAAAAACACAAAATAAAGTAGGAGTTTATGTACTGAGAACCAAAATATGCAAGGCACTAGGCGAAAGAAGCCTCTGAACAGCCACTTAGGAATGATATATACATACATCAGTTTTCCTTTGAACAAATATTAAGCTTTGTAAAAGCAAGAGGGCTAGAAAAATTCTACTAGAATATAGGAAAACTTGCAAAGGGAACATGTCATAGATGCTCACCCTAGTCAGATTTAAATCTAAAAATATACTGTCGCTGGAATATATATCAGGCATGGGAATCAAACAATAATAAACTGTTTTAAAAATGTTATTTAGTGCTGAGCAAACTCATGTTTTCCTCGAAGTTTTTAGAAACACTTTTAAAAGCGCTTTCTTGAAAACAGTAATTATGAACCTGGAATACTTATTTACTTCTAAATGGTATTTTTTTTCTATGCTTTCAATATACTCCCTTCTTTTTCATTCTTTAACCATCTTTTGGTGTTATAACCTGACTTATTCAGTCATACTTGGCAAGCACATAAGGAAAGAGCAGAGACTGGTGATTATGCGATAGGTGTTTGACACATGCCCTTTTGTTCACTTTTATATTTTAAGTTAGTTTTAAAATGTATTATGGAATTGCCAATAAGTTACAGTGGTGAAGAAAAAATGATTTATATGCATATATATATATATATATATATATATATATATATATATATATATATATATATATATATATATATATATATATATATATATATATATACATTTATTTATTTATTATGACTTTTCATATTGTGAATATAGTGTGGTTTAATTTTATAAAGAGTCATGATAGATATAAAATTGAATAAATTATTATTATTAATATGTATACAGAGCATATGTTTTTAAAAGGTACAGAAAATATACTAATCGGTGAGAGGAAGCAGACAGCGATGTAAAGCCTAATTGATATAGAAAAAGGTTTGCGAAATTGAGCAAAATAATTACTTAGTATTATTATTTACAAGTTCTGAGTAAGTTCAAATGAGGATGAAACAAAAATCAGAATCACTCTAAAAACCACAAAATAATAACAGCGTTATGCGCTAGACAATGAAGTTGTCTTCATTAGTAGCTGTCTGCACGAAACTATGCTATTTATATACCTAAACTATACATACCACAAATTTTAGTTTAGGTGTATAAATAGGATGCTTTTGTCCATAAAGTTAGTTTAGCGACAGCTAATGATGACAGCTTCTTTGTTAAAATACATGTCTAGCGCATAACTCTCTGTTATTCTTTTGTGGTGTTTGGGGTGATTCCACTTCTTGTTTTAATTTCCAGCCAGTGTCCAACCTCAGTCTTTTAAAATAAGGATGTAAAAGAAGACATATACCTATGCACAAATGGCTAGATTCTACATCATAACAATGCACCTGTTCCTCACTGAATGTGAAACATTTACCACCCTCCGACACCCCTTATATTTACTTGATCATGTGCTATGTAATATTATTCTATTCACAAAAAAAACTTTGGAGAACCAATCTACTGGTATTAAAATATCAAAAATAATAGAAGCAGATTTTTAAGGTCCCGAATAAAGATGAATACAACATTCATTATAGCAGTGGCAGACATACATGCAACAGTGTATAGATGGAAACAAGTGAAAATGCTTTGGAGAGGCTAACATAATTTGGGAAGAATATTTAAATATACTTTTCGGATTAAACCAGTCTTCTTATTTAATTGTCAAACTTCATATATAGAAACATTTTATTATGTAAATCATACCTGTCAAATAAGCCACACTGTCTGGCGTCACTTCAAACTTATCCCTTCTTTGTGGCTTAGCTACAATACCAAGTAGCATCGTCAGTACTCTTGAAGTTCTTGAAACAGTAGTAGCTGTGGGATGTCTATATCCTTTAAGTAAGTGTCCAACAAGTGCAAAATGGAAATTTGCTTTAAAACTTAGACCAACAGCATGATCCAACTGCTTAAAATGCCATTCCAAAGGTTCTCTTGTGGACACCATTACATTTTCCAATGTCTGAAAACATAGATACTTGTTCAACTGTTTTTATATTTAGGACCTTTTTAAATGATCACACATATTTGTATTACAATTCAATACTTTTTTGGGATCTAAAACTAGCTAAAAATGACTAAGTTGTGATTTACAAGAAATATTAAACCAAAATGAAGACAACAATAGTTAAACATTATTAGAAACATCTCTAGGTTATTTTAGTAAATTGAGAAATTTTAACCCCATTATTTCTGATTCTATTTACATCTGTATTAGCATCAGTTAAAACCAAGTAAAAATTGAGCATTGCAAATAAGTTACAAATCAAGTTTTTATGCTTTGAGATAATTCAGATTAAATATATCATTAGGTGTACTATGACTAAGCAGGACATCAAGAAAATAGAAGCTTTTGAAATGAAGACATGGAGAAAAATGACAAAGGCACAGTACACAGATAGGAAGACAAATAAAAGTGTCGTAGAAGTGATATTAGAATAGATGCTTCATGAAAAGAAATTCAGGGGAAGGCAAAATTTATTGGTTAGCTATATCCTAAGAAATGATAACTTTCTGACAACATTATTTGAAGGACACGCCTCTGGAAAAAAGGAAAGAGGTAGATAAAGCGGAAAACTTTGGAGACCTAACACAACTGATGAAGTGTGGAAGTTATAATGAAATGAAGAGTGCTGCTGGAGACAGAGTCATGATTACGACGACAGGCGACATCGCTCTTAGATTGTGATGATGAGGTACTACATACTAGTTAAGTACACTTGGAGAACCCAAATCACCACAACACATCTTTTCAAAGACCTAACGATCGTTTCGCTAACCACTTTAGCATCATCAGAGGATGAAAAACTTCTGAACTAAATTACTGCTAGAACTGTACTTATATAATTCTCAGGTAGACAAAAGAAGCCGAAGGTAAAATTGTAGTCAGCGGCGCATCGTTTGTCTATTGTGTCTATATTGAACGGACGAGGTTGACAAGCTACCTTAATCCTCTACCTGGCATATTTATGAGCTTTTATCTAACTTAAAAGATAATGGGCTTGAAATGTAAAGTACCGCGTTATTTAAGGAAGCTCACGTTCTTTATTATTCTATAAATTCACTATGTGAATACTGGAACCTGTGATGAGCACCGATAAGTACATCTGGAGCAAACTCATGTTTTCTATAATAACTACCGCACATATTTTTTTATTAAAGCACAACGACCATTTCGCCCACAATGTTAACTTCATCAGATAATGAATATTCTAACTAAAATTCTACAACACAGGTATTTATATTGATTTCCTAGATAAACAAAGAAACGAACGGGGATTTTTAAGTCACGGGCACACTGTAGTGCCTTGTATCAGGAAAGACGGGACGAGGATATTGGACGTATTTAATTGTTCTGCCTAACAAATTAATTCTTAATCGATCTGGAAATTTTCCTTGTCAATGTGGTGAATATTATCCCATATATGTTGCGCCACACACACGATTTGTCTACCGTACCATATCGTAAATGTGCGAGATGTTCACGAAATCTGGTGACTATGTTTATTTTCGTCTGACCAACGTATTTAAGATTACAATCTGTGCAACATATCTCATAAATACCCGACATTTCGGTGACCTTATCTTTGTCTTTCGTATTATCCAACAAGTTTTTAGTGAATTTTAATTTAAACAAATTAACTAATAGACATATAAGAATGTGCGTATGGCAAATAGCCGTAGCCATCTAAACTCGAAGGAAAAAAAAAATAATAGAGACATATCAATGGTGAGACTTTGCAAATGACTTTTCAAATGAGCGCCAATGAACCCATATCCGGGGTATGTATGTATATATATATATATATATATATATATATATATATATATATATATATATATATATATATATATATATATATATATATATATATATATATATATATATATATGTATGTATGTATGTATGTATGTATCCAACCGATAACTCAAAAAATAAAGAACCGATGTGCCTTTCTTTTACTGATGGCTTGGATGAGTTCGTTAGCCAGGAAAATCAGACAAGGTTTTCTGGGAAAATTTAGGGTTTTCTTTTGAAAAAAAATATTCTCCGAAAATTGCAAAGGTATTTTGCTGAAATTTTGTAAGTGTGTTGCCTTAAAAAAGACCTCACCACGTACCAAAATTCAACTTTCTAAGTTTATAGAAAATTGAGTTATTAAAATTTTGAGTTTTCTTTCGAAAAAATTTTTATCTCCGAAAAATACAAAGCTATTTTAATGAAATTTGGCGGATATGTTGCCTTAGAAAGGGCCTTACTACGTACCAATACTAAATTTTCTAAGTTTATAGAAAAGTAAGTTATTCAAGTTTTAAGCATTTAATAAAACTTCACTACCATAACGCACTTGCTGCGTCCCGAACCTTTTTAAATAACTTTTCGTCTAAATAGTCAATGTGAATCACAGGTCCCAGTCTTCACATAGTGAATTATGGCTCCCAGGTCAACGGAACTGAACCTATATAGAAAGCTAAGTACTAAAATTAGAATTTTAGGTGTTGATATTGCCTTTCTAAAATCCTGCAAACAGAAATCAGTTTTCCATAATTTCATCAATTTCAGTGTTAAAATTTCTATTAACACAAAAGTTGGTCAAAAAGTTTATTAACTTGCTAAACAAAAATGGTTGGATTTGGAAATGCAATATCTGTACTCAATAGTAATTTAGAAATACAAGCTTATAGTTTGTTTAAAAAGTTAACATTTAAGTTAGATAACGTAGAGTATGATGACTGGTGCAATTTTCCAAGGAACTTGTTCGTAGTCATTAACGCTAACTTAATTAAGAAGTCACTATTCAGAATAAAAAATTTTAAAAACTTGTGAATGATCAGATTGAAAATGAAAAATCCTACGGAAATTCACCTTGTAGAAAATCTTTCTTCGCGGTCGTTTAACAAAAATAAGATGGACATCCTAAACAAAGGATTAAAATTCGGGTTGCAGTCACAAAAAGAAGAACTTTTAGATGTCACGGCTAGTATAGAAACGGGAATTAAAAAATTACCCGAATCTTCAAAAAGCTTTATTCGGGAAGCATGTAAAAAGAAAATATCTAAAAATTTGTAAGAAAATAAGTCCACAAAAAACAAAATTTCCAATCAAATGAAAATAGTTAAAACGAATGTTTTTATATAAAGGCAGATAAAGGCAATAAAGTTGCGATAATGGACAAAAATGATTATAAAGAGCGAGTGAGTAAATTCAATCCGCTACGAAAAATGATTAACTAAGTAAAAAATAGTTTAAAGAAGTGTCAAAATCTTATTACAAAGGACTTAGAAAGACGGACAAGTTAAGACAAGTTGCTAATCCTAAAGTCCCCAAAAAATATTGTCTCCCAAAAATTCATAACAGGGAAAATCAATGAGACCAATTATTTCGGCTATAGATTCTCTGACATATAATCTAGCAAAGTGGTTGTCAAATTAGTTTTAAAACCTACCTATTAAATAAACATGTTGCTCGATGCTAAATTCACTTGAATCCATTAATAAAGTTACAGATGTAAAATTACTGGAGATTTTAATATCATTTGATGTGGCGTCATTGTTTCCTTGTATACCCAGAAAATAAACGCTGGAGTATTTGGAACAGTTGTTAAAATTGAACAACATAAGTGATGACGTTTGCAAAGAATATTTAACTCTATCTAGCCTTTGTATAAAACAAAATATTTTCTAATTTGACAATGAGTTTTTTGAACAAACTGAAGACACGGCAATGGGCAATCGATTATCTCCTTTTATTGTAGACCTCTTTATGAGTAGATTTGAGATGGATTGAAAAAATAAAAATGGGTATTTCCCAAGAGTTTAGTTTTGTTATGTGGACGATATTTTTGCAGTGTTTAACACAAATATATGCAAGGTTGAAGAATTTACTGAAAAACTAAATAGTCAATTTGATTCAAGAAAATTTACCCACGATATAGAAATTAACAGTATACTTCCTTTTCTAGATGTACTAGTTATTAAAAATAATGATTCGCTGGAATTCGATGTCTACAAGAAGGAAACCGCCACTATTAGTTACATTCCAAACAACTCACATAATCCGTTTGCACAAAAAACGGCTAGTTTAAATATCCTGGTAAATATATTGATGAGTCTTCCATTAAGTGGAAGTAGATTTAATATAGAATTAAAGTACATAAAGAACGAGGCAAGATTTAACGGTTATTCGGATTGTTTAGTGGAAAAATTGGTTAACAAACACAGAACAAAGAAAATGATAGCCGAATGCACGACATTCAAGAAAGAAAAAAATGGAGAAAATATTTGTGTGCCTACCTTATGAACCACGTATCACAAAGGGTTCGGAAAGTATTTTTAAGAAAGCCGGTTTGCAGTTGAGTTTTTCGACGAAAAGTAATTTAAAAAAATTGTTGGGTAATACGAAAGACAAAGATAAAGTCACCGAAATGTCGGGTATTTATGAGATAGGTAGAAAAGATTGTAATCTTAAATACATGGGTCAGACCAAGAGAAACAGCCACAGGATTTCGAGAACATATCACACATTTACGATATGGTACGGTAGACAAATCGTGTGTGGCACAACATATATGGGATAATATTCACCACATTGGCAAGCAAAATTTGAAACTTGTCAAAAATGTTAGACATCAAACTATGCTTGATGCGTATGAAAGCGTATATATTTCCAGATCAATTAAGAACAAAACGTCATTCAACTGCGCTGTACCTTTCATTTCAAGCCCTTTATTTTCATTTTGCATTTAAACAGCTAAACACACCAATTTGTCAGGCAGAACAATAAAGTATGTTCAATATCCTCATCTGATCTATACTGATACAAGGTACTACGATGTGCCCGCAACTTAAAAACCCCTTTCGTTTCTTTGTTTATCTAAGAAATCAATATAAATGCTTGATGTGTTGTAGAATTTTAGTTAGAATATTCATCCTCTGATGAAGTTAACGTTGTGGGCGAAACGGTCGTTGTGCTTTAATAAAAAAGATGTGCGGTAGTTATTAGTATGTCTCCAGATCTACTTGTCAGTACTCATTACAGGTTGCAGTATTCACATAGTGACTTTATAGATGAATAAAGAACGTGAGCTTCCTTAAATAAGGCGGCGCTTGTCATTTCAAGCCCATTATCCTTTAATTTAGATAAAAATTCATAAATATGCCAGGTAGAGGATTAAGGTAGTTTGTCAACCTCGCCCGTTCAATATAGACACAATAGACAAACGATGCGCCGCCGACTACAATTTAACCTTCAGCTTCTTTCATCTACCTGAGAATTATATAAGTACAGTTGTAGCAGTAATTTAGTTTAGCATTTTTTCATCCTCTGATGATGATAACGTGGTTAGCGAAACGATCGTTAGGTATTTGAAAAGATCTGTTGTGATTTGGGTTCTCCAAGTGTACTTATCACAGGTTCCAGTCTTCACATAGTACATACTAGCTTTAACATATAACTACTAAAGGTGTGAAGCATAATCAATAACACACAACATTCCTGAAAATATACATCATTCAATCCGTTTGTGTTAACTAATAATGTGTACACTTTTCCAAGAAGTTATTGCACTATTTTAGAAATTTTGAAAATATATAATTTAAAATATTGTTGCAGGATTTTTTATTTGAAAATACAGTGATTTGGTTACAAAACACTCTACTTTTTAACTAAAACTTACAACTCAACAACGCTCCGAACAAAATAATAATTGATCGGTGACAATTGACAGTACTCAAGGTCACAACATATTTATTTTCAATAATAAATTCACATGAAAATTTACTAAATGACCAATCTAACTGTTGTAGAAAAAAGGGAAGGACTATGAGAATTTAAATAAAAAATAATTAAATGGAATAAAATATAAGAATAATCCAACACACCATGAAAATAAATTACTATTTTAGATATCCTAGAGAGGAAACATAAATTTTAAACTGCTCTTTAGGATTGTTTTCTGAGAATCACTGCCTAAAGGAAATGTTTATATTTTAGAGCATAACACATACATGCCAGAATACCCAACAAGTAGCTGTTTTGGCAGTAAACTGGTCAACAAAAAGTTCAGACCCCCAACTTCATACATTATGTATAGGATATTCGAACTGGTGTTTGCAGGTTGTACAACCGCCACCAGATAAGCTTCTAGAATTTCAACAGCATTAAAACAAAGTTTCAGTTAATATGGATCTGGAGCCAATAGTCTTTAATTTTTAATATGGGAAGTCCTCATAGAAAACCTATTTGTTATAGCGGAGATAATTCGTACTACTGACTGTTTTATGGCTATCATATAATCTTTTTAATGGCCTTTTTTTAGAACTTACATGGTACTCGCTTCGGCGGTACATATACTCAAATTGGAACAATACAGAGAAGATTAGCATGGCCCCTGCGCAAGGATGACACACAAAATCGTGAAGCGTTCCACATTTTAAAAGACCCTACCCAACCCAAGTCCTACAGAGCACTCAGTATGGCCTCCTGCATTTTCAAAACGTTTGAAAGAATGCTCAAACGAAGAATAGAACAGTGGCTAGAAATAAATGAGAAATTAGCCAGAACACAGTATGGCTTTAGGAAAGGCTCGTCGTCAATAGAAAATGTTTTACACTTAGTAAATGATATTAACATTTCATTTACGAACAAAATGGTAACCACAGCTGTATTTCTAGATATTTGGTCAGCATACGACGCCGTCAATCTTAAGATACTTTTAAAAAAAAATGGTAAGGATTGGACTCCCAGATATCTTAGCGAAGAGAATAATATCCCTTTATGAAAATAGAAGGCTGTACATCCAGGCGCGCAACAATATGGTAGGCCCTAGAACAAGTAACGTCAGAATTCCACAGGGAAGCATTCTATCTCCACTGTTATATTTAATATACACATCAGATCTCGATGAGTACGTAAGCCACGCAGAGATTTTGCAGTTTGCCGACGACATCTGTCTCTATACATATAACTGTGAAATAAGTGATGGCATTGAAAAACTCGATAGGGCAGTGGCAAATCTACATAGCTGGTTATGGAATAACGGACTCCAGCTATCTGAAGCCAAAACTAGGGTTTGTATTTTTACACGAGAAACATGCTTACTTCCTTCGATCCTACTGCTTGGAGAGATGAGACTGCAAGTAGTATCCGATATAAATTATTTGGGTATTGTACTGGATACCAAACTTTTGTGGAAAAATCACATAGAGAAAATTCAGTCCGAAACAGAAAGAGCCTTAAATATTTTAAGAGCAGTTTCCCACAGTAACTGGGGAGCAGATCCAGAAATGTCTCTATTACTATACAGGGCTTATATAAGATCAATATTGGACTATAGATGCAGCCTTTATGATCAAGCGAGTAAGGTTCACCTGAATAAGCTCAGCGTCATTCAGAATAAATCAGTACGAATAAGTTTGGGTGCTCTGAGAAGTACGCCTATCAACAATCTTTTAGCAGAAGCATCTGAACCACCGCTACAGCACAGAAGAAAATATTTAACAGCAACACTTGTTTCTAAACTTTATGCAAAAGATAGCCTTATTATAAATAAACTTCACCATCTCTTTTTGATGACTCTGACTACCACATTCTGGCAAAAGAAAAAATATCCTCTTATGGTTGAATGTTATGAGGAACTGATTCCCTAGAGACAGAATATACAGACTAATAAGATAAATTTGCTTCACCAAATAGATCCACAGCAAAATACACGAGTAGCAGTGGTTTTTACCCAAGATTACTCATTATTTACATCTACTATGAGAAATTCAATGTTAAATCACGACCTAAAGGGCTTAAATGACGACTCATATCAAATATACACGGACGGATCTAAGAGCTCTACAGGGGCTGGTTGTGCATTCTACGATCCCCAGAACAACTATTCCAAAAAGATTAGACTCGGCCAACTATTTTCAGTGTTTACCTCATAATTAACAGCAATACACGAAGCAATCAACTACGCCAACTTGCTAAACAGTAATAATATTTTTATATTGTCAGATAGCAAAAGTGTACTGCAGGAGTTAAAAAGTTACGGATATAAGAAGCAAAACAATGCTAATTACTTAATTATAAAAACTCTAAAGGCATTAAACGATATTAAGAAAAATGGCAAGAACATCACCCTTATATGGATTAAAGGTCATGCTGGTTTACGAGAAAATGAAATAGTTGATGAACTTGCAAAACAAGCCATTAACGATGGAAGTGGTACATTTTATAAGGTTCCAGTGCAAGATTTTAAAACAAAATTGGGAGATAGAATTTACAAACATCATAAAGGGCCTTTTTTATAAACAGATACAACCAACAATACCACTAAAGCCGTGGTTTGTTGATTTTAACTACAATAAGAAACAAATATCTAGTATTTGGAGATTAAGATTTAACCATTCTCTAGTCCCAGCATATGTGTATAAAATAGGCTTAATAAGTAACCCAAATTGTGAATGTGGTGAGTTGGGGAGCGTTCAGCACGCGCTACTGAAGTGTAAATTAAAAAAGAATGCAATAAATAAGTTTTGCGACAAGGTGCTGAGTGCCCATTCAGCTTGCCACAACTATTGTCAAGCAAAGAAAAAGTTGTATACGACTTGTTAATAGAACACCTAAAATTGTTAAAATTAAATTTATAAATGTACCCTTGTTGTTGAAAAAAAAATTTTTTTTTAAATGTAAAAAGAAGATTTTCAGAACAAAAATAATGGTAAAAAAAAACAACTGAAAAAGAAACGGAACAAAAAATAAAGAAAAGAACAAAAAAACAACTAAAAGAGAAAACAAAAAACAAAAAACTGGGGACAAAAAAATAAACAAAAATAAATACCAATTTTGGAAACACATTTTCATATAGATTGTTGTTGATTAATTGTTGTATATGCTGCTTATATGTTTATATGCTTATATTTATGCCTATATATTATGGATTTGTATTCAATTTTGGCAGACTGGTAACAGCCAGGGTAACCTGAATAGGACAGCAACTTGATGCTACGCAGAGTTTGCCATAAATCGGTGTAATATTAGAGCATCAGTACTTGGGCTTATAGACAACAAGTCCGCAGCCAAAAAAAAAATAGATTTTTTTTTTAATTTCAACAACACACCACGAGGGCTTACAGCCTAAATACTATCGTACCGTGGGTGTTGACAGGGAGGAAAGAGGCAACTTGTTAATTCTGGACTTGAAGGTTTGGAGGTTCGGAGGAGAAGGAAAAACATGTGCCGGCAAGGAATTCCACAACTTGGAAGTCCTCGGGACAAACGAGGGGGCATAACAAGATGTTCTATGTCTGGTGACCTGGACAGTAAAAGGGTGCATTCGCTCTGTTCCCCTGGTAGATCTGTTGTGGGCAGCAGGTGGGGGAACTATGAAGGAAAGCTCCTCTGAGCAGTGCCCGTGCAGATATCTATAAAAGAGAGAGAGGTCATCAACGGCACGTCGGTGGGCAAGGGATGGCAGCCTTTGGGTGAGGGTAGGGTCACCGATGAAACGTATAGCTCTCTTTTGAATGAAGTCCAGGATAGCGAGTGTAGAAGCGGCAGCTGCACCCCAGATGTGGGAGAAGTATTCGAGGTTTGGCCTTATTTGTGAAGTATATAAGGTATAGAGATTAGCTGGTGAAAAGTATTTGCGAGCCCGGAAAAGGAAACCTAATTTTTTAGCAGCCGCTTCTGCAATTGATGTGACATGTTGGTGCCAATTAAGATTTCGATCCACAGAAATGCCAACAAGAGAAAAGGACTCATCACTTTGAATAACTTGGTTGTTCATTGTGATGGGTATAGGGCTGGTGTTTCTCTTCTGAGAAAGAAAGCAAGACTGAGATTTGGTGGGGTTGAATTGTACAAGATTTCTACTTCCCCAGTCTAATATTTTTTGGAGATCCACGGAGACAGAACCCTCCATGAGTCTGCGATCCTCATCTAATTGGGCTAAAGAGACAGGCTTAGAATATTGTATATTTGAGTGGAGGGTGCTGTCGTCCGCGTTACTGTGAACTGGGTTGGATGTGCTAGAGAGGTCATTGATGTGGAGAAGAAACAAAGTAGGAGCTAAAGCTGAACCTTGAGGAACTCCTGCATTGATTGGATACAGTTTAGAGGAATGGCCATCCACAACAACATAAATGCTCCTGTTGGAGAGGAAATTAACTGTCCAGGTACAAAGTTTTGGTGATAGGCCATAGGCCGGAAGTTTATTAAGCAGTGCTGCGTGCCTGACCTGGTCGAATGCTTTGGATATGTCTAGAGCGACAATCTGGGATTCACTGTGTAGTTCCATAGAATTGTTCCAAGAATGGGTGACAAAAGAAAGGAGGTCGGAAGTCGATCTGCGCTGACGGAATCCATACTGCCTGTCGTAGATTAGACTGAGATAGATAGAACTTACATGATCTAATTTATTCCAAGAACAAAAACATCAAATTAGCAATACCCTTGCATATACTTGTTACACAGTTATGCAACAAAAATAGCTGAAGCAGATAATAAAACAATATGTGTGCGGCAAATTGTAAATGAAACAAAGGATACCGCCATATAAAAAAGATAATGAAGTTAATCGTAAACTAGTAGGACTAGATGCATTCTCGCAACAATTAGAACCGTAGACCGGTTTCGCTCTCATTAGAGCTCTTCAGTACGGCATACTAATTGCAGCAAAAATGCACCAAAAATAACACGGCTATCGTATAGCCAGTCTTAAAACACTAAGTGAGTAGCGAACGTGTCGCCACCTAGTTCGGAACCAAGTACTTGTTGTCACGTCCGCTCCAAATAATACAGAGTATTAAAAATAGAGACGGTATACAACTAACTAACAATTTAAAAAATTGTTAGCCCTGGCCCATTTCTACCCCAATATAGGGACAAAGTATGTAAGACTAGATGCATTCTCGCAACAATTAGAACCGTAGACCGGTTTCACTCTCATTAGAGCTCTTCAGTACGGCATACTAATTGCAGCAAAAATGCACCAAAAATAACACGGCTATCGTATAGCCAGTCTTAAAACACTAAGTGAGTAGCGAACGTGTCGCCACCTAGTTCGGAACCAAGTACTTGTTGTCACGTCCGCTCCAAATAATACAGAGTATTAAAAATAGAAACGGTATACAACTAACTAACAATTTAAAAAATTGTTAGCCCTGGCCCATTTCTACCCCAATATAGGGACAAAGTATGTCGTATGCCGTACTGAAGAGCTCTAATGAGAGCGAAACCGGTCTACGGTTCTAATTGTTGCGAGAATGCATCTAGTCTTACATACTTTGTCCCTATATTGGGGTAGAAATGGGCCAGGGCTAACAATTTTTTAAATTGTTAGTTAGTTGTATACCGTCTCTATTTTTAATACTCTGTATTATTTGGAGCGGACGTGACAACAAGTACTTGGTTCCGAACTAGGTGGCGACACGTTCGCTACTCACTTAGTGTTTTAAGACTGGCTATACGATAGCCGTGTTATTTTTGGTGCATTTTTGCTGCAATTAGTATGCCGTACTGAAGAGCTGTAATGAGAGCGAAACCGGTCTACGGTTCTAATTGTTGCGAGAATGCATCTAGTCTTACATACTTTGTCCCTATATTGGGGTAGAAATGGGCCAGGGCTAACAATTTTTTAAATTGTTAGTTAGTTGTATACCGTCTCTATTTTTAATACTCTGTATTATTTGGAGCGGACGTGACAACAAGTACTTGGTTCCGAACTAGGTGGCGACACGTTCGCTACTCACTTAGTGTTTTAAGACTGGCTATACGATAGCCGTGTTATTTTTGGTGCATTTTTGCTGCAATTAGTATGCCGTACTGAATAGCTCTAATGAGAGCGAAACCGGTCTACGGTTCTAATTGTTGCGAGAATGCATCTAGTCTTACATACTTTGTCCCTATATTGGGGTAGAAATGGGCCAGGGCTAACAATTTTTTAAATTGTTAGTTAGTTGTATACCGTCTCTATTTTTAATACTCTGTATTATTTGGAGCGGACGTGACAACAAGTACTTGGTTCCGAACTAGGTGGCGACACGTTCGCTACTCACTTAGTGTTTTAAGACTGGCTATACGATAGCCGTGTTATTTTTGGTGCATTTTTGCTGCAATTAGTATGCCGTACTGAAGAACTCTAATGAGAGCGAAACCGGTCTACGGTTCTAATTGTTGCGAGAATGCATCTAGTCTTACATACTTTGTCCCTATATTGGGGTAGAAATGGGCCAGGGCTAACAATTTTTTAAATTGTTAGTTAGTTGTATACCGTCTCTATTTTTAATACTCTGTATTATTTGGAGCGGACGTGACAACAAGTACTTGGTTCCGAACTAGGTGGCGACACGTTCGCTACTCACTTAACGTAAACTAGTAACTCAAAACTTTAATATTTACCTGTCAAATAAAGCAAATAAAATCACAAAAAATAATCATACAAGTTGGTTTTATTGTGAAATTATAAATAATAATAAACCTATGTATATAAATCAGGTAAGCAAAAGTAAAATTGTAAATAATTTAAAAAACAAGACAAACTAGTGGTTTTCATGAGATTCCTGTTTATATTCTTAAATGATGTCTATACTTAATTTGTGTACCACAATTAGCGACTCGATATATGAGATATATCCTGACATGGATAATTATAATTAATAACTCACTATATGAGATATATCCTGACCATATCAAGCTAGCTTTAAAGTGCCCCCAATTTAAAACAGATAATCCAGCATTGATGGAAAATTACAGGCCATTAAGTATAATACCATCCTTCTCTTAGATATGTAAGATTGTTTTTGTACTCACATTATGTTCTCAATATTTATAGACCTAGGATTACTCGAAAGGTAAAAGTATTAACACTGCATTATATAGGTGCATTTAGGATGTTAATGAAACTTCTGAATTAGGTAAAATACCTTAAAAATCTGTGACCGCTCTGTCGAGACCATACCACCTTTTTGACCACCACCACCACAGGTAAAATACCAGTGGCAATTTTCATCCATTTAACTAGAACATTTGACTGTGTTAATCATATAATTTGTAACTTAAACAATTAGTGGCTTATGGAGTAACTCAGTAAGAGCAAGGTTACCCAGTGAAGTATCTTAGGTCCCATATTATTTATTTTTACCAACGAGTTGGTTCGAACCCCACGTGATTCGCATCACCTTGTCAGCTACGAGATAACACAAATTTGTTGTTAAAGGTCAAAAATGATTCTATCATTGAGAGTGTAAATAAAGCTATGCAAATGGATTAGCAATACATTAGACAAAAACCAAGTTAATTTGATTTAAAACAAAACACTCTCGCATTGCCATGGTTAACAAGGTGAATGTGAGCAGACAGCCAATACATTTTATAAACTCTCTTAACTTTTTGGGTGTTCGAGTGGGTGAATAATGGAGCTGGTCAGAACATTTGGTGGTTAAGTAAGATTTTGAGTGGTATATCCCTGCCAGAAATGCCATATAGAAACATGTAAAAAACTTATAGGTTTCTATATGGTTGAATATGAGTATTTGGAACAGGAATTCCGACAAAAACCATATAAGAATCCTATATGATTTTCCATATAAATACACAGGGGTTTCATATGGAAATCCCCATAGAAACCCATAATTAAATAGGGAAAATATGGTAGCTTATATGGAATTCCACATAAACTCTCTCACAATAGTATGAAAATCCATATAGAATCCTTCCAAAACGGAACTCTATATAGATCCCTATAATTACATTTGAGCAATCAGGTTGGTTGGAATCTGAAACAAAACTCTTGCCAGTAATTATAATGCAACATAACCTGTCATAAATGCTATTATCCATATTATAGTTGTATACATTAGGGTCTATAATTCTAAGCAGTTTAAATATGTGATTAGTGCTTAAATAAGTGGAAATCAAATATGAAAGTTTCAAGCAAAAAGAAACGACATAAATTTTGAGGTTAGGTTTAAATTGACTTTAAATTTACATCGCAAAAGATTTAGACAGATTGAGTCAGGAGGTCGAAATCTAAAAGAAAATGGGAGTTTGATATATATTTTCGTTTTCGCTAAAACGAACTAGAGCCGAAATGGCGTTCTTTGGTAAGCAAAGCAGCAATGAAAATAAAACCAGTTAAACTTGTACCGATCTAAAACATGTCAACGACGTTCCTTGCGCTCGTTAATTAGACCACAGGTTTAACTAATGTTTTTAATAGTTAAACTGGATAATTATTGTGAATAAATTAAATGATTTTGTACTTACAAGCAGAACCCAGCACCCATCAAAACTTCTAAAGCACAAAACACATAAACAAAAAACGTTGACAATGACTCTCCGCAAATCAGCGAGCAATATTTACCAATACAGATCACGTAACAGTTAAACTTTTGTGATTCTGATGGTTTTTTTGACATCATCATCTCATACGGATTTCCGTGGCATATTCAATTATTTCATCAAATTATCCTTATAGAAACCAAACAATACCGCATAGACTACTTTATGGATTTCTATGCAGTATTCCCAGAAAGGGAATTCCATACAAACCCACATATAATTCACAACCCTTCCACTTACATTTCCCATTAACCTTACATATAGAGACTAGTCAAACCATATAGGTTTCCTTATACGTTTTAATAGTATTTCTTTAAGTCATTTCTGGCAGGGATGCTATATACTGTGTCCTAAGAAAAATCTTGCCATTTAAAACTTCAAAATGGTATACCTAACAAACTTTGAGTCCTTATTAATTTGGTATTGTTACTTTGTAAAACAAGTCTCAACTTTGGAAGAATTTTTATAATCCAGAAAAGGACAGTTACGATATTGCTTAAGATGTGTACTTGAGACAGTTGTAGGGGTGTCTTTGTGTCACTCAATTTATTTACAGCTCCAGCTATTTTTATGTGATGTGATTTTATACACAACAGGAGGAACATAACTTTTAGTTCCAATGGGTTATTTAACAATGCATGAAAAAGTCTCTTACATACATGAATTAAATTTTATAGTAAATCACCTGATTATATTAACAAGATTAAAAATGAAGAAAAAAAAAATCATTTAACAAATACATTGAGTCTTGTCTGTAGAAGAGTATCTACACAGTTAAAAAAATAATTCTTACAATGGAGCAATATCATATGTTATAGGCCCAAAGGTTGCAGTGCTATCAGGGCGGCAAGGCCGCGGACGAGCCCTGATGGAGGAAAAAAAATGTTATAGGCCCTAAAATTTTTAATCTAGTGAATATTTAATAAGCTATTAAGGGAATCATAAAAAACACTTTAAAATAAAAGAAGTGGAAAGTTTACACTTCACATGAAACTGTTTACAATGACCAACAAAAGTACAAGTTTATTGTTACCTTGTCTTCAAAAATTCCTTGTGAATCCAATGTATGTAAGTTTTGTTCTAAAAGTGCCAAACCAGATGCATATAAAGAAACTTCATCCAACTGTAAAACTGAAGTAGCTACCCAGAATAAAGCTTTATGTATCGGAGATTCAGGTCTCAAGAGAGGCTGCAATCTTGTTAGACACATAACTAGAGATTCAATTAGCACAATGTCACTGAAGCTTTCTAAAGCTTTGACTAATATTCTAAGTAACTGCTTCATGTCATGGTCAGTAACACTTTTACTTATACAACCAAAAACTATAAGAGCTCTGGGCTGAAGTGCTGGATTAAAACAAAATGCAAAACTCTTCGCCAGCGATGTCCAACTACTTAGCCAGTCACAGTTTGGTATATCACGCATACAAGCTTCCATTATTTCTAATAAGGCATCTGTTATCACTTCAAGAGATGTCAAGGAAAGTCTTTCTCTATCAGCAGATGACGTACCCGAAAAACTTCTTTCAGTTCCAAACCATCTTTCATTTGGATGACGGTAACTAGATCTAAATGCTGTAACTGCAGCAGACTTAACTTTGCTGATGCCAAACAAAAGATAAAACTTTGGCAGGGAAAACTCATCTAATGATAAACGTAAAACTCTTTGTGTATCTTCAGAAAAAGAAGGTTTGGTACATGTACATAAAGAATGTATAATATTTATTACTAATCCATGTGTTGATGCTCGCATGCTTAGAGACCCAGAGCAAACTAGGAATGTCACAGTATGAAACAAATATGGTAGATGTCTTGCTACATCCAAGCAATTATTGAATGACAACATCAATAAATATCTTGCCAAAATTGCTATATCATCCCACATCATATGTTGCTCTAAAAGGACTGTTGGGGATTGACATGTCTTGTCGACAACCTAAAAAATGATTTATTTTAGTAAAATAAGGTTAAAAAATAATGAGTTAGGAAACTTTATTATAAATGTAAATATAATGGCCATAGTCTGATACAGAGAGCAAGTTTTACTTTTTAATCATCAGGATTGACTAATCCTTAAAACTCTGATTTGAGAATGCTGATCATGATTATGGGAGATACACATGTCTAAGAGTGAGCTTCCTAGTGACGTTAGCAAAACCGTGCGAGTATTTTACGAAACAAAGGGTACCGGAAGCACCGCAGAACCAAATTACGAATGAATTATTATTTTATCACTTTGAATATTATATATATATATATATATATATATATATATATATATATATATATATATATATATATATATATATATATATATATATGTATATATATATATATATATATATATATATATATATATATATATATATATATATATATATATATATATATATATATATACATATATATACATACATACAGGGCGATTCGTAACACAATGGACACAGAATGTGTGCGTGTAGAGGACCTTAAAACATGCCAATTTTTTAATTAAAATTTTTCTCTGACGCCCATGGTTGGCGAGATATTGACTTCGGGAGATTCTTTAATAATTACAAGAAACAGCTGTATTGCAGCAGTTTCCTAACATAGAACACCAAATTTAGTAAATGGTTTTCTTTTATCAACATCGTTATTTGACAAAAATTGGAAGTAGATATAAACTCCAAAAGGGGTGAATTAGAGGTGAATAGCCCTTTTATTGATTGATTTTTTTATACCCTAACCTAATTAAAAGTTAAAGTCCATAAATTTTATAGCAAATTAAATTTTCTATCTTTTTCTCCTCTCGTCAATTTTTTGACAAACCACCCATTTTTGAGCAAATTGAGATCAAAACAAAATTATGTCCCTTGAAGATTTTATTAAACATTAAAGTCTCATAGGGGATACCTTGGGCGCTCTGCAAGTCATATGTTGCTAGGTTACAGTCGTTGTCACATCTGACATTACTTCCGAGGTTCTGCAGATCTACATTATCTCACCAACCATGCTTTAGAGAAAAATTTTATATAAAAAATCGGCATGTTTTAAGGTCCTCTACACACACACAATTCTGTGTCCATTGCGTTGTGAATCTTAAAGTCTTGGTCTTAAAGTAAAATGAATATTCTTGGTGTTGCACAAAAAGTCGTTGTAGATGACTCGATTGTGGATTACTAGTACCATACCTATCAAGCATGCACATCTTCACAATTTGACTATAACGATAAACAGCGAATCACTGTTCAAGAACTTGATGCATATGCACTTTCTTCTGACAGCTTTTTGTGCATTGGAGGTAAATTAACCAAAACAGATGGTACTGTATCGAACACTTTGTTTTTTTCTTAAAAATCCAATTGCTTTCCTGTTTAGAGAAATTCGTTATGAACTGTACAGTGTAGTAGTAGATTCAACGCGTAATATAGGACTCGCTTCAACAATGAAAAATTATTTATTGTTAAATTCTAACGAGAGCATAAAACTTCAAAACGCAGGTTGCTTTCCTAAAAGTAAAAAACGCACAGATGGTCGCATCAAAGTCGATGCGAATGGAAATTTTAATGTTTGTATTCCATGTTACCACTGATTGGCATTTTTTAAATATTATCGCAAAATTATAATAAATATGAAACAATAATTAGTACTTATTAAAAGTAGTCATGATAAAGATGCTGCCATATAATCAATGATCCAGTAGCTGCCACTCCTACAGTAGATGAACCGAAAGTGCCAGTTGATCCCCATGTTACGCTCGCACACCAGTTGTAACTTTCCAGACAAATTCAAAAAGGGATGGAAATTCCATTAGGCTTTCGAAGCTGGGAGTTAATAGAATATCCAGCTAATCCAGAAACATCAAGACATACTTGGCCAGTTAAGACCACTACAAAACTCGAATCACCACGATATACTCTTACAGGATTTGAAAGGGATAGAACATTCTTTAACCTATTTCAATTTGATTTTGACGTTGAAGTATAAACAACAACACGTATTTAAAAAAATTAAAGACCTCAGAAAGGTGATTTCCTTTTATGGCACGAAGAAATAAATGTATAAACGCTTTTAAAATCTATTACTGTAAACTATGGTACTCGTAATTGATATTCAAGGTTTCAAACTGAAAAATGACAAATTTCTGACAAAATAACTTGCATCATTTGCTGGCACCAGGATCTGTCACTATGTTTTAAGAGATTTTTTCTTTAAAAAAAATCGTTAATAAAGAGGTATCGATGGTGAGACTTTACAAATTTTTTTTCGAATGAGCGCAAAATAAAAACAACTAATTTTTCAGAAAAAAAAATTATCTCAAAAAAATAACAAAGTTATTTTGTTGAAATGTGGTTGGTATGTTTCCCTCGTAAATACCTTACCACATACCAAAACTCACCTTTTTAAGTTAATAGAAAATGGAGTTATGCAAATTTGAAGCATTTGATGAGAATTCGCGACAATTACGCACTTTCTGCGTCCCAAAATTTTTGATGCACCATTTAGTATGGATTATACCTCAAAATTTACAAACGCATGCAAAATGGGTAATAAACCATTATCATTGCATTGAATGGAAATCAGATTTTACACCAGTACACAATTTTGCTGAAATAATCAAACATCTTGCAACCAGCACCAATGTCGTTTATGTGAAAAGAAAGGAAAAATCTGATTATGTAAGAAAATATTCATCAGCCCTCGTCTTGGAATTAGATGAACAACCCGCACTTTAACCATCTGCATCTTCTTGCTTTTATCATTCGAATAATCATTGAGTTTGTGCCCTTACTAATGTATACTTTTTGTTTAATAATCATGTCATGAATTAACTTTGTATTGTAAAAATAAAAAATAAAATAAGAGTAGTTCAAATATATTGATTTTCTATTTATTTAAAAACTATGTGTAGGAATACAATGTCTAACTACAATTTTCTACATTATCTACAAATTTGAAATCGAACATATTGTGTAAGTATGTGTTCAATTTCTTCATTTTTCACATAGGTTTTGTATGACAAAACAAAAAACTCTTTTGTGCAGTTGCCACTTTAATATATGTTACACAATTCATACAAATATGAACTGGTCCAATCATCTCCTTCAGACTCGAATTTTTCATCACCAGCTATGTCTCTTGTTTTACAGATAATTAATCTAAACTTATTTTCTAGCTCATCACTTTCCATTTTTCTACACTGACATTTACTGCTCATATTTCCTATCATATTAAATTGTTTATACTGCATTTTACAGACTCCACCAACGTTGACAATGGTTTCTTAACTACTGACACTACCCACTGTTTTCAGTTTTCCCAGCTGGACTGATTCTTACACTACACGCAAAAGTCACTTCAGTTGGCTGTTTGCACTGTTCTGCAGATCTACATTTCATTCGCCTGTTACAATGTGAACAATGGGCTATGTATATACTATGTATGTGGCATTCCACGAAGACACTTTTGTCAAGCGAACTAAACACTGTGTTATCCTACTAGATAATCTTTGCAAATTATAGAACCCATAAAAGGATTTCCTATGAAACAACATTTTTGACATTATTAAATGGTCAATGAAAAGGCTTCTTTCCAGACAATAAAATTTTTATTAATTCCCTACACGTTTCGGTCAACTAAGTAGCCATCTTCAGGGGTAAATCTAAAAACACAATAAAAAAGACTGGCAGAAAACATTATTTTCTGGCAGGTAGTTGTGCCTGTTGGAGTACCATGGTCTCAAAACAATTGATACAGAAAACGTTAAAGTTAACATCTAAAGTCAAACAGTAAAACAAGCTAAAAAGCTATAGTATAAGTTAAGAAAAACTACAGCAAAAGCTAAAGGAGCTACAGTAAAACAAGCTAAAAGCTAAAACAGAGTTAAACATGCAGTCAAAGCGGATCAAAAGCATCTGTGTAAACTAATACACACTAAACTGATGACAAGGTATAAAATTTACTGCGGAATGAAAAAGCTGTGGAGTCAACTTACTAAGAGTAAACACAACAGGAGGCCACACAGTTAAGCAGAAACCTCATGAGAACTCTTGAGTGCAAAATTTTGTGAAATAAACAAGAACAAAATGGCTTACATACTTACTTTTCAATTTTTGAAAATTGAAGTTAAAACTATATGAAAGGTTAAGCAAGCTGAAATTTCATCTATTGCACCAGCGGTCCAACAATATCGCATCCGAATGTACCAGAAATCTATTCAACCAAATCAATATAAAACGGCGATTTAATAACAAAGCAGAAAGAAAAGTCGGCCATTTCTGAAAACGCGAAAAACGGGAGACACTGCCGCATCGGCAAAACAGCGAACTAAAACAAAATGACAGGAGTGACAGATATGTCAAAGATGAACAAGTGGGCAAGGAAGGGGAGCCACAGAACAGCCCTCTTCATATCCATAATAACTTTGGACGCAGAAAATTCATGGAGTTCAGGAATACTAGTTCACTAGGTGATTGTACAATGAAGGAAAGTTAGTTATGTACGTGTTGGATAAGCTGAAAACCTCGCCAGTGGATTAGTTGACATGCTTGAAAATCTCAATCTCTTCTAGGACAAACTGTTCAACCCCAAAACTTGAGGGATGTAAAATCTTGTCACCAGTATCCTTGTTGAAGCAGTGACCACTCTCTCTTAAATGACAACCAAAGACTGAGGTGTTCTGACACCCTGGTACTCAGTGATCTTCCAGTTCTTCCGATATACACAGCATTACAGTCGGGGGCACCAGGATTTGAACGGGATGAGGTGATCGTTCGGAGTGGGTTTTCTATAAATATCGAAACTGATGGAATAGCTACTCCTCTTCAACTTCAAGTCGAGGAAACTTATGGATGAATCCACTTCCAACTCGATAGTGAAATTGATATTGCCGTGTAGGCTATTCAGCCAACCCAGGAACAGGTGGAGCTGGTCTATGGTACTCTCCCAACGTTATATCGCTGAGTTTATTCACCAACTTTGCAGAATTCTTGACAGAGTAAGGTGATTGGTAATCTACCTTAGATATTATAAGTGAGGACAAATATCTCGACAACCTCTAAGAAATGCAACTCACGAAAGAGACGACTGGACGGATAGGACAACCCTCTATGTATCTTGGAAAGGCCATATAGGCGTGGGATTATATAGTTCATTGGATACAACTGTTTGTGTGTGTGTGGGGGCGTGTTTGGGATGACCTCAGAAGCTTAAGTCCATTGGTCACAGACTTTTGAAGATTTTTGTTTGTTTGATTTCGCGGATACAATCATATGGATTTATCTTTGTCTTACAACTGTTTGTAATTTTCGGAAATTAAGGGAGCATACTTATCAAAAGCTTCCTAAACCTGGACGTGAAGGAAGGAAGCGGATTATAGCTGATTGTTGTGATCCCATTATCTCTCAAGAAAGTGAGAACCTTGGAGATGTAATCTATCCTATCTAGAACAACAACGCAGTGGCCCTTGCCTGCCTCCGAAAGGCAAAGATCGTTATTACTAATCGTCTCTCTCAAAGAGGAAACAGCCGTATTAAATGGGCAGAAAGCCGGAGTGGAGGTTATAAACCTGGAACTAATTTCAGAAACTTTTCCTCGCAAATAATCAGCATTTTCAATTCTGAACCTTCTCAGAAAGATCTCTGTGTCCTTTGCCGTCTCAAACATCCAAAACTTCAGCTGGAGAGGAATGGCAAATTTTATACCCTGGCTCAGTAATGCCAATTAAGGGTCATCAAAACTATTGAAAGAATAAAGATTTAAAAGTCTTTCGTGAAAAACATAATCTCTGAAATTAAAACTGTTCAAACATGAAGAATTATTTTTGAGGCGCTGTAAATGAGAAGTTTTACGAGCTAAAATCTGTTTTTATCATAGTAAAGAGTGAATAAGACTTTATGATTGGTTTTCATGAAAGCATCATACTCAGAAGTGCACAGCCTACCTGCTAGTGTGTGATGTACTATTTTCAGTCTCATGTCAGTCCCCTCCTTCTTAGCATAGGCCAATCTCAGCTTTCTCTTGATCGCCGATCTGCTGAATCTTTGAATGATACTCTCTAAAGCACCTGGCACTGATCTGCTGTACAAGTTCTTGACAAACTACGGGCATAGATCTCTCCTCACACATGTTGACAGGAACCATATTCTGGGTGACAATAAGACTGAACACCTCGACAACCTGACCTTGGGATGTTGACCAGCCTCGCCGAAATGTTTTCACTTCTAAACGTCAAACAGTCTGCGATATACATAATTAACTGGTCAATGAAAAGGCTTCTTTCCAGACTCTTCTTTTGCTCTTAAAGGGTTTACTTGCTTTCTCTTCGTTCAATAGTGAATCGCAGAGGGCTCTTCATGCCTTGGTGAAAATTTGCCTGGCTCTGAATTTGTTTGCGTTCAATGATGGGATGTTTGTGCAGAAAGATGGTCTCCCTATCGGTAACCCTTTGTCACCTCTTTGCACAAAGATCTTAATGAGTTTCTTTGTGAGGGAACTGGTTTTCAGAGACTATAACTCTTATTCGAGTTACATTTTATCCTGGTCACGTTATGCCGACAACATACTTATGGTTTGGTCGGGTACCATCGAGCAGCTCCACCTGTTCCTGGGTTGGCTGAATAGCCTACACATTAATATCAATTTCACTATGGAGTTGGAAGTGGATTAATTCATAAGTTTCCTCGACTTAAAGTTGAAGAGGAGTAGCCGTTCCACCAGTTTCGACATTTATAGAAAACCCACTCAGACCACATGTCTCATAAATTGGCATCAATTGGATTCCTCGTCGACAGACTGTTCAGAGTCCCACTGTCGGGGACTGATTTCATTAAAGAACTAAACAACTCGCAGCCAACAACAAGTACCCAGTTAATATTGTCGACAGGATAGTCAATAGGAACAGCCGTCAGCTCTTAATTGAAATGAGCTCCAGTCTACCTCTCGCCCAAGCAGAGAGAATGTCTCATTTCCCCGTCACTTATCGTGATCCTGTGCTATAGTTAAGCCTCTCAAAAACGACAATGTAAAGTTTTCGTTCAGGTCTACTAACACAATTAACACCATGTTCATTGACAACAAGGGTAATATTCCAGACCTGAAGAAATCAGCCGTCTACCGTTTAAGATGTGGTGCCCCCGACTGTAATGCAGTGTATATCGGAAAAACCGGAAGATCATTGAGTACTAGGGTGTCAGAACACCTCAGAAGTAGAAATCAGGTCGGTAATGACACGTCAGTCTTTGGTTGTCATTTAAGAGAAAGTGGTCACTGCTTCAACAAGAATGCTGATGCCAAGATTTTACTTCCCGCAAGTTTTGGGGTTGAACGGTTTGTCCTAGCAGATATTGAGATTTTCCAGCATGTCAACTGCTCTACTGGTGAGGTTTTCGCTTCTAGTTAATTAGTGTTCCTGAACTCTATGGATTTTCTGTGGCCAAAGTTATTATGGATATGAAGAGGGCTGTTCCGTGGTTTCCCTTTCTTGCCCGCTTGTACGTCTTTGACATATCTGTCACTCCTGTCATTTTGTTTTAGTTCACTGTTCTGCTCGTTTTTCACGTTCTCATAAATGACCGACTTTTCTTCCTGCTTCTAGATTAAATCGCCGTTTTACATTGAGTCTGGACTGTGAATCGATTTCTGGTACATTCGGATGCGATGTTGTTGGATATTTGGTGCAATAGATGAAATTTCAGCTTGGTTAACCTTGCGTATAGTTTTGACTTCAATTTTCAAGAATTGAAAAGTAAGTATGTAAACCATTTTGTTCTTGTATTTATTTTGCGAAATTTTGCATTCCTCAAAAGTTCTCATGGGGTTTCTGCTCAACTGTTGTGTCTACTCACAGTCAGTTGACTCCACAGCTTTTTCATTTCGCAGTAAATTGTATACCTTGTCATCAGTTTAGTGTGTATTAATTTACACGGATGCTTTTGATCTGCTTTGACTGCATGTTTAACTCTGTTTTAGCTTGCTTTACTGTAGCTTTTTAGCTTGTTTTACTGTTTGACTTTAGATGTTAACTTTAACGGTTTCTGTATTGATTGTTTTGAGACCATCATGCTCCAACCAGCACAATTGCCTGCCAGAAAAGAATGTTTTCTGACCGTCCTTTTTATTGTGTTTTTAGATTTACCCCTGAAGATGGCTACTTAGTTGACCGAAACGTGTAGGGAATTAATTGTCTGGAAAGAAGCCATTTCATTGACCATTTAATTATGTTTATCCCAGACTGCTTGACGTTTAGAAGTAAAATTTTTGACCTTTTTCTTTACCCACGCCGAGGGCTCCCAGGTGTCCCTCTATTAATGCTACAGCCTGAATATGGCGCTTTTGTAGAACACTTCCTTCATAACTCAACCCATATCGCCGATGGATACTCGAAGAATTGCATAAACTGTCCCAGTTAATTGAAAAAATTGTGGTCAGACATTATATTCCTAAACTTTACACCGTATTATTATAAATAACAATTCAGACCATAATACTATTCAACACTGAATTACTCGAGATATTTTCGATACATATATAATATAAATTTCAAGGATATTTTTTTAAATCAAGGTCCCATATCAAGGTTGAATTTAATTCAAGGTCAAATAGTCTTAAGGGCAAATAATTTGACCTTGCCTTGTCTCCGGCCTTGACCTTAACCTTGCCTCTTCCTAGGGCCGTTCCAGAACAAACATATACCTACTTTGGGCCCACCAGGCCAGGGTGGCCTCAAACATGTTTTCCTAGGCTTGCTGAAATCTTGCCTATTGCTGTTATTCTGTGAAGTCCTGATACAACATCTGATTCTGTCTTGGATCTGTTGCTGTACCAGAGTATTTGTGCCATTTCCGGAAGGTGATTTACCCTTCTTACCTTCTGAGATATTTATATATTGAAAATTTCCTCGAAGCTATACTTAGGGACCATATTGTGAGTGGACATACGCAGGATCGACTATGCCTTAAATTCATTGCACAGCTTCTGACACTCTACACCGTGCTGCTGGCTAAGCGGTCTTCAACCTTTCATTAGCCTATGTACGACTGAGCGTGGTTTTCCTTGTATGAATATGTGAAGTGGAGGTAGGTCCAAAAAGACTTCCAATGCTGCCGCCAGGATGATCTTCTTGGCCCCTGTAGCACATAGGCAAGCAAACCTGTACACCACTCAATAACCTGATCGCCACCCCCTGTTCGTCCACCACACCACAAATCCATATATCAACATGGATCTCGCTACCTTTGTGTGGGATCATATTGGCGTTCATTCCCCAATTCTTACAATAGTCCTCACCTTCTCAATGCAATTATTGCCTTCTGTGTGGCTTTTTGAATGTAGACATTCCATATGAGTCCTTGGCCAAAGATTATGTTTAGATAATGTACATCTCCCACAAATGGAATGTCTATATTATTTAAAACAAGAGGTTTAAGGACTTTCAGTGTCCTTTTCTTAGTAAAGTCAATGACCTTGGTTTTTTGGACCTTTTTATACCATGTGGCTACCATATTTAGAGTTTTTTTTTTTAGAGAAATCTGACACTATTCTCACAAATTGCAACTACTTTCAGCACCAGGTCACCTGGATATCCAAGGCATTCAAATCTCTTTGCTGACATTCTGAGGATTTCATCTACCAATGCTGCTCACAATAGGGGATAACACTCCTTCCTGATAGCACCCCTACTTACTTATGCTGTAACTGTGGCCTCGCTTAATTGGGATATTATGTTCCCTCCTTTTAGGCTGACCTTCAAGAGATGTTGGAAAATATAGCAATTAAAATATAGCAAAACTTCGGTTTGCAGAGTGATTGATGGATGTGCTAGGTGGTTGTAGTTCTATTTCTAGGCATTAATCTAAAAATTATCTTTAAAGTGTCAATAAGTCCTACCCTAGATTTGAGAAAAATCTGTCAATTGCTTAAGTGTTGCATGTTTATAGTATGTTTTGCACTCCGATTGGTGTGTTGTCAAAAGTTTGTTGTGTCTATAGTTTTATCTTATAGTTTGGAAGACACCCTAAATCGAGGCATGAAATGTCATAACAAATATTAGATTAAATATGGTAATTGGTATCACCATAAAAAAAAAACAATAATATTTCATACCCACTAAATTTTTAAGGTATTTGCTTTGTAGCTATAATTCAGTTTATTAGTAGTACTAATACTTTACTAAAGTTAACATATGGTTTATTTTATACATACTCTACACAATCGACCAATGACTTTCTTCGCTACAAGCTGCACATTAGCCGAAGCTAAAGCGACTGCTGTATCTGCCATAATTTCTACCATTGGAGAGCCTAAACCAGAATTAACAGATCTATGAATAAAATTGTCTAACACCATGTCAATTAATTCTGGGACTTGACCAATGGATCCCCAAATTTTGGCTTGTATTGAGGGATACATTTCCACCTCTTCAATAGTAAGTTCAATCAATTTTTCTAATATTTGTGCAACTTGCTTTTGTCTCTTGTTTTCCTCTGATGGCTTGCAAAATCTGAAACCAAGCAGATGGCTTCATCAGAACTGATATATATATATATATATATATATATATATATATATATATATATATACATATATATATACATATATACATATATATATATATATATATATATATATATATATATATATATATATATATATATATATATATATATATATATATATTTGTGTGTGTTTTGTAAAACTGGTATTTATCAATAGATCAAGCACATGAGAATACAATACAATACAATAACAATTAAAGTTTAATACAATCGTTCTCTCCTGTTAGCAATTTTGATCTCTATTCATTTCCATAATATAAATAATATAAATCTACACCCATTTACTTAGTTCCCATATATACAATTTTATTTATGTATTAACTTATACTAACCTGACGAGATTGGCAAGCCACGGTGTCATATACTCAAGACATAAATGTTTTAGTTCAATACTTGATACACGAAACCCTTGAATGCATTCCTCAAGAAACTCAAGAGTTAAATGTGGTTCATTTGTTGCTAATTTTTCAGACACTGATTTGATAAAAATTGTATTATTTGAAGGTATGCACAATCCTTGGGTTTCTAAAAGCTGTCCTTCAATCTTCAAATCAAAGGTAGCAGTGAGAGCACACAGTTGATTGTAAGCAGCAGTCCTCAGATTTGGATCTGAAGAGCCCAAATTCAGCAACGCCATGTTTAAAAGGGTTCCTGGAACATCCTTAGGTCTAATTTTTTGGTGCACAGTAACTTGATCCTAAAATAATAGATCAATATTTATTTCATTTATGTTTGTAAATTATAACTGATACCTACTGGTTGACTAAGTTCCCACCTATTCCTAATATGAATAACAGCTTGTACTATACTATCACAATCATTATGAATAAAACTTAGCGGACCACTCTCATTAGCAATAGTTAATGTAAACTGATTATCATCAACTAAACAAACTTCTTCAATCTCAGATGCATAATAGACATCATTTAGAAGAACAGAATGCGAAAGTACTTTGGTTTTTTCTGCCGAAGTAATTTGTATTGCAGTCGGACCTACTTTTATGGCTACTTTAGTATCCTTATGGGACAATTTTAAAGCATTATTAAATACTTTTAAATCTTCATCCAAGCTTAAAGTAGCTCCCGGCAATTTTTGTTGGTCAGGTTCTATGTAGTCTGTTAATTTATTTGGCGCATCAATAAAGATCAATTTTCTGTTACCCTAAAAATCAAATGTTAACCCTTAGCAGTCATTTTCTAACTACACTTTGAAAATTACCTTTAATGGTGCCAATATTCGATCATGAAACTTGGTATATTCACGAACCCAACTATTACAATTATAGATGTATGCTGCATGTATATTTTCATAAGCAACTTCTGGTAGTACATAAAACCACTTTTGAAGAAACTCAGTACGGAACCTGTTATCTGAACATGTATGGGTGAAATCAACAATCAACTCAAATGGGGAGTGACAAAAAGGTTTCAAAGTTAAAATCACATGAAAGATCAATAGATCTCCATTCGTTTCTCCAATTCTGAAATAATAAAAGCACATTAGTTTTGAAATTGTTACTAAGAAAAAATGCTATGTAGGTACTTGTAACGCCTGGCAATATAGTAGAAAACAGGGTATCCTGATTTACTTGTTCCAGCTTGATAAAATATGTTTAAGGACTTGATAGATTTAAATTCCTCCTTTTCATGCATATTGTGTTTAACCATTATTTCTTCAAAATTTGTTGAAGACATATCTATTGAACTCCAACGAGCATAAGATGAGAACAATAAGCTGAAATAAAGACAATCATAAACCTCACTGAATAATACTTAAGTCAACAGAAATTTTACAAGATAAAACTTTTTAAAAAATACAAACATGTTGAAAGTATTGTTTTTAGATTGCATACTGGCATTATTAACCATATGGCAATATAATTGCTGAATTATATAAACAAACAATTATATTGTTTTATTGATCATGTAATTACATCTTCCAATAGGCTCTCATTTAACTCACTCTTGCAGTCTTTATCAACTAATGTAACAATAATTATCAGTACAAGAAAAGAAAAGGGGTAGTTAGTTTTTTGAAAAGTTAGACTAAAAGTAACACTTAGGTTAATGCTTAAAAGCGATATAAATGGAGAGACGTAAAATTGAGGAAAAACATAAAACAGTTCAATTTCCCAGCAGTGGTTTTGATACTGGAAAACTCAAACTGCAGTGTCTATTTAAGGCATATAAAGTACATAATGCTTTAAAGAAATTTGTAAATAAAATATAATTGAAGTGTGGGATAAAAATATAATAAAGCAAATATGGCAATGTAAGGCTAGATGTATTCTCGCCACAATTAGAACCATAGACCGGTTGCGCTCTAATTAGAGCTCTTCAGTACGGCATACTAATTGTAGCGAAAATACCCATATAAAGTAAAACGGCTGTGGTAGCCAAGCCTCCAACACTAAGTGAGTGGTAGACACGAAGAAACGTGCCGCCACCTAGTTGCAGAACCAAGTAGTATGTTGTCACGCCAGCTCCAAATAACACAAAGTGTTAAAAAAAATATAGACTGTATACAACCAACTAACAATTTAGTAAATTGTCAGCCCTGGCTTATTTTTACCCTAATATAGGGACAAAGTATGAAAGGCTAGATGTATTCTCGCCACAATTAGAACCGTAGACTCGTTTCGCTCTAATTAGAGCTCTTCAGTACGGCATACTAATTGTAGCGAAAATACCCATATAAAGTAAAACGGCTATGGTAGCCAGCCCTCCAACACTAAGTGAGTGGTAGACACGAAGCAACGTGCCGCCACCTAGTTGCAGAACCAAGTAGTATGTTGTCATGATTAGTGTTGGAGGGCTGGCTACCATAGCCGTTTATAGGTGTATTTTCGCTACAATTACTATGCCATACTGAAGAGCTCTAATTAGAGCGAAACCGGTCTACGGTTCTAATTGTGGCGAGCATACATCTAGCCTTACATGTTTTGTCCCTATATTAGGGTAGAAATGGGCCAGGGCTGACAATTTACTAAATTGTTAGTTGGTTGTATACAGTCTCTATTTTTTTAACACTTTGTGTTATTTGGAGCTGGCGTGACAACATATTACTTGGTTCCGCAGCTAGGTGGCGGCACGTTGCTTCGTGTCTACCACTCACTTAGTGTTGGAGGGCTGGCTACCATGGCCGTTTTACTTTATAGTATTTTCGCTACAATTAGTATGCCGTACTGAAGAGCTCTAATTAGAGCGAAACCGGTCTATGGTTCTAATTGTAACGAGAATACATCTAGCCTTACATACTTTGTCCCTATATTAGGGTAGAAATGGGCCAGGGCTGACAATTTACTAAATTGTTAGTTGGTTGTATACAGTCTCTATTTTTTTAACACTGTGTTATTTGGAGCTGGCGTGACAATATATTACTTGGTTCTGCAACTAGGTGGCGGCACGTTGCTTCGTGTCTACCACCCACTTAGTGTTGGAGGGCTGGCTACCATGGCCGTTTTACTTTATAGGTGTATTTTCGCTACAATTAGTATGCCGTACTGAAGAGCTCTAATTAGAGCGAAACCGGTCTATGGTTCTAATTGTAACGAGAATACATCTAGCCTTACATACTTTGTCCCTATATTAGGGTACAAATGGGCCAGGGCTGACAATTTACTAAATTGTTAGTTGGTTGTATACAGTCTCTATTTTTTAACACTTTGTGTTATTTGGAGCTGGCGTGACAACATACTACTTGGTTCCACAACTAGGTGGCGGCACGTTGTTTCATGTCTACCACTCACTTAGTGAAATATGGTAATTATATGTTTACATGTGGAGTATGTAAAAGAAAATGATAAGTCTGTTGAAACTCTAAGTTTAAGAATATATTTGCTAAGAGAATGTGTGTTTAAAGTTTAAGAACAGATACATTTAAAATGGCAGAAAGTCATATATATTTTTTCTCCCCCAAGGCTCGGCCGCGGCCTTGCCGCCCCGATAGCACTGCAACTTGTGGTTGATTGTGCATGCCCTTAGTCTTACTTCACCCATTCCAACATTACTGTGCCTTGAACTAGTCTGCACAGTGATTGGTAGGGTGAAGTTTTCTATTGCTCTGTCTCCGGTCTAGACTGACCGTAGATCAGTTGTCTTTTGCAGTCCAGAGCTTTACACTCGCACAAGATGTGCTGGGTTGATTCGTCCCCCTCGCTGCAGAGTTTGCATGCGAGGTCCCCTCTAACCGCCCCATTTTATGCAGGTGTTTCTTGACGGACATGTGTCCCGTCAAGAGACCTGTTATGTTTCTGAGCTGTCCTCTGCTAAGATTTAGCAGCTCCACAGCTTTCTTTAAACTAGGTTCGTTAATTATTGACTTCCCATGTCTGAGCCCTGGAGAGTCTGCCCAGTATACCTTGTGTTTGTTCCTGACCCAGGACTTAATGGCTCCCCTGGCAGTGCTCTTTGTCATGCCCAGAGCCGGTTCTGGTCCCATATATGGTTCTGCTGACCCTCTCTTCGCGAGACTGTCAGCTTCTTCATTGCCTTTGACCCCGAGTGACCCGGAACCCAGATGAGGATAGATGAGGGTGACCTCATTCTGCCCAGCCAGGTCGCTCGTCTCGTCTCGGCACTCACTCACCAGCCAGGAATTTATCTGTGGGCTACTTAGGGCCTTAAGGGCTGCCTGGCTGTCTGTGGCTATGAGGATCTGCTTGTTGGTGTAGCCCCTCCTCTTGTTCTCCCGCACACAGTGCAGGATGGCGTACATTTCGGCCTGAAAGACCGTTGCATGGGCTCCGAGGGAAATACTATGACTTACCCTCGGTCCTTTCGAATAAACACCTGCCCCCGTCCCACGCTCCCCGCCGGATCCGTCCGTGAACCAGATGAGCGCGTCCCGTGGTATGCCCGGCGTCTCCTCCCGCCATGCCTCGCGGTCGGGGAGTTCCACTGTAAAGTTGTTTTCCCTGCAGATTCACGCGCTCGCGAAGTCTGACCTCATTTCAAGCATGGGCTCCTTCAAGATCTCCTGAATTTTGCAGTCGCCCCTGAAGCCTAGGTTGATCTTCAGTCTACCATTGCAGGCTAGTCTGTATAGTCCTAGCCTGACCTCCACCATAATAACTAAGTGAGGGGGGCGGGGGGCAGATCTAGCAACACCTGCATGGTGGCTGTTGGGGTTGAAGACATGGCCCCTGTGATGCCTAGGCAAGCCATCCTTGGATCTTGCCTAGTTTTTGTTTGGCACTGGATTGTGTCACCTTAGGCCACCAGACCAGTGCCGCGTATGTTAACGATGGTCTGACCACCCTTGTGTACAGCCAGTGGGCCATACTAGATCTTAGTCCCCACGTTTTTCCATATAGCCGCCTAGTGACGACTAAGGCCTTACGCAGTATTTTCCCAATGTGACCATTCCAGGTTAGCTTAGAGTCCAATACGACCCCAAGATATTTTACCTCCCTGGTCATTGGAATGCTCCTACCGTATAGAGTGAGAGTTCTGTGGCTGTCGCACTTCCCCCTCCTCGTAAACGACACGACGGTTGCTTTCTCGGGGCTCACCCCGAGCCCTTGACAAAGTCATATATTACAAGATCACCAGAGAATTCAAGAGGTTGGATAGCAATCTTGACAAGTTACATCACATGTTTTCTGTTACTGGATGTACACCTGAATTTAATAATGTAGTTACAAATATTTAAAAAAACTTTCTTAGAAAATGATTACAAAAAGTAAATAGATAGCACGTATTTTAAATAAAAGTTAGATTTCTTAAATTTCAAACATCATTTCATTGCTGACAGTTTCGAAAAATTTGTGTGTGCGTGCGTTTATGCGTTTAATTGGGAGTGCATGTACTCGTGAGTAGGTGGAGTAGAGCGGTTCTGAGCCCACCACATCACCACACTGCTGCAGTAAGTAGAGTAGAGCGGTTCTGAGCCCACCACACCACCACACTGCTGTAGTAGGTAGAGTAGAGCGGTTCTGAGCGCACCACACCACCGCACTGCTACTGCGCATGTGTGTGACGTCAGGGTGACGAAACAAGATGGCGGGTCGAATAGAGACAGATAAGATCTCTAACCTAATATGACGTGATCTAAGATGACGCCTGTTAGCATGGAGATAAGAATGCAACGTCAGAGTGACGAAACAAGATGACAACGGAATAGAGATAGATAAGAGATCTAACCTGAGATGACATAATCCAAGATGGCGGCCAGGATGGCCGACCGGAAGTGGAAAATCTGGATGATTTAAACTTTGAAAAGGTGCCTGACCTGACCTGTCAAAATGAGAGAGTCCGCCAATCTGATTTCTATCAAAATAACATTAAAAGGAGCAAACCAACTTTTTTGGTTTAGAGGTATGGTGTACAGTATCATTTTACTCTTCGTGATGAGTAGAATTCAAATATGGGATACGCGCCTGCGCAAACCCGAAATGTTGGTTTTTAAGTAAGAGGGTATGTGTGGGTTATCGTCGTACTCGTTTCGATGAGGGGAGATAAAATATTTATTTATTTATATCTTCATTTACTTATTTATATATTTATCTGTTTATTTATTTATTTATTTATTTATTTATTTATTTATTTATTTATTTATTTATTTATTTATTTATTTATTTATTTATTTATTTATTTATTTATTTATTTATTTATTTATTTATTTATTTACTTATGTATTTATTTATGTATTCTTTTTTACATGTGTGGGAGGCAAGAGCCTCCCTTGTGGAACTCGGAGACTACATGTTGGCAAGCAAGATGGTGGTAGGAAGATAATAGCAGCAAAAGGCTGGCTGCAGGCAGCGACATGGAATGACGGCCAAGATAGCGGCTAAGATGGTTGATCTAAAGTAAAAAATAAGAAGATAAGACGAAAATGGTATCTGATTTGAGCATTATCTAAAAGAAGCTCCAGCATTTTAATTTCACTAGTAAAAACGTATGCAAATATGGCAACTGGGGCAATGACAAACCAACCTTTCAGTTTCTGGTTTAGAGGGCATGTGCAAGGTATCATTGTACTCCACTCGCTGAGCAGAATTTCAATATGGCAACTAGCGCATGCGCACATCAACTTTTGGTTTAAACCCCATGTGTGGGGTATTACAATACTCGTCTCGATGAGCAGTATACTATATAGGGAAAATGACAGCAAGATGCTAACAACAAGGGGCTGGCTGTATGCACGTTAAAAATATAACAATTGATTAAATACCCTTAATTTTATTGAGTTTAATTTACAAAACTTACATATTAAATTATTACATAATGTAGTAGGTAGAGCAGAGCGGTTCTGAGCCCAACACACCATCGCACTGCTACTGTGCATGTGTGTGACGTCAGGGTGACGAAACAAGATGTCGGGTTGAATAGAGACAGATAAGATCTCTAACCTGATATGACGTAATCCAAGATCGCGCCTGTTAGCATGGAGATAAGAAGAATTTACCGTCAGAGTAACGAAACAAGATGACAACTGAATAGAGAGAGATGAGAGATCTAACCTGAGATGACATAATCCAAGATGACGGCCAGGGTGGCCGACCGGAAGTGGAAAATCTGGGAAATTTAAACTTTGAAAAGGTGTCTGACCTGAACTGTCAAAATGAGAGGTTCTGACAATCTGATTTTTATGAAAATACCATTAAAAAATATGGTTGGCAGCACAGGAGCAAATAAACTTCTTTTAGTTTTTGGTTTTGAGTTTCTTGATGAGTATATTTATTTGTTAATTAATTTATTTATTTATTATTTTTTTAATGTGGGATGGGGCAGCCTTGCTCCGGAAACTCGGAGGCTACATGTTGGCAAGCAAGATGGTAGGAAGATGATATCAGCAAAAGGCGAGCTGCACGCAGCGGCATGAATTGACGGCCAAGATGGCGGCTAAGATGGTTGATTTGAAGTAAATAATAAGAAGACGATAGGGGAAAAATGGTACCTGATTTGAGAATTATCTAAAAGAAGGTCCTGCATTTTGATTTAAATAGAAATGACGTATCCAAATATGGCGACTGGCGCATGCGAAACCAACTTTTCAGTTTCTGGTTTAGAGGGCATGTGTAGGGTATCATTTTACTCGGCTCGATGAGTAAATATCCAATATGGCAACTAGCGCATGCGCACATCAACTTTTCGTTTAAACCCCACGTGTGGGGTATCACCGTACTCGTCTCGATGAGTAGTATAATATATACGGAAAAATGGCAGCAAGATGCTAACAGCAAGTGGCTGGCTGACTGCACGCTAAAAATAAAGCCACTGATTAAATACCCTTAATTTTATTGGGTTTAATTTACAAAACTTACATATGAAATTATTACATAATGGCTTTTAAGATACCAGTTAGAGGTTTATATTCAAACATACTATCATGAATAAGTAAACAGTAAGCACTAGTTTTATTCGAAAAATTGTTTGCTCATAAACTCGACTTGAATGTCCACCATTGAAGACTCGATTCACTCATTTTGATGCTGACAGTCGATTACAAATAGAGCTCGGTCTTTAAACTCTTTACAATGTAAGAGGTCCCGACAGGTTTTATTACGAAAACTTTTTTAATCTGTATACATCTGGTAGGCTTCAGCATATTTAGATTTCTCGAAATCCTTACTCATAGATTCATAGGGGCGTCAATCTTAATTTAGGAACACTAGTAGATCTATCAAACCAATGTTATCGAAAAAGTCACCCTTCTGGCTTACGTCATCTTTTCAATCTATTTGAAATGCTACAATTACATATCTAGGTCTTTCTAAGTGGGTTGCGGTTTTAACAGCCCACACATCTTTATTAATATCTCTGAGTGATGGTAGCTCATACATGTCCCATTTTTGATATGCAAGAAATATACATGTGTCTTTTGCTATTTATCCATCAGTTCCAACTTCATTTTATCGTTTGGAAATATATGTTTTGCCTTCAAATATATGTTGCTGATAGTAATTTTCGATCTTGCTTTGCCAGTACTGTAGTACCTGTTAGCATCATTTCGAGCTCTTTTAAATCGGAAAGTATGTTTACCATAAAGAACTCCCTTAAAGTGATGAAAGAAACTGCAAACTGAAAGAACCAAATAGGTATCAGCATATGAAACTGAAATATCTCTGAGTGATGGTAGTTCATACATGTCCCATTTTTGATATGTAAGAAATATACATGTGTCTTTTGCTATTTATCCATCAGTTCCAACTTCATTTTATCGTTTGGAAATATATGTTTTGCTCTCAAATATATGTTGCTTATAGTAATTTTCGAGCTTGCTGTGCCAGTACTGTAGTACCTGTTAGCATCATTTTGAGCTCTTTTAAATCGGAAAGTATGTTTACCATAAAGAACTCCTTTAAAGTGATGAAAGAAACTGCAAACTGAAAGAACCAAATAGGTATCAGCATCTG
The DNA here is from genome assembly GCA_964006375.1 of Tillus elongatus. Classification (NCBI taxonomy): domain Eukaryota; kingdom Metazoa; phylum Arthropoda; class Insecta; order Coleoptera; family Cleridae; genus Tillus; species Tillus elongatus. The sequence goes on along the minus strand of OZ023269.1, from coordinate 71,900,282 downwards.
AAACTTGTTATCATTTATGATGCTCTGCTCTGACGATACATGCAGTCCAGTGTTGCTAAGAGATTTAGCTTCAGTCTAACGAAACGAAAGCAGGCTTTTGATAGCTGTTGTGGTGTATGGATTTTGTACTCGTTCCACTTCCTTGTTATTCAATTCATAGACGATTGAGACAAACAGAGCTGCTCCTCCATTATTTGACAAATAACACTCCTTCATCACTGTTACCAAATGATTTAGTTGGTGAATAGTAAGAGCGAAGTTCTCGGTCGATGGCAACGTCACTCTCGGGGTCTTTGAATATTTCTAGTTTTGATGACATGATAACCAAGACTTTTAAAGAACTCAATATTATCGGAACGAAGTGTTCAATTCGAAGCACTGGCCTGTATTGAACTGGTCTTGGGAGATCCACTTGTTTTTATATCTTTGAACACTAGCAGTCTAAGCAATCTTTTCCAGCTCCAAGCGAACAGATGCCTCTTCACCTTGTAAGTTTACAGGAACTGAATCTTGATTGATGATGTCTATGTAAGGTACGGAAAAAATGCAATTTGCATTTTTTACATTTTTTCGTAGAAAATGCATCTTTGTCAATCAAGTAGCAAGTTTTGCATTTTTTCTCACAAATTTTCAAATTATGTCAAACACAAAGGACATAAAGCTATATTGTCTGGTTTATTATATTTACTTAGACAAAACCAATTTGAAACACATCTAGGATGATCATGTGACAACCGATATAGATTTTAAACAATTAAAAAATATATGTTGTGAATGTCGGAAAGACAATACATATGGTGTGTTGGTGATTGTGAAAGAAAACGATGCACATAAAGGAAGATCTAGAAAAGGATTCGATAGCTATATATTAATATAAGTGTATATTAGCTACAGACAACCAACGACATACAGGTAGACAGCCAGACAGGTAAACAGACAAGGCAGGCAGGCAGCTGTTTAACAACTGAAGTAACAGACAAGCTGTCTAACAGCTGTCATGGCAGACAGGTAGCTGTGTAACAGCTGTCGTGATATATAAGTAGACAGACAAGCAAAGATACATAGGTAGACAGACAAGCACCTCAAAACTAGTATACTTTAAACCACCAAACAGTTTGTATATCTTAGCACATACAACCAACAAGTTGTTTGAAATAAATAACTTTAGCGAGATAGAGGTGATGGGTAAACAAGAGAGAAAAATTAAGAAAAACATCTTGAAACTTGCTGAAAACTTTTGAAAAAACAGTAAATGCTTAAGCTTGGCAGAGCTGAGGAATGATGAAGTCCTGCAACGTTTATATAAACCAACTGTTGAACCGCTAAGTGAAATATCTAAAAATACATCAACACTTAAACCGCAACCAACACCTGAAGAGAAAGCTGATGATATACCAGAAAAGAAACCCAAAGTTGAGACCCTTGAAGACGATGAAGTTATTGAAGCCAAACCAGATATAGAAACAAGTTCAGATGAGGATATCCCGTCACTTTAAGAGATTGAGGAAGCTCTAAAAGGCATCATAATCACACCAGCATACAAAGAATTTTTGGACCAATATCCTGAACGAGTTCGATATCATGTAGACAAGTATTTTACTGAACCGCCGAGAGTTGCTACCACCGATAAAACGTATGGTGCTCGCGACGATGCAGACAGGCAAATGGCGTCTTGGCAACAAACACATGGACTTCACTAATGATGAAATTCAAGTAGATAAAAGGAGATATCCACAAACACAAGGTCTACTTGAATTGATTTGTATGTAAAGACCTAAGGGATATACTTATGACGATCTTCAACAGTACAGAGATATTCTAGAATCAACCAGTGTTCATAAAGTTAAATACGATCCCATTAGGCGAGTCAAAGGTTGTTCCTCTAAAAAGTATCTGACTATAATAACATCAATGAAAAACCCACGAGTGCAAACATCCTCAACTTCTCACGATTTTGGTTACGACACACATCTTTATAAAAAAGAGAAGATTGAAATGGAAGTTTAGAGGGTAAGTGACAGAAAAGCACTAACAGTTATATGATACAAAATAACAAACAAACAGAAAATGTCTATGAACCGTTCCTCCCGTCAGAAGGTAGTATATATTATTTAGTTGTAAGAAAAACCTATTAGTGAATAATTTAAATTTAAATAAAATTATTTTATAAAGTTAATTTTAAGCTGAATACTTACACTTCTGAGGCTCCTATTTGTCAGACCTTCAGTGCAACATTAGGGCAATTATTGTCGGTGAATATGGAAAATAACGAAATCTAGATAGTCAAAACAATTGAGGTTCCACTTATTACCAACCAACACTTTGACAATAAGGGTACCAAAGCCTCACACTCTGTGATTACTCGAGATAACACCTTATGATGAACTTACGACACGATTATGGAAGCTAGTCACAACGAAATTCGAAAGTAAAACACAACAATAGTTTTTATTAAGTGGGCAAATACAATGGATGGATATATCCGATCTTCATGAATTACCAGGTCACATTATTATCAAAATCTTAGCTTAATTATGCATTGATATTGACAATTAAATCAGCTGTTATGATTGTCAATCGAGGTCTAGAAATAACTTGTATACTGAAAATTGCTATTTTTGTGATCTGGCCAGATTTAATATTTAGTGAGAAGTACTGCATATCATGCGTCAGCAATAAATTTGAGCCTAATGGTCAGTGATTGAAATTTACCGATAGGGTTTAATTTTAATTACAATTCTTCTTTCAAAGATTGAAAGTGAAAGTTAAAACAAATATCAAAGTGATGAATTTAAAGTAGATTGACAACACTCCCAAGATTATTAGTGTAATATTTTGTTGGTAAAATTACGGTAAACTAATCTCATGTCAAATTTTTAAACTACATTACAAATTAAATAAAAACAATTTCAAATATCATTATATATCTTCATTTCAGCAATGTCACTGCTAACAAAAATGAGTTGTTCTTAACTGGTGGTGGCACAATCAGATTGCCAAAAACAGTTTGAAAGGGTGACAAACAACTATAACGAAACAAATACAGTTTCAAAGGTTCGACTCACATGATTCAGTGCCTTATCTGGAACCAGGCACTGGACTGCACTGCATTGCTGCACCAAACAGTTAATTTTTCCTTCAAGAAAACTTCTCTAAAACTTCTTGCTTCCCATTCAAGACCAAAATTCAACAATCAAATATAAAGAGCCAAAATTTTCTAAACTAAAGCTCAACACTTAAAATTTTAAAGTTATCATTCAATTGGAACCCAACACTAAAGCTTTATCGTTTAAGCCGAGATTTGTTTCACGCAGAAATCAAAATCACAAATTTCTTTACTTTGCGACACTCATTTACTACTTAAAAAATAATCGCTATAATTAGAATGAGATGCGAAACAACGGACCTTAAATTTGTAACGACGTTATCGTTCTTGTTAGTCCAGCCGAATCACCTTGTTGTCCGTAATAGCAAAGTGCTCAGTCGACTGATATTGTTGACTTTCGCAAAGTGCCCAGCCGACTGACGTTGTTGTCTCTAGCAGTGCCCAGCCGACTCTGATGTTCGCTGGCGTGCTTTTTTTGTCTCCTAAAACGCAAAGCGCCTTTGGTATTAAAAAGAGGATTGCCAACGGATTTTTGTTGTCGGCACTTTGATGACGAAATCTTTGTCATAAATCATCCCTATTTGAATGCGTATTTGTCTGAGGCACAAATTATTGTGTAGGAAATATTATCTTTGTTACAAAGAGCTTTTCGACAACGCATTTTACGCTGTAAGATATTATTGGAGCAATTTAATTTTGTAAACACCTCTAGCGAGGAGTCATAGCGGTGTTTTTTCCCCTCAGGGCTCGTCCGCGGCCTCGCCGCCCCGATAACACTGCAACCTTTGGTTTATTGTGCATGCCCTTAGTCTTTTTACTCCACCCATTCCAAAATCACTGTGCCTTGAACTATTCTGCACAGCGATTGGTAGGGTGAAGCTTTATAATGCTGTCTTTGGTCTAAACTGACCATAGATCAGTTGTCTTTTGCGTTCCAGAGCTTTACACTCGCACAAGATGTGTTTGGCTGATTCCTCCCCCTCGCCGCAGAGTCTGCATGCGAGGTCCCCCTCGAACCGCCCCATTTTATGTGTGTGTGTGTGTGTGTGTGTGTGAAGAGTGGTTTAGCCTCGAGCTTGTAGTCTTATTGGCCACAGACTTTTTTAGTTACTTTGAATTTCCAATTTAAGTGGGAAGATTGCACTTTCATGCAAAATTGCCATATCACACAAATTTCAGTCATCTAGACCTATACTTACAATTCTAGTATTTACTTATACTTTATGTTATACCTATTTTACACCTTTTTTCCCTTCTTTTTAGATTTTTTTTTCCTTTCTTTCTCTTCTTTTTTTTATTGTTTATATATATATATATATATATATATATATATATATATATATATATATATATATATATATATATATATATATATATATTTTTTTTTAAATTGATCTTTTTTTTATATATTTTTTTACTTTCATTTTTTTTTTCTGGTTATAGGTATCATATATTTTCTTTTCTTTTCCACAATTATACAATTTTACATTGTATACAAACTATATACAATTCTACAATATATACAATTAAACTGTTTTTACCATATTATTCACAAATATAAAAGTTCCCAATTTATGTACAAACTATATACAATTCTACAATATATACAATTAAACTGTTTTTACCATATTCTTCACAAATATACAAGTTCCTAATTTGTGTACAAACTATATACAAACTCACAATGTATATACAAACTATATACAATTATACAATATATGCAGTGAAACTTTATATGTGTATTTTATTTTGACTAAGAAATGTAATCAAAGCTGTGTTAACAAATTTATCTGATTTGGACAGCAGACTGGTCAAATTTAGAGGTAAATAAATATGTTTGCTAAATAGTTATTCGTACATGGTTTTACGTCCTTGTTCGTAAAATCTACATTGGAAAAATATGTGAGCCAAGTTACATATGGTACTATTATCACAGAGACAGGCATCCGAACCTACTATACCTATCCGTCTTAAGTGAGCTGGATATCTACCATGGCCTGATTTAACTCTGACCAAAGCAGATGAGTAACTCCTTGATTCAATGTGTTTATACAGTTCTTTTTTTCTTGGGAGATTTGGGTGAATTAGTGTATAGTGATTTTTTGATCGTTCAACATATTCCCTCCATTCTACTTTCCAATCGCCACTTGCTCTTTGCTTAATTTCTGTGACCAGGTCTATATATGTTACCTTTTCCATGTCAATAACTTTTTTTCTATGGCTTGTTTCGCATATTTATCTGTTATTTCATTGCCTCGAATGTACATCAGTACTTGGGCTTATGGACAGCAAGTCCGCAGCCAAAAAAAAAAGATTTTTTTTTAATTTCAACAACACACCACGAGGGCTTACAGCCTAAATACTATCGTACCGTGGGTGTTGACAGGGAGGAAAGAGGCAACTTGTTAATTCTGGACTTGAAGGTTTGGAGGTTCGAAGGAGAAGGAAAAACATGTGCCGGCAAGGAATTCCACAACTTGGAAGTCCTCGGGACAAAAGAGCGGGCATAACAAGATGTTCTATGTCTGGTGACCTGGACAGTAAAAGGGTGCATTCGCTCTGTTCCCCTGGTAGATCTGTTGTGGGCAGCAGGTGAGGGAACTATGGAGGAAAGCTCCTCTGAGCAGTGCCCGTGCAGATATCTATAAAAGAGAGAGAGAGGTCACCAACGGCACGTCGGTGGGCAAGGGAGGGCAGCCTTTGGGTGAGGGTAGGGTCACCGATGAGACGTATAGCTCTCTATTGAATGGAGTCCAGGATAGCGAGTGTAGAAGCGGCAGCGGCACCACAGATGTGGGAGCAGTATTCGAGGTTTGGCCTTATTTGTGAAGTATATAAGGTATAGAGATTAGCTGGTGAAAAGTATTTGCGAGCCCGGAAGAGGAAACCTAATTTCTTAGCAGCCGCTTCTGCAATTGATGTGACATGTTGATGCCAATTAAGATTTCGATCTACAGAAATGCCAACAAGAGAAAATGACTAATTACTTTGAATAACTTGGTTGTTCATTGTGATGGGTCTAGGGCTGGTGTATCTCTTGTGAGAAAGAAAGCAAGACTTAGTTTTGGTGGGGTTGAATTGTACAAGATTTCTACTTCCCCAGTCTAATATTTTTTGGAGATCCACGGAGACAGAATCCTCCATGAGTCTGCAATCCTCATCTAATTGGGCTAAAGAGACAGGCTTAGAATATTGTATATTTGAATGGAGGGTGCTGTCGTCCGCGTAGCTGTGAACTGGGTTGGATGTGCTAGAGAGGAGGTCATTGATGTGGAGAAGAAACAAAGTAGGGGCTAAAGCTGAACCTTGAGGAACTCCTGCATTAATTGGATACAGTTTAGAGGAATGGCCATCCACAACAGCAGATATGCTCCTGTTGGAGAGGAAGTTTGCTGTCCACATACAGAGTTTTGATGGTAGGCCATAGGCCGGAAGTTTATTAAGCAGCGCTACGTGCCAGACCTGGTTGAATGCTTTGGATATGTCTAGAGCAACAATGTGGGATTCACTGTGTTGTTCCATAGACTTGTTCCAAGAATGAATGACAAAGGAAAGGAGGTCGGCAGTCGATCTGCGCTGACGGAATCCATACTGCCTGTCGTGGATTAGACTGTGTTTTTCAAGAAATTTTAGTAATTCGGTGTTTATATACTTTTCCATCAATTTAGAGACGACTGAAAGGAGAGAAATAGGCCTGTACTTGCTAGGAAGCGCTTTGGATCCTTTCTTGGGGATGGGTTGTACTCGAGCAGTTTTCCAGTTACTAGGGAATATGCCTTTATTATAAGATATCTGAAACAGACGAGTCAGGACAGGCGCAAGCTCTGGTGCGCATTTTTTGAGAACAATTGCTGGGATCTCGTCAAGGCCAGAGGCTTTCCTGGTATTAAGAGAAGAGAGCATCTTTCGTACCTTTTTAGTTTTGAAAATGATATCCGTCATTTTATGCGCGACATTGGGGACTGTTGGTGGTTGAACCTTTGGAGGTGGGTTGAGAGTAGAATTTCCGGCGAACAACGAAGCAAAAAGTTCAGCCTTGCCCAGGGCGGTAGAAACAATTTCATCCCCTGAGACAAGAGGTGGGAACGTGCTTTGGCAGAAATTATTCCCAATAGATTTAGCAAGAGTCCAGAAGGGTTTGCCGCCGTTGGAGCTTAAGAGAACTTTGTTTTTGATGTGGTTATTAAAGGAGTTTTTTGCCTCAGAGAGAATGCGGACATAGCGGTTTCTTGCGTCGTTAAATGCTTGACGATGTTCTTGACTAGGATTGTGTAGAAGCGTTATGTGAGCTTTGACCTTTTCAAGTCTGGCCTTGTCACAGGATTTAGAGAACCAGGGCTTTTGAGTGGCTGAAGAGGTTTTCTGTGTACATGGGATAAATAATTCCATGCCAGCTTGGATAATTTCGGTGACGTTTTGTGAGATATCAGAGGGGTCAAGATAAGAGAAGCAGACAAACGCCCATGGAAATGAGAAAAAGTAATCCCGCATTTCGTCCCAGTTTGCAGAGTTGTAGTGCCAAACGATACGTGGGTGTGATGACTGTGTGACCTCGGGTTGCATTGCGCAGGAAGCAGTGACCATGCCGTGGTCTGAGCGACCAAGGGGGGCGGTGACTGATATCTTATAGCATTCAGGTTATGTAGTAAGAAGGAGATCCAAGGGATTTGAGCTGTGTGTTGGGATACGAGGAAAGTAAGTAGGTTGCTGAACCATATTGGCTAAAGAATTGCTGACTGCAAAGGCCTCCACTGCTCTCCCTTGTGGATCGATTTTGGAAGATCCTAGCCATTCCTTATTATGGACATTGAAGTCACCAAGAATAGTGACCTCGGAGGAAGGATATTCAGAAATCAGATAGTCGATTTTTTCAGAAAGGTAGTCAAAGAGCTGGACAAAGTTGTTGTCAGAAGGTGACCAGTAAATGCAACAGATGAATTTGCTTGCAGCCCTGAGAGAGAGAGAGTTTTATCCATAGAATGTCTTTTCTTCCAGCTTCTAAATTGGGGAGTCTGGTGCAGAGTAGATTGCTACGGACGTATGCGCACACGCCTCCATGCAATCTAAAGGAAGTAAGGAGCTCATACCCCGGGAAATTAACGTGATTAGTGGCTGTTTTGGCACTGATTTGGGTTTCGGTGAGGAAGAGGAGTTGGGGCCTGTTAGCCTGAAGGAAATGGTGGACGGAGTTCAGGTTAGAATTGAGGCCACATATATTCGAAAAGGATATGTTATATCTTGATGTTGGCGCCCCCTGTACACCCCTCTCCCGGAGATCCGAATGGAGGGGTATTTTGCCTCCGGAATATTTTGTACAAGGAGGAGCCATCATCATTTTTGCCGACTCATACACCAGAACCGGAAACGTCCGTTGGGACTTCACCGGCCCCTTGATGTATGGGGTGGTACCTCCTCGGGCGTGAAAAAATCCTTTACTATTACGTAAAGGAAAATTCCACTACCACCTGCTATGGATTGGATTGGATCAATGTCTACCCCTTTAAAAATAAGATTAATAAAGGGACTATCAATTGTCCAATAGTTATGCTTTTCGGCATAGTAGGAGGATACAAAACATTATCATTTTGCATCCATGCCTATTGTCGGCAAATTTAAATGTCTCATCGTAAAAAGCACATCCTGTGCCTTTATTGTTTTTGCTCCATCAGTAAATATTTTTGTATAATTTGTATATTTATCTAAAATGTTTAATACTATTTTCTGGTTCATATTTGGATGTTCAGTGTATTGCGGTATTGTATCAGAAAAATTTGGTAGTATGTATTTATTATTTGTATTAAACATTGCTGGTGTTGCGGCACATATTAATTGATTTTCGAGGGCTCTCGTGTTGAAGAAGGCTTCTGCTAGCGGTGGACTGCTTTTTATTTTCCAATATGGATTGTCCAAGATTTCTAAAGACAAATAGAACAATTGTTTGGCTACCTGATCCATTTGGCTTCTCTTCTACAGCACCAATTTCTCAGCTAAGGCTAGGATTCGAATGTAAAACGGCGGCTCCGCTGCTTCTGCAAATATAATTGTTGTTGGTGTGGATCTGAGGGCTCCAATACAAATTCGCAAGGCTTTTAACTGGATGGTTTCGACGATTTTAATGTTCGTTTTTGATGCTGAGCCATAAACGATACATCTGTAATCTAATATGGATCTAATATATGCTCAATAGAAAAGAAGAGCGGTTGGAGTGTCCGCTCCCCATCTTCGATGGATTACAGTTGTGAGTATGTAAATTACTCGTTCACTTTTGGTTTTTATATTATTTATATGTGTTGTCGATAATAATTTGCTATCTAAATGAATGCCCAGGTACTTGTAGGTGTTCGCGGTTTTAATACAATGGGAACAGGTTTGGATACTGTTTGATACTTATACTTGGTGCCATGTGAAGAACACGGCCGCCGTTTTTTCCTTGCTTAACGTGAATCCTCTCTCTTCAGTCCACATTTTCAATACGAAGACGATATGTCTTAAGGCCAGGATGCATTCTTGGTATGAGTCTTTTTCTACACCTATGCATAGATCATCAGCGAATTGCAGGCAAGTTATTTCAGGGCTCCACCTTTTATGGAAGCTTTGTGTATAGATGTTGAATAATATCGGACTGAGGGATGATCCTTGTGGAAGTCCTTTGTGTGTGATTCTGGGTCCATGTAGAATATTCTTGTTGTCTCTGATGTACACTTTTCTGTTGAAGAATATTTGGACTATACTGACTGCACAATTCTCGGGTATACCTATTTGTATAAGGTCTTGTACCAGGATGTTTAATCATTCTCTCCATTGTTTTTGTACCGCATGGCAACAGAGAGATAAATCTATATCCCGTAGCTGTTTGTGGGCTATAATTATATTTCCTGATGAGGAATATCACCACCGTCTTTAGCTCTTCGATGTATTTGCCTCCGGTCCACCAGTTATTATATACATCTACTAATGCTTCTTTTACCTTCTCTGTCACATGGTTGATGATGTTATAAGTAATTTTGTCTATGCCTGGTGATGTGTGTGTGTGTGTGTGTGCATGTTTGGGATGACCTCGGAAACTTAAGTCCATTGGCCACAGACTTTTGAAGATTGTTGTTTGTTTGTTTTCGGGGATACAATCATATGGATTTATTTTTGTGGCTTTTAATGGCTTTCAGTGAGCCTCCTACTTGATCATAGCTTTACAAATTGATAGTACTTAAATATAATGTAAATTAAAATAATGGAAGTGGTTTTTTTTGGTTTGTTTGCATTTTTTTTTTTTTGTATTTATATTTTTTCTTTTTTTTTTCTTTTTTTTTTTGGTTAGGGATCAAAACGAGGACACTGTCGTCTAGGGGCTCGTCAAGGCTAACAGACAAACAAGACTAAGCCACGGATAGGTGGGGAAAACAATAGGACAGACATTAGGATACTTAAAATTAATTTACATAATTGTCTATAGGCCATATTCACATACATACATTACTATATAATTACAACTAATGTAACACGTTGCGTGGTAGAAATTTACTATTTATAAGTATTATTTACAGGATTTGATTTCATAAAACTAAGTTTATATTTCTAAAAAATTTGTACAATGCTATCTTGACTTCAATTTTATGACTACTTAGAAGGTGTGTTAAATTCATAGGGTGTTTTGTGTATTTTTCCAACGTTAGCATGAGGTTGGTTCGCTGTGCAGAATACTTAGAGCATGAAAATATAACATGATTTAAGTCAGCAATATTGTTTGTTTGGCTCAAAATTCTTTATTTGATTAGCGGCACTGTTGGGGGCCACTTTGTTCAGTAACTCCTCAATTAGTTCTTCGGTAATTGTTTCATCACTCTTTATGGCATGTCTTTATTCATCTTTTTTATAAAAGTCCATATGTCAGATATCAGCATATTTTTATTGAGTGAATTAACAAATTCTCCCCATGCTTTTTTGCTTATTTGTTTAATTTTTTTTTCTCGTACTGGGCTTCCACTTTTTTATAATTTAAATAATATTGTAGAGTGGCTGCCCTATTGTACTGTATAAGCGCTTGTTTCCGTTGATGAAACATATTTGTACATTCGCTGTTCCACCAAACCGGTTGTTTGTGATTTATGTAATGAGGTTTTGTTTCTTTAATTGTGGCGTTTGCTGCCTCTGTTACAATATCAATTATAATTCTGTCTTTATCTTTAATTTCTTGAACCTGTGTTACTTCTATAATATGGTTATTGATTGCACATTGAAATTTAATTTCTTGAACCTGTGTTACTTCTATAATACGATTATTGATTGCATATGGAAATGCATCCCAGTCGGCCGTTGACTCCTTCCATTTTACATACGGTGTTTTGAATATTTTTTCAAAGGTAATATTATACTCTATTATTATTAAGTAATGGTCGGAGCCAAAGGCCTCCCCAATACACTCCAACTTATCAATGTAGCTATATTAGGTCATTTAAGATTATTAAATTTGAATCATCTACCGCTTCGTATAGCTGCTTTCCCTCCCTATTATCACTTACAGATCCCCACAAAACATGAAACAATTGAAGTCACCCCCGACAATCGACCTGAAATCTTTGAATTGGTTGAAAAGATTTAACCACTGTAATAATGTTACTTCCACGACTGGTGGTTTGTATACCGATACAACGTAAATATCAATATTATTTAAGTAAACGGCACAAATTTCGACACCTTGAATATTGTGTATAGTTACAACTCTATATGAAATGCCTTCCGATATCAATATGCCTACACCACCCCCGTTATGGCTATTTCTGTCTCTCCTAACAAAATTATAACAGTTCATTGTAAAAAAAAAATTGTATGCTTTTTAACCATGTTTCGCTTAACAAAACTATATCTGTTTGGTTGTCTCCTAAGTATTTGGACAAGTTTTTTCGATTTTGAACTACGGATCGCGAATTCCATTGTATAGTTTTAAGACTGTGTGTTAACCGTCTAGTAGGTTGAGTCATCACTGTCACTTATCTCTATCATATCTATATCACTGCTTAGGAAGGAATTTACAAACTCTCTAACACTAGATTGTACATTAATATCCACTTTGTTAAATGGTTGCATGCTATTTTGCATGTAAGTATTTACTATCACTTCAATTTGCTCAATAAGATTTTCTTTTGTTGACGTCAAGTGTTCACAATGTGGGTTAGGTAAAAATGTGTTTGATTTATTGATTGTTTTATTTTTTAATGAGGATGTTGTTGCTGTTGGTGAAATAGGTGAAAGTGGGGCCTTCCGTTTTTGGGGTTGGCTTAACGTAATTTTCCTTGGAACTGAACATGGTTGTGTTTGTGGTTTTCTTATAAATATTTGATTTGGTGTTGGTAAATTAGGACAGTTTTCGGAATTGTTTAGAATGGAAAATTTATTAGTTGTCGCAACTGTGGCATAGCGGGGGTTATTAGCTATTATTTCGGCGTCTTTAAATGATATGTTTTCTAAAGCCATAATTTTTTTGGTATTTTTTTGTTTAATGTAAGTAGGGCAAGTTTTTGAAATTGACTTATGGTCACTAGTTTTATCTGGACATTGCAAATCCCTATGGTCACCTGCACAATTTATGCAACGCTGTTTTCCCCTACACTGATTCCGTGTGTGTCCGAAACGCAAACACTGCAAACATTGAATCACAGGGTGGATATAAGGTTCTACAGTAAATTTACACAAATTTATTTAAATTTTTGATGGAATCTCTGTTCCCAAAAAGTTTACTATTATCATTTAACTAATTTTGTTATACCGTCTTGTTCCGTTATTCACCTCATCATTCTTTTTACTTCCACTACTTTATGATCTGATACAATATGTTGCTTTAAATAAATAAGTTTCATAGAACATGGTATCCACCATTCTGATTACTCCCTTTTTATGGTTGAAAAACATAGGTATGTATGCAATTAAATCATTGTCTTTTAAAGTTTTATGGTCGACTAAATTATTTGCTATTTCCGCGGTCTCACAAATTACCCTAACTCGTTTTAAACTAACTGATTTAATATCTATTATACCTTTACGTAACTCTAAATTAGAATAAAGATGGTGGCAGACTCTAATCGGGAATAGACGTCCTATGTCTTTATCCCTGTGCTCCACAAATACATTATGAGGACCTATATCTTTAACATTGTATTTATTTTGCAAATTAAAATATTGATTTTCCATATCAACATTTTTATTGGAATCACTCACCTTATCTGCGTTCCCTTTTCTGTCTCCTGTCTCGGTATTGGTGGACGGCCTTAAGCCGCCCGACTCAACACTCATTATTTAAGGTTTTCAGTTATTAATATTTACTTTTTTTATATCCCCTATTATTGTAAAATTGCACTTATACTTACAGTTGTCACGAAACACTACTTAATTATATCTTTAATATATTTATCACTCAATATATTTTTAATTATCACAAAATATTAATAAAAAACACGAGCCACTGAAATACGACACAGGCACCTCGAGGTATCCGTCGCTACTGTGGCCCCATTTTATGCAGGTGTTTCTTGACAGCCATGTGTCCCGTCAAGAGACTTGTTATGTTCCAGAGCTATCCTTTGCTAAGATTTAGCAGCTCCACAGCTCTCTTTGAACTGGGTTCGTCAGTTATTGACTTCCCATGTCTCAGCCCTGGACAGTCTGCCCAGTACACCTTGTGTTGGTTTCTGACCCAGGACTTAATGGCTCCTCTGGCACTGCTCTTTGTCACGCCCAGAACCGGTTCTGGTCCCATAAATGGTTCTGCTGACCCTCTCTTCGCGAGACTGCCAGCTTCTTCATTGCCTTTGACCCCCGAGTAACCCGGCACCCAGATGAGGGGGACTCATTCTGCCCAGCCAGGTCGCTCGACTTGTCTCGGAACTCATTCACCAGCCAAGAATTTACCCGTGGGCTACTTAGGGCCTTAAGGGATGCCTGGCTGTCTATGGCTATGAGGATCCGCTTGTTGGTGTAGCCCCTCCTCTTGTTCTCCCGCACACAGTGCAGGATGAGGTACATTTCGGCCTGAAAGACCGTCGCATGGGCTCTGAGGGAAATACTATGACTTACCCTTGGTCCTTCCGAATAAACACCTGCCCCCGTCCGACGCTCCCCGCCGGATCCGTCCGTGAACTAGACGAGCGCGTCCCGTGGTAAGCTCGGCGTCTCCTCCCGCCATGCCTCGCGGTCGGGGATTTTCACTATAAAATTGTTTTCCCTGCAGATTCGCGAGCTTGCGAAGTCTGACCTCATTTCAAGCATCAGCTCCCTCACGATCTCCTGAATTTTGCAGTGGCCCCTGAAGCCTGGGTTGATCTTCAGTCTACCATTGCAGGCTAGTCTGTATAGTCCTAGCCTGATCTCCCCAATGATAACTAAGTTAGGGGGGGGGGGCAGATCCAGCAACACCTCCATGGCGGCTGTTGGGCTGAAGTCATGGCCCCTGTGATGCCCAGGCAAGCCATCCTTTGGATCTTGCCTAGTTTTTGTTTGGCACTGGATTGTGTCACCTTAGGCCACCAGACCAGTGCCGCGTATATTAACGATGATCTGACCACCCTTGTGTACAGCCAGTGGGCCATACTAGGTCTTAGTCGCCATGTTTTTCCATATAGCCGCCTAGTGACGGCCAGGGTCAGAACTACCTTACACAGTATTTTTTCAACGTGACCATTCCAGGTTAGCTTAGAGTCCAATACGACTCCAAGATATTTTACCTCCCTGGCCATTGGGATGTTTCTACCGTATTCAGCGAGAGTTCTGTAGCTCTCCCACTTCCTCCTCCTCGTAAACGGTATGACGGTTGCTTTCTCGAGGCTCACCTCGAGCCCTTGGCCAACCGTCCACCTTTCCACCACTTTCAGTGCTATCTGCATGCGCTCCCACATTGACTGTGTAACCTTTCCTCGGACTATGATGACAGTGTCGTCCACATAGCCCTGTACCTCGTACCCCCCTCCCGAGAGCATCCCCAGCAGGCCGACCACGACTAGGCACCAGAGCAGGGGAGACACAATGCTCCCCTGCGGACACCCCGCCGCGCCCCCCGCCAGCAGAGTCCCCCCGCGAGTGAGGTGAACACCGCCCTGTCCCTGAACATGGAGCCGATCCACCTGCAGCAGTTCTCCACTATTCCACGCTCCCTGACAGCTGCCAGTACCGATCCGAATGAGGTGTTTCTGAAGGCCCCCTCTATGTCTAGGAAGGCACCCAGCGCCATCTCCCTGTTCTCCAGCGTGTTCTCCAGTTTCAGAAACTGGGTGGAAACTGTTAGAACAAAAACTTCCTCACGCCCTGTTGTGACGAAGGTCGATGTATTACCTCTATTCAATATGTCTAAATTAAATTTCATAAAGAATTGTAAAAGTGCCTCATCCCCAGAGTTTGTGTCCGAGCTTCCTCACAACTCATGGTGCGCGTTCGCATCCATGCTGATGATGGTCTGCCATCCACCTGCTCTACTATCCACCATCAGCTGCTCCAATTCCTTGGGTGGAGGAGGGTCCGTGCTGTCTCCTGGCAGATAGGCTGACCCGACAGTAATGTCCCTCGGTCCATCCGCTCCTCCACATCGGATTTTGATCGTTGCCAGGTCCCTGGAACAGAAATTCATAAAAGGCAGAAACTATATCCCTTCCCTGACCAAAATGCAGGCCCTGGGGTTCTCGCTGGATCTGCTGTAGATGAGCTTTCTAGCAGCTCCGCCGAGTCCCTTGATATCTCCTTTATAGGAGTACCGTTCCTGGATGAAGGCCACATCCGTGTTCCTCAGAGCCATCAGTAGTCTGACTGTGACTGCCCTACTGTGTTGGAGGCTGACCTAAAGGAAGAAGTCCCATCAACTCCTGGTTGCATCCCCAGTGGGCGGAAGCTAACCCTTCTCAGGCCCCAGAATGCCTTGAAGGAGGTTCCTTCAAGGGCTGTGTAAGACGCCTGGTCGTTCGAGAAGGCGAGAGTCTGCTATTTCTCCTCTGCCTTCCTGCTTAGAACCGACCAGTGTTGTGTCCCCAGTTCAGGGTTCTGAATCTTCAGTCTTCTGATCACCGTCTATTGTGGGACGGTGTCAGGGATCCGTACGAGGACCTTGCGTCTCTTTGGGAGTTCCTTGGGCTCGACGGCTGTCAAGTCCGCCCCCTCCCAAATATGACCGAGGCCCCCGATCATTTTCCGCAGCGAGTCTCGAGACTGCGGGCCGACACAGGTTATCCAGAGGATGCCTCCCGCCAGGCGCGCCCGGTGGATCTGGGGCGGGCTCTCCCCTTCCTGAAGAGAGTCCACTGCAGCTACCACCCCAGCCTAGATCAGGTCCGCCTTCCCCTGGTCTAGCGTGACCTCAGGATGACGTCCGTCAATCACCGCCATCCCGAGCCCCTCCGCAGCCTCCCTATACGAGCCAGTCTGCGCCGGTGTCCTGGCCCTGGCCCTTTTGGGACGTCTGTCTGTAGTAGGCGTGCTAAAGCCCAAGCGCGGCCTCTTCTGACTCGCACTCCCCTATTGCGCCTTTACAGGTGCCCTGGCCCTTTTGGGACGTCTGTCTGTAGTAGGCGTGCTAGAGTCCGAGCGAGGTATCTTTTGACTCGCACTCCCCTCTTGCGCCTTTACAGGTTTCTCGACCGTCCACGCCCCGGTCGCCATTTTCTGGGCCCTCCGGAGCTTCTTTCTTTGTGTCCCGGAAAGACGCTTGGACTGCCGGGACAGTCCCTCTGCCCCTTCAGTAGCGTCCTCACTGGTAGAGGGGCCTCCAGAGTCCGCAGACCTCGCCGCCCTCCGGTGGGACCCAGCCTCCAGCTTGGGTGTCGGGGACAGGTCCGTGGCCGCAGCTACCCCCTGACACCCCGTATCTACGTCGGTCGTGAGACCTCCAGAGTCCGTGGACGCTGCCTCCCCCTGGCTCGTCTCCGTTTCCGGAATATATTCAAGGCACGAGTCTGTAGCTGAAGCCACTCAACGAGCCTCATTGGTTTTGGTTTTGTTTTTGTTTGTCTTCTTTATATTGTTCCACGAGAATGGGGGGAAATACTGTCCACACGTCACGTGACACCGTGGATTGGGGGAAGTTTTCTCGACCTCCACGTCTAGATCCGTCATGTTTAGTTATAAGCAGGGTCACCTCGTGCAGGATGTGGCTCTTCAACGCACATAGCGGTCTCGAGGAAAGCTTCATCGAAAGCTCGTGTTGTTGTATCCGCTTCCTCAGCTTGCCCCCTGGCGTCCTTTGGCCCCCGACTCCTCGACCCCATCGTTCATCCTTGGACAATTTAGATGTAAAAACGAATCCTTGAATGGTTGTTTACATATTTTTTTGAAAATGAAAATTGCGGAGGGATTTGAAGTATATAATTTTGATAAATAAAGGGTATGTTTGTTAAAACGTGCAATTAAATGACCTTAAGAAGTACTAAAAGACAAAATGAAAATCGTAATGGCTGTATTAAATTTTAAATTTAGCCAATTAAAATTAGATTATTGCTTATACATTTATTTTGAGCAGAAATACAGTGCTATTTACTCTTTTATCTAGCAGTAGATAGGGGGGCACCTGGGCTCATCCCCCTCCACTTTTCTGCGCATGCGCGATGACGTCACGCGCAGGTGTGTGAAGTTGACATGTGACCTGTCTGCTGTCAATGCCAGCTATCAACGTCAGTTGTCAATGTCAGCTGTCATTGACCTGTCAGGTGCCACTCGACCTGTCCGTTGTCACCTGAGCTGTCCGATGACGTCAAATGTTCCAAGGATGGTCGCAATCAGTTTTGGTCTCCACGTGTTTATCGATTTCCAGCTATCTGATTGTTTGTTGAGGTTATGTTGGCACACACGTGTTACATACGCCTCCCCCGCTATCTGACTGTTGAGGTTAAGTGTGTTATTTGTTGAGGTTAAGTCTCCACATGTTTTAGGTTATGTCGGCTACCCGCTTGCCGAATGTTTGTCTGTTACGAACTGTTGCCAACGTTTCTTAGGTTATGTTTGTAATTACACACAACTGTCATATATAAGCTCACCCATGTGTTTAATGTTTGTTGAGGTTAAGTGTGTTGTTTGTTGTATTGGGGTTGCTAGGATGTTTGGTTTTGGCGGACAATTTGAATTTTATTGAAAATTAGCGTCTCTTATGTCCAAAGCCCTGGCTCGCCGAACAGAGGAATATTCCATTGGAAATTGGTAAAGTGAGGGAATATTCCCTTCTTCGATGAGCCAGGGCTTTTGGACACATATACATTCAGGTTAGCCATACATACAGATATGAGAGAGATAGACAGACAATTTGAAATCGTTTTGTTTTTAAAGAAAAGCGTTCGCCTGAAATTAGATTTGAACCCGAGTTCGAATTGACCGTATAATTCAACATACATGCAACTGTTCCACAGAGACTATATAGATAAGGTTTGTTTGATGCTTTGTATATATAAAACAAAACTAGTTGCTGTTGTTGACATATGATAATTAAACGTGTTATCAAGTTATGTGGGCGTTCTCTCTATTGCAGTAAATATTTAACATAAGAGAGGAATTTTGATTTTAAAATATTGGTTAATACAGTTGTATACAGTAAGTCTTAACACACTTCTTTATAATACTAAATCTAAAACAAAACACATTTGCAGATGCAAATTAACCTGTTTTCTAAATGGTAAGATAAATGTTATCAGTTTTACGTGGGCGTATATATATATATATATATATATATATATATATATATATATATATATATATATATATATATATATATATAGGGAGTGATCAAAAATACAATTAACAAACTCAATTTAACAACAAATTAACTATATGCTATACGAG
Source organism: Tillus elongatus (assembly GCA_964006375.1). NCBI lineage: Eukaryota > Metazoa > Arthropoda > Insecta > Coleoptera > Cleridae > Tillus > Tillus elongatus. Next base: position 71,881,381 of record OZ023269.1, on the reverse strand, counting down.
GGTTGTTTGATATGTGTTGTGTGAAATAAATGTAAACAGACTGTTGGTATATGAATATATATATATATATATATATATATATATATATATATATATATATATATATATATATATATATATATATATATATATATATATCAAAATGCAACAAAAATAAAAATTAAACAATTGATTTACATACAATAAAAATTTATTAGGATTAATTAGGCCGTACATATTGATACATAAATGACATACTATTATTACATAATGGCTCTAACGATGCCTGTTAGAGGTTTATATTCCAATACACTGTCGTAAATAACTAAACAGTAAGCTTGTGTGTTGTTAGGGAAATTCGCTCGGGTCATAAATTCCACCTTAATGTCCACCATTGAAGACTTGATTGACTCATTCTGGTGCTGACAGTCAATCACAAATAGAGCTCGGTCTTTAAACTCGTCATAATTCAAGATAGGGTCCGACATGTTTTTATAACAGAAGCTTTTTTGAAAATCTGTATACATGTGATAGGCTTCAGCATATTTGGATTTCTCGAAATCCATATTCATAGATTCATAAGGGTAGCATTCTGAATTTAGAAACACTCGGAGATCAAGCATACCAATGTTATCGAAAAAGTCTGGCCTCTTCCTTACGTTATCTTTACGATCTGTTTGAAATGCTATAATCACATATCGAGGTCTTTCCAAGTTGGTTGCAGTTTTAACAGTCCACACATCTCTGTTGATATCTCTGAATGACGGTAGCTCATATATGTCCCATTTGCGGTATGCGAGAAATATAGATGTGTCTTATGCTATTTTATCCATCAGTTCTAATTTCATTTTATCATTGGGAAAGACATGTTTTACCTTCAAAAACATATTGGTTGCAGTAATTTTTGCTCATGCCGTACCTGTGCTGTAATAGCCGTTGGAATCATTTCTAACTCTTGTAAAGCGGAAAGTATGTTTACCACAGAGAACTCCTTTGAAATGATGGAAGAAACTGCAGAGGAACCAAACAGGTATGAACATGTGAAACTTCTTATCGTGTAAGGTGATGTGTTCCGACGACACATTCAGTCCGGCATTGCTAAGAGATTTGGCTTCATTCTTACTGAAGGATAGCAGACTTTTGATGATTGTTGTGGTGTATGGATCTCGCACTCGTTCCACTTCCTTGTTATTTAACTCATAGGTCATTGATTCAAACAGAGCTGCTCCTCCATTATTTGACAGATAGCATGCACCATTGGCATTTTGTACTGCTAAAGGCTCCAGAGCACCTTCGATTATTAGAGCTGACTCGGCCAGACATACGAACGCATCTTGTTGATTGATGGCTATTTCAATTTCATCGCTGTTACAACGATTTAGTTGGTGAATAGTAAGAGTGCAGTTCTTCTCGATCGATGGCATCATCAAACACAGCGTCTTTGAATATTTCTAGTTTTGACGACATGATAACCCAGGCTTTTCAGGAACTCAATATTATCGGGACGAAGTGTACCCTTTGAAGTGTCTGACTCAACTGAATTTGTTTTGCTAGATGCACTTGCTTTTATATCTTTAAAGACCAACATACTAAGCAACTTTTATAAGTTTCAAGCGAACAGACACCTCTTCACCTTGAAAGTTGACAGGAACTGAATCTTGGTCGACAATGTCGATTCTTATATTGGAAATCTCTTGCTTGTTCACCGCCAAGTAAATTAAATTTTTAGGTTCTATGTCGATTGCGTAGCCAGGATCAACCATCGGAGCAAACTCATACAGCATATGTGAGGGTTGTCTGTTATAATAGGAACCAGACACAATATTAGTTTCTATGCGAATCTGTCTAACATCCACTATTTCAACAGGTAAATCAGATTCATAAAATATGTCCGGTTGAAGAACCTGTTTTGAAAAGCCCAACATTCGCCCAATCGAACCATCAAATTCAAAACTAACATTTGTATAACACTTTAGTTTACATTTGATGGTATTCGGGTTAGGTCTCAGAATCAGAGCCTGCTGCTTTTGTTCGTTTGTTGCTGTAGCACCAACAGGTTCATTTTGAAGTAACTCTTCCAAGTATGTTATTTCATAAGCACCAGTGGGTATCGTGATGGTCCGCCAACCAGTTCCTTCTTTTACATGAAATTTGTTTTTACCTTCATAGATGTTGGGTATGTTGTTGTATGTGTGAAAGCCTATCAAAGCAACAGCATAACTACCATCCAAAACAATTGGTGGATGGTAGTCTGACGACAGATGGGAGCTGTGGTCTTTCAACACGAAGGTGTGCGCCATGACTGATACACACAGGCTACTGTTTGAGTCTTTTATTGCAAAAATTGTAAACACAAGTGACCACAATTAAATGTGTTATATGTTTGATACACATCATGATTATATAATATGGAATAATCTTTAAGGTAACGCTGCAGCTCCACAGGAGGCTTCAAGTTTCCATACGAGTCAAAGTACTCGACGATGTCACCACGTTTCCTCACAGCAACCCAATGACTGCCTGGGTCCTTGTGTGTTTGCAAATTCATGATGAACGATTCGTTTTTACGTGGTCCATTACGCGGTAGCTCATCTCGCATGTATACACCTCTAAAATATGGGATTTCCATTTTACCAGCAAACTTGACAAGATCTACATTTGTCAAAGGTCTTGCTGGTAAACACTTTAGTTTTTTGGTTTTTGCAGATACAACCCATAACCGGAGCGTTGTTTCTTGAGATACAGGCCTTTGCCCAGTCTCTTGCATTTTGACTTAAATTTCAAGCCACTACCTCTCCTGCTCAGCGTGATGGCTTCCATTGTTTTGTTGTGACGTTCTTTTTCCTCCAGTTTCTGTTTCGCAGATATGGCATCGTTCACGGCTTTAGCAATACCTGCAGCGCCGCCACCCTGAGCTCCTAGTGCTGACAGCCCACCAAATATCAGAGGCAACAGCGGAAGGAAGCGTCCGCTTTTAGGTATTGGAATAACTCGAGGTTTCTGTACATTCTTACGCCCACCAATGTTTCTAACGATTGTATGAGCTATATCAAACACGGCGTTCTCTGTTGGAATAAGGTTTCTATCTTTTATAACTTCCCCAATCAGACTTTTTATGTTTTTAAAGGGAACTTTCTTCTTTGGCTTCGAGTTTATTACATAAAGCCCCTACCAAGTTTTCTGTTAACTTTCATGGTGTTTGTAACGCTCCCAACGTTTCAGCAAAACTTGTGTCCTTCTTTGTTAATAACCACCCTCACTCTGTGACACCAACATTCATACTGACTGGACGTCTCACTTGCATTCCAATATATACACACACACCAAAAATATAGTTTAGTTCAAGTCAAGATGCGTACCATCAAACACGCTTCTGCCTTACCCATTACAAATATAGACGATGCTGTTACGTACACAGCAGAACAGCAACAACTAAGGCATGGTCCTCTCTTTCCAAACACCGTTCGATGTATCACATGTGGTCCTAGTGGATGCGGTAAAACTAATGTCATGCTGAGTTTATTGTTTGAAGCAAACAGTTTAAAGTTTGATAACGTGTATGTGTATTCAAAGTCTCTGTATCAACCGAAATACAAGATGTTAAAGGAAGTGTTGAATGCAGCAAAAGATGTTGGTTACTATCCTTATAGAGAAAACGATGAAATATTAGATCCGGGAGATGCCTTGGACAACTCTGTGTTTATATTTGATGATGTAGCTTGTGACAAACAAGATAAAATAAGAGCATACTTTAGTATGGGCAGACATAAGAATATTGATTCATTCTATCTCTGTCAAACATATACTCGAATACCCAAACATCTGGTATGTGACAACACGAATGTTATTGTGTTATTCAAGCAAGATGAAACCAATTAAAAACATGTGTACGACGATCATGTGACCACCGATATGGACTTTAAACAATTTAAAACTATATGCTAGCAATGCTGGAAAGACAATAAGTATGGTGTGTTGGTGATTGTGAAAGAAAACGATGTACACAAAGGCCGATATAGAGAAGGATTCTATAGATATATATTATTCTAACTGGTTACAAACAATGATAGACAGGACAGTCAACTGTCTAACACAGCTGTCTAACGCAGCTGTCTAACACAGTTTTCTAACACAGCTGTCTAACGCAGCTGTCTAAGACAGCTGTCTAACACTGCTGTCTAACACAGCTGTCTAACACGGCTGTCTAACACAGCTGTATAACTCGGCTGTCTAACTCGGCTGTCTAACTCGGCTGTCTAACACAGCTGTCTAACACAGCTGTCTAACACAGCTGTCTAACACGACAGACGGACATCGTGATAAATAAGAAGAAGACCTGTACCATGGTGGAGTCAGTATACCTTAAACCACCACACAGCTTGTATCGCTCTAACAAATGATTAGACTAGTGTGGTAACACCAACCAGCTTTAGCACAATGGAGGTGATGGGTAAGGAAGAGAGAAAAGTTAAGAAAATAATTTTACAACTTGCTGACAATATTCGAAAAAAAACATTTAATGCTTAAGCTTAACAGAGCTGAGAATGATGATGCTCTGCAACGTTTATATAAACCAATTGTTGAGTCGCTAAGTGAAATATCTAAAAACACATCAGCACTGCAGCAGCAGCAGCCACTAGTGGCTGAACACATCAAAGAAGAAGTTGATATACCAGAAACGAAACACCAAGTTGAGTTCCTTAAAGACCATGAAGTTTTTGAAGCTGAACCGGGGGAGGAGGAGGAGACAAGTTCCGATGAGGATATCCCAACATTTGAAGAGCTTGAGGCAGACCTACAAACTGTCACAACTAACCCAGCATATCAAGAATTTTTGGAGCAATATCCTGAACGAGTTCGATATTATGTAGACAAGTATTTTACTGAACCACCAAGGCTCGCTACCATTGATCAAACGTATGGTGCTCGCTACGCTAAAGATACTGGTAGCTGGAGTCTTGGTAACAAACACTTAGACTTTACTGATGCTGAGATTCAACTGGGTCAATGGAGATACCCACAAACACAAGGTCTGTCAAAATTTTTATTTATGAAAAAACCTAGGGGGTATACTTATGACGATCTTCAACACTATGGAGATATTCTAGAAGCAACTAGTTTTCATAAAATGAACTACGATCCTAACGCACGACCCAAGGGTTGTTCCTCTGAAAGGTATCCGACTCTAATAAAACCAGTTATAAATCCACGAGGGCGTAAATCCTCAACTCCTCAAGGTTTTGGTTACACCTACGAGGACGACGATGACGACAACAACGCCAGACATCTTAACAAAAAACAAAAACTGAACCTAAAGCTCAGAGTGATAAGAGCAGCGATGGCAACAGCATCAGCACTAACAGTATCAGCACTAACAACTATATGATACAAAATAACAAACAAATAGCATATGTGTATTGGAATGACATAAACGAGTTGGTTGACAGACTTAGACTTTTAGTGGCTTCCCAAGTTGCAGGCAATAATTCTCATAACAACGAAATTCAGTCAATCTTGGAAGAACTAAAGGAAGCTAGTGTTATCACCTAGTATGTCCACAACCATGAAGTGTCACCGACAACAACACCAACGTAACGCTGAACCACATGTTAAGAATTCTATAAATGTATTCCAACAAACGGGCAAGAGTTTACATACTTGTACTTAGAATCAAATAAAAGTCTTTGTTAAAATTAAGGTGTTTTATTTAATAATAATAATAACAATTAAAAAGTATGTCGTAAAGCAATAATATCCTGAACAAACTTCTCTTGTGGTACATCTGCTATCTGTAGGTTGTTTCTATGTGCTGTAAGGTATTTCACTTCAGTCTTTATTCTGTTAAAGAGATTTACTGAATTTGGATCATACAACTTGTTTAGGATCACTTGGGCGTTGGGGTGTTTATTTTTAAAGTTCCTGACAGCTCTTGGGAAACTTTTCTTTTGTGTTCTTACAGCATGATATGGATAGGTGGCTTCTTTCTCGTTTCTTGCAAGTAAACCAAACACACTTATTTTTCCCGGGTTACTAGGCTTTGGGGATATATCTTCAAGATGTTCTGTGACTTTAGCATTTGTTTCTCGCATACGCTGCACTTCATCATCTATCTCCATTAATTTCACTTAAATCTCCTCTAGGTTGTCCTAGTATTTCTGATCAAATTCGCTTAGGAAAAAATCAAAAATAATTTGGTTGCATTTGTCATAGAACTGATTGGATATCCAACAAGCCAAATTTACGATCAAATCTTTGCACACATATGTACCAGATATCAAGTCGTTTACAGTCTGAGTTCCACCCATTTTTACCAAGTATGTAGCGGTTGTCGGTGTTAATTGAAATGTTGCATCAGTTTCTAGGGGTTCGGTATTCCGGCCCCCTGGAGAAGACTCTAAGTGGGCTCCTTCGGTTGGAACATTTGGGGTATCGGTATTCCGTTGGTCCAAATGTGCCTTTAGCTGACTGTTGTGATAGGCAATCAACTCTTTAGTTTTCTTATTTTCCAACCAATGTCTGAATCTTTTCTCACAACTCTTACACAATTTTGCGGCATTGAAATAATCAGTGTTCTTATCGATAATAACTTGAAAGTTTCCAAATAGACCACACCAGAAGTTGTCTTTAATTTGCTGGTAACACACATCACTTAATGTAACCATTTTGAAACAGACTTGAAGAGAGCAAACTGAAGCACGTCTTTTCTCTGCGACAACTCAATTGTAAATGAGCTTAAAGCGAACTCTAACAGAGAAACTAGGTCATAGGCAGAAAATGACAAGAGTAGGTATAGATAGGGGGTTCTGGGACCACCTTCCACCTCCCACCTCCCGCTACTAAGCATGCGCGTGACGTAACAATAATGGCGGTTGTATTAAGGATGGCGTAAGATACAAAATGAGATGACGTAATCCAAGATGGCGGCCAAGATGGCCGACCGAAAGTGAAAAACCCGGGGAATTTAAAATTTTAGCCGGTAGGTGGCACCACCTATCAAAGTAAGAGGCTCCGCCATTTTGATTTTTACAAAAAGTGGCGTAACAGATATGGCGGTTGGCGCAAGCGCAAACCCAACTTTTTAATTTTTAGTTAAAGTCCTAAGTGTGGGGTGTCATTTTACTCGGCTTGGCAAGCATAATTCAAATTTAATATTTGCGCATGCGCGAACCCAAATTTTGGAGTTTTTGGCCTGAGCCTTAGGTGTTTGGTATTAGGTTGGGGGAACAGATTTTAAAAATGCGAATGCCAGGCATGCCACACATAACAGCAAACAAAAATCCTAAGAATGTTAAGACCAGACATGGCAACATAGCAACAACTGCAAACTATAACCTCGACTACAACATGTAACAGGAAATGAGTCATGTCCTGTTACATGATGTCATTTAACGAAAACAAGATCTTAGCACTTTAAGGTGGAAAATAAAACAACTAATTTAAATACAATTAATTTATTAGGATTAATTCACAAGACTTACATACTAAAATATTACATAATAGCTCTTACAATACCAGTTAAAGGTTTATATTCAAATACACAATCATGAATAACTAAACAGTAAGCTTTGGTTCTATTGGGAAAATTGTTTTTGCTCATAAACTCCACTTTGATGTCCACTGTTGACGACTTGATTGACTCATTCTGGTGCTGACAGTTGATTACAAATAGAGCTCAATCTTTGAACTCATCATAATTTAAGAGAGGCTCTGCTATGTTCTTATAACAAAAACTTTTTTGAAAATCTGTGTACATCTGGTAGGCTTCAACATATTTAGATTTTTCGAAATCCATATTCATAGATTCATAAGGGTAGCATTCTGAATTTAGCAACACTCGTTGATCTACCATACCAATATTATCAAAAAAGTCACCTTTCTTGCTTACATTGTCTTTTAGATCTGTTTGAAATGATATAATCACATATCTAGGTCTTTCTAAGTTTGTTGCAGTTGTAACAGACCACACATCTTTATTAATATCTCTAAGCGCTGGTAGCTCATATATATCCCATTTGCGATATACTAAAAATATAGATGTGTCTTTTGCAATTTTATCCATCAGCTCCAACTTCATTTTATCGTTTGAAAATACATGTTTAGCTTGTAAAAACATGTTGGTTACAGTAATTTTAGATCTTGCACTACCAGTACTGTAATATTTGTTGACATTACTTCGAACTCGAAATCGGAAAGTATGTTTACCGCAGAGAACTCCTTTAAAGTGATAGAAGAAACTGAAGAGGAACCAAAGAGGCAGGAGCAAGTGAAACTTGTTATCGTTTAAGGTGATATGATCTGACGATACATTCAACCCGGCATTGCTAAGAGATTTGGCTTCATTCTTGCTAAACGAAAGCAGGGTTTTGATGGTTGTTGTGGTGTATGGGTCTCGTACTCGCTCCACTTCCTTGTTATTTAATTCATAGGTTACAGATTCAAACAGAGCCGCTCCTCCATTATTTGACATATAACACTCACCATCAGCATTTTGTATTGCTAAAGGTTCCAGAGCACCTTCGATTATTAGAACCGACTCTGCTAGACATACAAATGCATCTTGTTGATTGATGTTTATTTCGACTTCATCACTATTACCAAATGATTTAGTTGATGAATAGTAAGACCGAAGTTCTTCTCGATCAATAGAATCGTCAAACTCGGGGTCTTTGAATATTTTGAGTTTTGATGACATGATAACCAAGACTTTTAAGGAACTTAATATTATCGGAGCGAAGTGTACACTTGCTTAGAAAATCTTAACATTCGCCCAAACGAATCATCAGCTTCAAAACTTTTTTTCACATCTAATGGTGTTCGGATTAGGTCTTAGAATCAAAGCTAGTTGCTTTTGTTCATGTGTGGCTGTAGCACCAACAAGTTCATTTTGAAGCAAGTTTTCCAAATGTGTTATTTCACCAGTAGGTATCGTGATGGTTCTCCAAGCACCTCCTTCTTTTACATAAAATTTATTTTTACCTTTATATATGTTAGGTATGTTGTTGTATGTGTGAATTAAGTCATTCAATACTAAAAATAAAAATGTTACAGTTTCAACTAACTTTGAAAAGATATTTAGTGAATTCAGCAGCGAGATTTACACAAAAGCTTTGGAGTTTGCAGAAGCCGAAAGTGGATGGATGTTGGAGCGACTAATGTGGTCGGAAATAAATATTAATAAACACAGTTTTAAGCCGTAGAGTGGGGTTAACATCTATAAATTGTCGTACATACACTCTTAAGCTCATTCAAAATTTAGTTTGCTTAGAAGTAAGACATGCTTCATTCTGTTCTTGAGTATAGTGTGTTTAAAATGGCTACATTATGTGATGTGTGCTACCAGCAAATTAAAGACAACTTCTGGTATGGTTTATTTGGAGACTTTCAATTAATTATTGATAAGAACACTGGTTATTTTAATGCAACTAAACTATGTAAAAATGGTGAGAAAAGATTCAGACATTGGTTGGAAAATAAGAAAACTAAAGAGTTGATTGCCTATTACAACGGTCAGCTAAAGAAGCATTTAGGTATCCAGAATACTGATACCCTAAATATTTCAACCGAAGGAGCCCACTTAGAGTCACATCTAGGGGGCCGGAATTCCGGCCACCTAGATGTGCCGGAAGCAACATCTCAACTAACACCTACAACCGCTACATACTTGGTGGATTTTGGTGGAACACAGACTGAAAACAACTTGATATCTGGTACATATGTCTGTAAAGATTTGATATTAAATTTAGCCTGTTGGATATCTAATCCTTTCTATGAAAAGTGCAACCAAATTATTTTTGATTTTTTCGTCAACGAATTTAATCAAAATACAAGGAAAACCTTAAAGAAATTGAAGTGAAATTAATGGAGATAGAGGATGAAGTGCAATGTATGCGAGAAGCAGATGCTAAAGTCACAGAACATCTTGAAGATATATCTCCAAAATAAAGCAATCCCGGAAAAATAAGTATGTTTGGTGTACTTTCAAGAAATGAGAAAGACGCTAAGTACCCGTATCATGCTATACGAACCCAGAAGAAGAGTTTTAGAAGATCCGTCAGGAGTTTTAAAAATAAACATCCCGATTCCGAAGTGATTCTAAACATGTTGTATGATCCAAATTCTATAAATATCTTTAATAGAATAAAGGCCGAAGTAAAATACCTCAAGACTAATAGAAACGATCTGCAGATATTTTATGTACCACAGGAGAAGTTTATTCAGGATATTATCGATTTACTTCATAATTTTTAATTGCTCACTTGACTTAATTGTATGTATGTAACAATATGGAGAAATAAAACACACTAATTTTAATAACGACTTTTATTTTATTCTAAGTATATTAATACATTAAATATATAAGTAAGCTTATTTAACATCATCTGAATTTATCCAAGAATTATGAGATTTATCAAAGCTCAACCATTTTACATAGAGTTTATTGCCTTTCTTCCTCAAGATGCGTTCAACCAGATAGATGTCTGTTTGTTTAGTCTTTTGTAGTTCTTCCTCGTAAAACCCTCCACTGGTGGTCTTTAAGGAACTTGACTTTGGGTTTCTTTTCTGGTATATCATCAGAAGTTTCTTCTTTGATTTGTTCAGTCGTTGGTTGCAGTTTAAGTACCGATGTGTTTTTAGATATTTTACTTAGTGGTTCAACAATTGGTTTATATAAACGTTGCAGGACCTCATCATTCTCAACTCTACCAAGCTTAAGCATTACATGTTTTTTTCGAATGTTTTCGGCAAGTTGTAAAATCTTTTTCTTGATTTTTCTCTCTTGTTTACCCATCACCTCCATCTTGCTAAAGTTATTTGTTTCAGATCGTGTTAAGAGATGCAAACTGTTCGGTGGTTTAAGGTATACTAGCTTTGAATTGGTTCTATGTCTACCTATCTAGTGTTAGGTATCTAACACAACAACAGGTAGACAACTACCTGCTAGATATCTGTCCTGTCAGACAGGTTGTTAGACAGGTTGTTAGACAAGTTGTTAGACAGGTTGTTAGACAGGTTGTTAGACAGGTTGTTAGACAGGTTGTTAGACAGGTTGTCTGTCTTGTTAGATAGTTGGTTGACATCTCTTTGTTGTTGTTGTTGGTTGTAGTCAATTAGATTAATATGTAGCTATCGAATCCTTTTCTATATCTCCCTCTGTGGACTTCGTTTTCTTTTACAATCACCAACACACCATACTTATTGTCTTTCCAACACTCGCAACATATATTTTTAAATTGTTTACAGTCCATATCTGTCGTTACATGATCGTCGTAAATGTGTTTTAAATTGGTTTCGTCTTGTTTGAAGAGAATCAACACATTAGCGTTATCACATATTAGATGTTTCGGTATTCGAGTATATGCTTGAAAGAGATAGAACGAATCAATATTCTTATGTCTTCCCATACTAAAGTATGTTCTCATTTTATCCTGTTTCTCACAAGCTACATCATCAAATATAAACACAGAGTTACCCAAGGCTTCTGCTGGATCTAATATTTCATCGTTTTCACTATATGGATAGTAACCAACATCTTTTATTGTCTCCAACACATCCTTTAACATCTTGTATTTGGGTTGATATAAAGACTTTGAATATACATACACGTTATCAAACTTTAAACCATTCGGTTCAAACAATAAACTTAGCATAACATTTGTTTTACCACACCCACTCGGGCCACATATGATACATCTAACTGTGTTTGGCAAGAGAGGGCCATGTTTTCGTTGTTGTTCTGATGATGTATCAACAACATCGTCTATATTTGTAATAGGTAAGACAGAAGCGTGTTTAATGGTACGCATCTTGACTTAAACTAAACTATATTTTCTGTAAGTATAAATATATAGACAGATGCAAGTGAGTCATATAGCCAGTATCAATGTTGGTGTGCCAGGGTGAAGGTCTTGTAAACACAGCTATTAACAAGCTAACCGTAGAGTTACACATACCTGGTTATCAATTTTGTGGTCCTGGTACTAAACTTAAAGAACGTCTTGTTAGAGGTGATCAAGGTGTCAATCTGCTAGACCGTGCTTGTCGAGACCACGACATCACTTACTTTCAATCAAAAGAGTTGAGTGATAGACATCGAGCCGACGAGGTGTTGGAGAACCAAGCGTGGGAGAGAGTCAAGTCAAAGGACGCAAGTTTTGGTGAAAAGTTAGCCGCTTGGAGCGTTACAAACACCATGAAAGTTAAAAGAAAGCTTGTGTTGTTGCAAGATATTACGAAATAATAAAGAGGAATTGTTTACAATAAAGTTAGATTTTAAATTATACCAGACAAATAAGAGATGCACTCACCTGTGTAATGGACTGTATCTTCACGTGGGTTTTAGGGTCTTCTTTGGAGGTCGGGCGACTATCTTCGCCCCAACTGAGGCAAAAAATTATGTAACAAGAAAATTAGACCAGAAAATCTGGAGCACATCCCTAGTCTGGAGTACTAGCAGTTTTCAGGACGACTGATTCTAACGCAGTGACGCTGGTTTACGTCGCGAGAGAGAGAGAGAGAGGCTGTCACAAAATCTGCCCCCTCTCCTCCTCTCAGTGGTGCCAACCACGGCGAGCAGCAATCCCTAAATGTCTGGCGGCAATTTCAAATTCAAAAATATATACAAACTTGCATCAACATTCCGCCCACCAAATAAGGACTACTTATTTCCGATTAAAAAATGCAAAGATTAAATTAAATTGGTAGATACACACTATAACTAACTATACAAATGGGAGATGCGTACTGGCCGTTTACTGCGAAGGTAAAGGGCACAGCTTGGTCATAGGACGATCTAAAATACTTGTGCTTGTTCGTACTTGAGCGACACGGGCAACGCCATCACGACCCGGATAGAGTTTCAATATGCGCCCTAACTTCCACACAAGCGGAGACACTGTGTCATCTTTGATGACAACGAGAGTACCAATCGAAGGAGCTTCTTGGGGGGTAGACCACTTATTGCGCTGCTGCAAGGTGTGCAAATATTCACTTTTCCAGCGTTTCCAAAAATCTTGATGCATTCTGGAAACAAGTTGCCAACGAGAAAGTCTGGTAAGTTTGACATCAGTCACGTCTGGGTCAGGTGGGGCACAAAGAGGCTCCATGGTCAAGAAGTGCGCAGGGGAAAGCGATGTCATGTCATTGGGGTCTGTACTAAGACTACAGAGCGGTCGGGAATTAAGAACTGCTTCAATCTGTGCCAGAACAGTGGTCAGTTCCTCGAATGTCAGAACCTCTGTGCCAACAACACGACGCAAGTGAGTTTTAATGGAACGAACCCCTGCTTCCCACAGTCCTCCAAAGTGCGGCGCTGCTGGGGGATTCCAATGCCACTCAATTGACAAGGAATCAGTCACCTGATGTGCGTATGAAACCAACAATCGGTTGGCCCCGACAAAATTAGTGCCGCAGTCACTGTAGACATTGTCACAACGACCTCTTCGAGCCACAAAGCGCCGAAAAGCAGCAAGAAAAGCCTCCGAGGTGAGGTCTGATACCGATTCAATATGCACAGCCTTTGTGGTCATGCAAACAAAAATACACACATATGCCTTCGCACTTCTGACACCACGATATCTTCCCTGGGTAACGAGAAATGGACCGGCAAAATCAATTCCAGTGTGAGAGAATGGTTTCAGCTGAGAAACTCTTACTGGAGGAAGATCCCCCATTACAGGTGTCAAAGTTACCGGGCGAACACGGAAACAACGATAACATTGCCCAAGCACACTATTAATTGCCCGGCGGGCCGAAAGAATCCAAAAATTTTGTGACAACAAATACTGCAAGGTACGAGGTCCAGGATGTAAGTGTTTCTGATGGACACTACGAATCACCAAGTCAGTGAGCAAGTGTGAACGTGGCAGAAGCATGGGATGCTTTGCATCAAACGACAAGTCCGAGCATCTAAGTCTACCGCCCACCCTGAGAACACCATCCCTATCCACAAATGGGGCCAGCCTACGGATAGACTTTACACAAGGTCGACCATGCTCAATGTCACGCATTTCCCTCTCAAACGCCAACCTTTGTACTGCTTTAACAAGAAAAGTCAGTGCAGTGTAAAGCTCCGCCTCACTCAATGCGCCCGAAATTCTGTCCTTCCGGGGTAATTTCAGATTTTTGACAAACCTCATACTGTAAGCAATGATACCTTGAATTTTCCTCAGCGAAGAATACCCTTCTAACAAATTCAGCGGCCAATCACACGAAACAACCTTTGTCATCATGACATCCGACATCATGACATCGGACTCTTCACCTAAAGATTCTGCGCTAATCCATGTATCGGATGGTTCGGACAAGAAAGCCGGACCCGTCCACCATAGCGGGTGATTGAGAAGCTCATTAGGAGTAAGTCCGCGCGATGCACAATCTGCAGGGTTGATTAACCCCGAAACATGTGACCAGCAACCAGGGGGTACCTTTTCTTGTATGAGCGCCACTCTATTGGCCACAAACGTTTTCCATCGATGGGGAGATGACTTAATCCACTGAATGGCAACTGTGGAATCAGACCAGCAAAATATATTATCAATAGAAATAGTCTTTCGGTATGTAACCTGAACGAACTCCATCAACTCTGCTAACAAGGCTGCTGCACAAAGCTCCAATCGGGGTACTGATACTTTTTTTAGTGGGGAGACACGAGACTTAGCACACAAGAGAGATATCTTTATGGCTCCGCTGGCGGATACAACACGAAGATAAATTACGGCCCCATAACCAAGCTCAGACGCATCCGAGAATCCATGCAATGTAGAAGAAGTAGTACCTTCAGCAGACACATACCGCGGAATTGACAACGATGACAAACAAGAAAGTTGCGATTTGTATGTGTCCCACCTGGATTCGACTTCTAGTGGTGGTTTTTCATCCCACGAAATGCCTAGCTGCCACAGGAACTGCATCAGCTGCTTCGCAGAGAGGGTGAGGGGAGACAAGAAACCCAAAGGATCAAAGATTCTAGCAAGCTCTGACAGTATGTTACGCTTGGTGCATTTGCGTTCAATTGGATGTACCTTGTACGAGAAGCAGTCAGTCATTGGACACCACTGTAGTCCTAAAATCTTGACAGACACTAAGTCATCAGAGTCGAAACACAGAGATTGCTGATGACTACTGGGGAGAGACGCAAGAAATTCGGGATCATTGCTTGCCCATTTTCGCAACTCAAATCCAGCCTCTCCGAGCATTCCTATCAGTTGAGATTTCACTTCAATTGCAGAATTGGAATCTGGCACACTAGTTACTATGTCATCCACGTACGTGTCAGACCTTATGACGTCTGCTGCAAGAGGATATTTACCACCTAAATCTGTTGCCACCTGTAAGAGGGTCCTAATGGCAAGATAGGGGCTAGAAGCAACACCAAAGGACACTGTATTGAGTCTGAACTCTTGCACTGGCTCAGAATTGGAAAACCGCCAAAGAATGCGCTGGAAGTCCCTATGCTCCTCTGCCACCAATACTTGCAGAAACATTTGCTTAATGTCTGCAGTAAAGGCGACTCGATGAGCCCGAAAATTCAACAGGACTGTCACAGTATCCTGCTGCAACTTGGGTCCAACCAATAGGGTGTTGTTGAGCGAGACGCCATTTGAGGTCTTAGCACTGGCGTCGAACACCACCCGTAACTTTGTAGTGGTACTTTCGGGTTTCAAGATACAATGATGAGGGATGTAGTAGACGGCACTAGGATGTGATACCTTACACGACACAGGAGACATGTGCCCATCGCTCAGATACTCACGCATGAAAGCCACATACTTTCTACGGATATCTGACTCTTTGGACAATCGTCTCTCTAGAGCATGAAGCCGTCTCAATGCCATGGAATGTGACTCACCCAGATCTGGCATCCCATCACGAAATGGCAGGCCCACGACATATCTACCATTAGAGTCACGTGAATGAGTGTCCTGGAAGATCTTCTCACACAGGGCATCTTCCGGACTCGCTAATGTGCACTGAGGCACTTGCTCCAATTCCCAAAATTGTCTGAGAGTTTTGTCCAGAGAAACATCGACCGACGTACAAAAGGAATCAACCACTAAATTCGATTGGGCTGGTACACTACCCAAGATTACCCAACCAAACACTGTATTGATAGCAGTAGGTTCCTGATCCTTACCCTTTCTAAGTCCCGGTAACAATGCCATTGCATATATATCAGCACCCAATAAAATATCAATGTCCCCTGGCTGACCAAAAGTATCATCCGCTAAAGCAAGGTCTTTGATATGATTCCAGACATATGATTGTACGTCCGTTGAAGGTGCCTTGTCGCAGATTCTGGGAACCACAATAGCATCGATATCGAAACTAGGATTAGGTTTGTCCCGAGGTCTCAACCTAAATGAAGTAACCCCCAAATCAGTAACGGTGGCCATCTGATTTATCCCCTGAATTGGAACAGAAGCATGTGACTTCGACAGAGAAAGTTTGCTTACAAGGCGCTGCGTAATGAAATTTGCCTGACTTGCACAATCGAGCAGCACACGACATCTATGATACACCCCATAAGCATCACACACATCCACTTTACATGTGGCAAATAATACAACAGGGAAGCTGGGAAGCGTGCTTGTCAATACGACTTGACCGGTTACTTGGTCGGGTCTGTTATCACCTTGCTCACATGTTTGTGTATCAGTCTGACCAGAGCTTGATGTAAAATGCAAATATGTGATGTTTCCTAGTACAAACACGACAATTAAATTTCGAGGTACACCCTGCGAGTTTGTGAGACCCAGCCAGACAATTATAGCACAGACTTTTCCTCTTCACTAAGGTATGACGATCCTTAGGAGACATTTCTAAGAACCTGTCACATTTCGTCAATGAGTGTTCCCCCTGGCAACACACACAAGAAATTGATGAATCTGACTTACTAACACTAGTCACCAAAGAAGTGGTTGGTTTCGGCTGCACGAACTGTTTCCCTTTCAACATTTGAGGACCCTTCTTCGCTGAGACCGGTGCTACGGTTAGCGCAGATGTTTCAAGAGCCTTGCACTGTTTTTCTAAAAAATCACTAAGGTGCGAGTACGTGGGGACCTCACAGTCACCAAACTGTATTTCAAATTGCTTTCGGATAGAGGAATCTAACTTTTGCAAAAGGAAATTGAATTTCGTAAAGTCCCACAAATCATACTGCTGCTCTTGATATAAATCTAACGCACATACGTTTTCAGTAAATGTTGTCAACAAATTCCTTAAATCTCGAGATGAATCGCCTGACACCTTCGGAGCATTAAGAAGAGCTAACCAGTAATTCGTAAGCAACACACGTTTATTTTCATACCTTGAAACTAGCGAATTATATGCCACTTGGTAATTATCCGAAATGAGGGGTAGGTTTTGAACTATTGAAGCTGGTTCTTTTGTCAAGGAAGCAAGAAGATACTGGAAACGCTCAATATCTGACAAAGTGTCATTTTCATGAATCAGAGTCCTAAACAAATCGAAAAAACGTGGCCACTGACCAATCGCCCCGTCAAATTTCGGAATATCGATCTTAGGCAATCGAACATTACGTCTGCCACCCGTTCCACTATCAGAGTGAGCCTCATTATCGAGCGACTTAGCTACATCGGCAGCATCAGCAGTAACCTTACCACAAATTTCAAAATAGATTGACTTGATGCTGTACTGTATGTTGTCGAAGTCTGTCTGAATCTCCGATTGTAAAGCCAAATTATCCTTATCCTTCATTAAAGACACAATGTCCAGATGTAAAGAATCAAACAAATTTACAGAATCGTTAAGACCTTGGTATCTGATTCTAAATTCATTCCTTTTTGTGGGTTCAGCCTTGGCGTCTAATGCAAACCTTGATAGGTGTTGCACTCGATTCATAACAGAGTTACGTTTATTTATCAACTTTTCCACCTCCATTTCAAAAATGACAAAAAACGAAAAGGCAAACTAGAAAAGACTGATATAACCTGAACCCAATCGGATGATAACCACGTGTTTCACGTCGAAAAAAACACGTTTCAAACAAGTAACAGAGCTCGAAAATCGCCGATTGCGAGACACTGAAAAACAAAACAATTTTGACGCTAAAAGGCCGTAAAACAAATTAAACAAGCAAAACAATTACACTAACACGGATTTGCCGACCCGAACACGTGTTCTAACCAAACCCTGGAGGCTATAAATTACGATTTTTAACAACAAAACCGCCAAACACGTGTGCATAAATTCACGATATGAACACCCACAAGTGTCAATTCTAATCAAACAAGCATCGGCTTCGATGGACCAAAATGTTGTTGCAAGATATTACGAAATAATAAAGAGGAATTGTTTACAATAAAGTTAGATTTTAAATTATACCAGACAAATAAGAGATGCACTCACCTGTGTAATGGACTGTATCTTCACGTGGGTTTTAGGGTCTTCTTTGGAGGTCGGGCGACTATCTTCGCCCCAACTGAGGCAAAAAATTATGTAACAAGAAAATTAGACCAGAAAATCTGGAGCACATCCCTAGTCTGGAGTACTAGCAGTTTTCAGGACGACTGATTCTAACGCAGTGACGCTGGTTTACGTCGCGAGAGAGAGAGAGAGAGAGGCTGTCACAAAATCTGCCCCCTCTCCTCCTCTCAGTGGTGCCAACCACGGCGAGCAGCAATCCCTAAATGTCTGGCGGCAATTTCAAATTCAAAAATATATACAAACTTGCATCAACAGCTTGGTATAGGTCTTGATGTAACCAACTCAAAACCGAAGAAGAAAGTTTCCTTTAAAAACATTCTTAGTCTGATTGGAGAAGTTATAAAAGACAGAAACCTTATTCCACCAGAGAATGCCGTGTTTGATATCGCTCATGCAATTGTTAAAGAGATTGGTGGGCGTAAGAATGTGTTGAAATCTCGAGTTATTCCAATACCTAAAAACGGAGGCTTCCTCCCACTGTTACCTCTTATATTTGGTGGTCTATCGGCACTTGGAGCTCTAGGTGCTGGTGCTGCTGGTATTGCTAAAGCCATAAACGATGCTAAAGCGGCTAAACACAAACTGAAGGAAGAAGAACGTCACAACAAAACAATGGAAGCTATCACAATGGGTAAGAGAGGTAGTGGTTTGAAATTAAAACCGAAATGCAAGAGACTCGGCAAAGGTCTGTATCTGAAGAAACAACGTGGTGGTTATGGTTTGTATCTACAAAAGCCAAAAAACGAATAGGTCATTTACCAGCAAGACCTCTATCAAATGTAGATCTTGTAAAATTTGCTGGTAAAATGAAAATCCCATATTTTAGAGGTGTATACATGCGAGATACTCTACCTCGCAAAGGTCCACATAAAAATTAATCATTCATCATGAATTTGCAAACCAACAAGGAGCCTGGTAGTCATTGGGTTGCAGTTAGAAAGCGTGGTGATATGGTCGAGTACTTTGACTCATATGGAAACTTAAAGCCACCAGTCGAGTTGCAACGTTACCTTAAAGACTCTACTCTAATGTATAATCAAGATGTGCATCAAACATATAATACTTATAATTGTGGTCACTTATGTTTAAAAATTTTAAATAAAAGACTCAAACAGTAACCTGTGTGTATCAGTAATGTCGCAAACCTTTGTGTTGAAAGACCGCAGCTCCCATCTGTCAACAGACTACGATCTACCAATTGAATTGGATCCTGGTGGTAGTTATGCTGTTGATTTGATAGGCTTTAACACATACAACATACCTAACATATATAAAGGTAAAAATAAATTTTATGTAAAAGAAGGAGGTGCTTGGGGAACCATCACGATACCTACTGGTGCATATGAAATAACACATTTGGAAAACTTGCTTCAAAATGAACTTGTTTGTGCTACAGCCACACATGAACAAAAGCAACTAGCTTTGATTCTAAGACCTAATCCGAACACCATTAGATGTGAAATAAAGTGTTTCACAAGTATCAGTTTTGAAGCCGATGATTCGATTGGGCGAATGTTAGGATTTTCAAAGCAAGTTCTTCGACCAGGTATCTTCCATGAATCTGATTTACCTGTTGAAATAGTGGATGTTAAACAGATTCGCATAGAAACTAATATTGTGTTTGGGTCCTACTATAATGGGAAACCTTCACATACGTTATATGAGTTTGCACCGATGGTTGATCCTGGTTATGCAATCGACATCGAACCTAAGAATCTAATTTATTTACCAGTGAAGAAGCAAGAGATTTCAAATATAAGCATCGACATCGTGAATCAAGATTCAGTTCCTGTAAACTTTCAAGGTGAAGAGGTGTCTGTTCGTCTGAACCTTAAAAAGATTACCTAGAATGCTAGTCTTTAAGGATATAAAAGCAAGTGAATCTACCAAAACAAGTTCAGTATAGTCAACCACTTCAAAGTGTACACTTCGCTCCAATAATATTCAGTTCCTTAAAAGTCTTGGTTATCATGTCATCAAAACTCAAAATATTCAAAGACCCCGAGTTTGACGATTCTATTGATCGAGAAGAACTTCGGTCTTACTATTCATCAACTAAATCATTTGGTAATAGTGATGAAGTCAAAATAAACATCAATCAACAAGATGCATTTGTATGTCTAGCAGAGTCGGTTTTAATAATCAAAGGTGCTCTGGAACCTTTAGCAATACAAAATGCCGATGGTGAGTGTTATATGTCAAATAATGGAGGAGCGGCTCTGTTTGAATCTGTAACCTATGAATTAAATAACAAGGAAGTGGAGCGAGTACGAGACCCATACACCACAACAACCATCAAAACCCTGCTTTCGTTTAGCAAGAATGAAGCCAAATCTCTTAGCAACGCCGGGTTGAATGTATCGTCAGATCATATCACCTTAAACGATAACAAGTTTCGCTTGCTCCTGCCTCTTTGGTTCCTCTTCAGTTTCTTCCATCACTTTAAAGGAGTTCTCTGCGGTAAACATACTTTCCGATTTACAAGAGCTCGAAGTGATGTCAACAGTTATTACAGTACTGGTAGTGCAAGATCTAAAATTACTGTAACCAACATGTTTTTAAAAGCTAAACATGTATTTCCAAACGATAAAATGAAGTTGGAGCTGATGGATACAATTGCAAAAGACACATCTATATTTCTAGCATATCACAAATGGGATATATATGAGCTACCAGCGCTTAGAGATATTAATAAAGATGTGTGGTCTGTTAAAACTGCAACAAACTTAGAAAGACCTAGATATGTGATTATAGCATTTCAAACAGATCGAAAAGACAATGTAAGCAAGAAAGGTGCTTTTTTGATAATATTGGTATGGTAGATCCTCGAGTGTTCCTAAATTCAGAATGTTACCCTTATGAATCTATGAATATGGATTTCGAAAAATCTAAATATGTTGAAGCCTACCAGATGTACACAGATTTTCAAAAAAGTTTTTGTTATAAAAACATAGCGGAGCCTCTCTTAAATTATGATGAGTTTAAAGATCGAGCTCTATTTGTAATCGACTGTCAGCACCAGAATGAGTCAATTAAGTCGTCAACAGTGGACATCAGAGTGGAGTTTATGAGCAAAAACAATTTTCCCAATAGAACCAAAGCTTACTGTTTAGTTATTCATGATTGTGTATTTGAATATAAACATTTAACTGGTATTGTAAGAGCTATTATGTAATATTTTAGTATGTAAGTCTTGTGAATTAATCCTAATAAATTAATTGTATTTAAATTAGTTGTTTTATTTTCCACCTTAAAGTGCTAAGATCTTGTTTTCGTTAAATGACACCATGTAACAGGACATGACTCATTTCCTGTTACATGTTGTAGTCGAGGTTATAGTTTGCAGTTGTTGCTATGTTGCCATGTCTGGTCTTAACATTCTTAGGATTTTTGTTTGCTGTTATGTCTGGCATGCCTGGCATTCGCATTTTTAAAATCTGTTCCCCCAACCTAATACCAAAAACCTAAGGTTTAGGCCAAAAACTCCAAAATTTGGGTTTGCGCATGCGCAAATATTAAATTTGAATTATGCTTGCCAATCCGAGTAAAATGACACCCCACACTTAGGACTTTAACTAAAAACTTTTTGCAAAAATCAAAATGGCGGAGCTTCTTTGATTGGTGGTGCCACCTACCGGCTAAAATTTTAAATTCCCCGGGTTTTTCACTTCCGGTCAACCAGCTTGGCCGCCATCTTGGATTACGTCATCTCATTTTGTAGCTTACGTCATCCTTAATACAACCGCCATATTTGTTACGTCACGTGCATGCTCAGTAGCGGGAGGTGTAAGGTGGGAGGTGGTCCCAGAACCCCCTATCTATACCTACTGACAACTGATAACAACTGTATTCTAACTCTGCCACGGGTCTAACTCTTAAAAGTAGGTCACCTACCGGAAATGACAACTGATAACAACTGTATTCAAGCAAACTCTAACTATGCCACGGGTCTAACTCTGAAAACTAGGTCACCTACCGGAAATGACAACAGATAGCAAGTGTACAGACAAGTTCTAACACGCTAGCTGTATGTATCTAACTAGCTGTCGTGTCTGTCAAACATGTTATTCAAATCATATTTGTCTGTTTGTTTCGTGTGTGAAATTCAAATGTACCCGCCAAAACTGAGTAACACATATCTGTTTGTTATTCCACACATTTGTTAGTCTAAGCGAAGACATCTAACTACCATGACCTATATGTGTCATATATCCTTTCAAAACAACAGCGTGTACAAGCTCAAACAAGACTAAGGTGTCACACACACACACACACACACACACACACACACACACACACACACACACACACACACACACACACACACACACACACACACACACACACACACACACACACACACACACACACACACACACACACACACACACACACACACACACACACACACACACACACACACACACATACACGTATTGCAATGATTATGGCAACCGTGCAATGTACCAACAAATGGCGACTCAAACGATCTGAGTTGTAGTATACTAAGTTTGACGTTATAATGCTAGAAATATCGTCAGATCATCTATACACTCGCTGATTGGTGAGATATTTCGAGATGAGCAAGCGTGCATACAACAACATTGTGGCATCGGTTGCCATAAGTTCTGTGTATGAGTGTGAATATATATCAAGAAAATGGCAACTTTATGTGTGAACTATTAACAACATTGTGGCAACGGTCGCCACAAGTCCTGTGTATGAATGTGAATATATACCAAGAAAATGGCAACTTTATGTGTGAACTATTAACAACACTGTGGCATCGGTTGCCAAAAGTTCTGTGTATGAATGTGAATATATATATCAAGAAAATGGCAACTTTATGTGTGAACTATTAACAACATTGTGACATCGGTTGACATAAATTATGTGTATGTAATGTAAATATATATTAAGAAAATGGAAACTTTATGTGTAAACTATATGACAATATTGAGGCATCGGTTGCCATAAGTTCTGTGTATGAATGTGAATATATATCAAGAAAATGACAACTTTATGTGTGAACTATTAACAACATTGTGTCATCGGTTGTCACAAATTCGGTGTATGGCAGATGAATATATTATATATATATATATATATATATATATATATATATATATATATATATATATATATATATATATATATATATATATAAATCAAGAAAATGACAACTACTTGTATCAACTGTATATAACTATGAACGACTATGCGCTGTTGTGGCTTCGTGTTTAAGAAGGTAAACGTGCGTATTCTCAAGTCATAAGCTAGACTGTGTAGCAACATGCGGCATCTATATTTACAGGAGTTTGAGCATGGAAATTAGGAATTTTGATTGAGATTGTGTGCAAGTTATAACATGGTTTGCCAGCAAGCAAAGTGAATTTTCTTTAAAAAAAATCACTAATGGGGAGATCGCTACTTTTGAATTTTGAAATAATTTCTTCACATGAGCGCTAACTAGGCCCCCTAGAACACATATCTGGGGTCAGTTAAAATTTTTATATTTATGTTTATCTATCTATCTATCTATCTATCTATATATATATATATATATATATATATATATATATATATATATATATATATATACCTAACTTGTCGGTTTGTTGATTAATTTTTCCTGGGCAATCTGCTATCGCCATTTATTGCAAGACCTTTTCATGAGCAGATTTGAAACAGATCTTGAAAGTGAAAGTGGTTATTTTCCTAGTGTCGTTTCGTTACGTGGATGATATTTTTGCAGTGTTTAACACAAACATTTTCAGAATAGAAGATTTTATTGCCAAATTAAACAATAAATTTGATTCGATAAATTTTACCATCGAATCAGAAATTAATAATAAATTAGCCTTTCCAGATGTACTAGTTATCCAGAATAAAGATACTTTAGAATTCGATGTCTATAGAAAAGAAACCACCACTACAAGTTACATTCCGAACGGCTCAGATCATACGTACGAACAAAAAATGGGCAGTCTGCATTTTTTAGTAAACCGGTTAATTAATTTTCCTTTAAACAAAAGTACATATACAAAAGAATTAAATGATATTAAGAACGTGGCCGAATATAAGGGATACACTGCTTGCCTAGTGGAAAAATTATTCAATAAACAGACAACAACAAAAAATGTTGACGGAATCAACGACGTTTGGAAAAGAGAAATCCGAAAAAAAACTTTGTTTGATTACCATTTGAACCTCGAATCACGAGGGGTCTAGATAGCATTTAAAAAAAAGTCAACTTGCAGCTAACATTTTCGACAAAAAATACCTTTAAAAACTTGCTAGGTAATCCAAAAGACAAGGATAGAACGGCCAAAATGTCGGGAATTTATGAAATAAGTTGTAAATATTGTAATCTTAAGAACGTCGGACAAATAAAAAGATCGATTGGAATTAGATTCAAAGAACACGCCTGACCTATTTGGGATAATAATCATCACGTAAAGAAAATTAATAAAAAATTTTAGACAACAAGGACAACTAAACGCGTTCGAGAGTATATATTTTGCGAAATATAGTTACAATAAAAAATGTATGAACGTTTCACCACCGCCGATTACGAGTCACCTGATCGATTGCTTTGTAAAATAAATTCCCACGTTTCAACACGTCCTAGAGATAACATAAGAATACAGATATTTCTGCCAAAGGAAACTGTTAACTTAGTTGTCGTTGAACCTTCCCAAAATTAATAGAAATGGACACCTTTTAGATAATTTAATAAAGACAGTTCAAATACGTCGTCCGGCGATAAAAATATAATACACTGTAGAATGTGCCTGCGACTAGTTTCCCCTCTCAGTTTGGTCTCTTTACCTAAGATCCGGTATATAAAGTGATGTTAGTTTTTAAAGTAGTTAGAATTTTTCATCCTCTGATGGCGCTAACTTGGTTAGTGAAACGATCGTCAGGTCCTTTAAAATGTGTTGTGGTGATTTGGGTTCTCCAAGTGTAGTTATCAGTGCTCATCACAGGTTACAATCTTTACTTAGTATATCACCCTATATATGCATAGTGGATAATAAAATGATTTTTTTTTTTTTTTGACACATGGGAGACTAACCTACTCTTTTCATCAAATACAAAAATAGATGAATTGACGTCCTTCGGTTTCCAATAAATGCTTTGGCACGTTTGTTCTTCCTCATTGTTCCTATCAAGGTTAGCTTATTATATAACATTTTTCCGCGACATCGTGAGAACTAGCCTAATTATCTGTGGTACAATTTCTGTTTGAACCTTGAAGGGCTGTTGTAAGATAGAGGACCTATTGTGTAGGAATTGAATGTTGTTTTTCTCTACCTTCTCTATTGATATAAAGTTTAGCTGAGCAAAATAAAACTTCAGACCATACTTGTCTTGCTTGTTGGGTATGCATATTGTTACACTCTTCGGGGTTTTTTATTTGCTGATTAACAAAACACAGCTTTCCAAACCATTAATTTATTATAACTGACTATTTTCTAATAATAAACACACCAACTACGATATTTCTCTATTACCAAATGTCTATAGTTTATTTGTTGCCTTCTATCATTCCGCACAATCGCTTATTCACTTACTGACTACTCTATCTGCGGCTCATTTATTGATACCGTCTATAGTAGTTCTAGACCTTTCTACATGATTCCATATCTGTGACTTCTAGTGCCTTCTCGAAATATAATTCTAGCGTATTCACTGTTACCAAAACACTCTGCAAGCTGTCTGTGGCCATAGAGTTCATAAACTAAACTCTCATAGAGACGGATGTGAAACTGCCCCCTTCTTACATTCGACCCCTTCGTTCAGATTCTGACAGTTCTCTGAATGGTGTAAGCCTGTGCATATGGAATACATTCATCTGGCTCTTTGGGCTACTCTGAATGCGATAGACAACGTCCTTGATCCGTTTGACTAATTTTTACGGACCTTTCTATGATTTATATACTTTCGGTGACCGTCCCTGCGTCGTACTGGATTTTAAAATCATACCTGATCTCCTTCTTTCAAAACAGTCGAATTAGCTCGCACGTCATTACGGGTCTTCATGCGGTCGCTTTCTACTCGTATATTCATTCTCAGAGTGAATGAGTGGCCTATATCTCTTCTCTTCATTATATAGGAGCTCTCTTTAATCGAAGCTCTTACACTGCACTGGTTCTTCCGCCGATTTGCTCTTAACCTGGTGTTTCTACTTCAGCAAGAATCTCTGGAGGCCCTATTTTTCCCGTCGGCATCAGCTCTTTATAACAAATCTGTTCATTGGCCTTTTCTGGGTTTGCTTCACACCTACATGGCTCATACATGCTTTCTTGTATTTATCCAATAATTTCTTTTTTAGTTGCATCTGGCTGAATATATGGGACGTGTTTTCAACTCAAATTTGTCTGATAGCCGATTGTATTATTTTATTTATCTCGTCTCTGGTGGCTGTATCGTTAAATCCCAAACAGTTGATCAAAAACACAAATCGATTTTTGGACATAACCTCTCTAGAAATGGTGGTCCAAATTGAGTTGACCATATATCAGTCAGCGTAATATGAACCTTTTTCATTACTTAGATATAGTAATCCGGATAAGGCACACATTTCAACATTATTTGTTGCACCAGTATACTGTTGCTTACCTTTGTCACGAGTCTTCATACTTTCAATTTCAGCATTGGTATATAATTATATTACAATTACTGTATCCAAAATGTTTTCTGTAATAAATATTTCATATTTTTTTACGTCAAATATAAATCTCTTTTTACAGTTCTTGTGCTTCTGCGGTGGAAGTTATGCAGATATCATTTATGTTCATTTTTTGGAATATACTGTTTTTCTAACTACTGGGAGGTTTATGGATGGCACAGCTCTGCCAAATATAATTTGTTGATTCTGGAGCAACTGCATCAAATTCATCTTCTTCCAAGCTTTCGTTTTCTTCAAAGC
Organism: Tillus elongatus; assembly: GCA_964006375.1. Lineage (NCBI taxonomy): Eukaryota > Metazoa > Arthropoda > Insecta > Coleoptera > Cleridae > Tillus > Tillus elongatus. The sequence continues at coordinate 71,854,023 of OZ023269.1, read as the reverse complement.
CTCCATTCTCGCTGCCCTCTCTTTCTACAATATCGTCATCGTCACCATTGTCAATTTCGTCTATAGATACTCAGTTTGCTGATATAAAGCAAGGTAGTTATTGTCGCGTATGTGCCTTTTTACTCCCAAAGATTAGAAAAGTCAAATTTGTGCTTTTCATTATAAACATGTAGTGGTTCTATGCGGTTATTTACAGTGGTACTATGTTAAGTCTGAATAAGTTGATTATACTTTCATGTTAAATATCGACATACATCACAAGACATTTTAAAGACGTCATCTGTCATTTTTATTATATTTGCTTTTTGATTAAAACACCATAACATAGCAACGAGTTTTTATTTATAGTTGTCAGAAATACGTATAAGTAAATTCCATTTTCTCCTATGTGCTTATGCTGTCAAGCAGCGAAACCGGTAAGAAAGAAGAAACCCAACATTTGTCAAGCCAGAAATAAAGTTTCTGTATCTGAATTTAGTATGGGATGGTTTCAGCAAGTAAGGAAACAGCAATTAATGCATTTAAATTTTCTTTGGTCCTTCGACTTGACATTAGTTCCGACATTGTAAAGATAGTATAAACTTCACATACGAGAAGCAACATAACCATGTATATATATATATATATATATATATATATATATATATATATATATATATATATATATATATATACATGGTTATGTTGCTTCTCGTATGTGAAGTTTATACTATCTTTACAATGTCGGAACTAATGTCAAGTCGAAGGATTTAACCGTTGAATAGCAACGTGGAGTCGTCGGCTATGTTATGGTGTTTTAATCAAAAAGCAAATATAATAAAAATGACAGATGACGTCTTTAAAATGTCTTGTGATGTATGTCGATATTTAACATGAAAGTATAATCAACTTATTCAGACTTAACATAGTACCACTGTAAATAACCGCATAGAACCACTACATGTTTATAATGAAAAGCACAAATTTGACTTTTCTAATCTTTGGGAGTAAAAAGGCACATACGCGACAATAACTACCTTGCTTTATATCAGCAAACTGAGTATCTATAGACGAAATTGACAATGGTGACGATGACGATATTGTAGAAAGAGAGGGCAGCGAGAATGGAGGCTTTGAAGAAAACGAAAGCTTGGAAGAAGATGAATTTGATGCAGTTGCTCCAGAATCAACAAATTATATTTGGCAGAGCTGTGCCATCCATAAACCTCCCAGTAGTTAGAAAAACAGTATATTCCAAAAAATGAACATAAATGATATCTGCATAACTTCCACCGCAGAAGCACAAGAACTGTAAAAAGAGATTTATATTTGACGTAAAAAAATATGAAATATTTATTACAGAAAACATTTTGGATACAGTAATTGTAATATAATTATATACCAATGCTGAAATTGAAAGTATGAAGACTCGTGACAAAGGTAAGCAACAGTATACTGGTGCAACAAATAATGTTGAAATGTGTGCCTTATCCGGATTACTATATCTAAGTAATGAAAAAGGTTCATATTACGCTGACTGATATATGGTCAACTCAATTTGGACCACCATTTCTAGAGAGGTTATGTCCAAAAATCGATTTGTGTTTTTGATCAACTGTTTGGGATTTAACGATACAGCCACCAGAGACGAGATAAATAAAATAATACAATCGGCTATCAGACAAATTTGAGTTGAAAACACGTCCCATATATTCAGCCAGATGCAACTAAAAAAGAAATTATTGGATAAATACAAGAAAGCATGTATGAGCCATGTAGGTGTGAAGCAAACCCAGAAAAGGCCAATGAACAGATTTGTTATAAAGAGCTGATGCCGACGGGAAAAATAGGGCCTCCAGAGATTCTTGCTGAAGTAGAAACACCAGGTTAAGAGCAAATCGGCGGAAGAACCAGTGCAGTGTAAGAGCTTCGATTAAAGAGAGCTCCTATATAATGAAGAGAAGAGATATAGGCCACTCATTCACTCTGAGAATGAATATACGAGTAGAAAGCGACCGCATGAAGACCCGTAATGACGTGCGAGCTAATTCGACTGTTTTGAAAGAAGGAGATCAGGTATCATTTTAAAATCCAGTACGACGCAGGGACGGTCACCGAAAGTATATAAATCATAGAAAGGTCCGTAAAAATTAGTCAAACGGATCAAGGACGTTGTCTATCGCATTCAGAGTAGCCCAAAGAGCCAGATGAATGTATTCCATATGCACAGGCTTACACCATTCAGAGAACTGTCAGAATCTGAACGAAGGGGTCGAATGTAAGAAGGGGGCAGTTTCACATCCGTCTCTATGAGAGTTTAGTTTATGAACTCTATGGCCACAGACAGCTTGCAGAGTGTTTTGGTAACAGTGAATACGCTAGAATTATATTTCGAGAAGGCACTAGAAGTCACAGATATGGAATCATGTAGAAAGGTCTAGAACTACTATAGACGGTATCAATAAATGAGCCGCAGATAGAGTAGTCAGTAAGTGAATAAGCGATTGTGCGGAATGATAGAAGGCAACAAATAAACTATAGACATTTGGTAATAGAGAAATATCGTAGTTGGTGTGTTTATTATTAGAAAATAGTCAGTTATAATAAATTAATGGTTTGGAAAGCTGTGTTTTGTTAATCAGCAAATAAAAAACCCCGAAGAGTGTAACAATATGCATACCCAACAAGCAAGACAAGTATGGTCTGAAGTTTTATTTTGCTCAGCTAAACTTTATATCAATAGAGAAGGTAGAGAAAAACAACATTCAATTCCTACACAATAGGTCCTCTATCTTACAACAGCCCTTCAAGGTTCAAACAGAAATTGTACCACAGATAATTAGGCTAGTTCTCACGATGTCGCGGAAAAATGTTATATAATAAGCTAACCTTGATAGGAACAATGAGGAAGAACAAACGTGCCAAAGCATTTATTGGAAACCGAAGGACGTCAATTCATCTATTTTTGTATTTGATGAAAAGAGTAGGTTAGTCTCCCATGTGTCAAAAAAAAAATAATCATTTTATTATCCACTATGCATATTGTTCATGCTCGTTGTTCTGTCACTTTTAAATTCAAATGTCGCGCGCTACACTGACATAGAGTAAGTGTTACTAATGGTTTCCGCCAGAAGACCAGAGAGGGGGAAGAAGAATGAGAGAAGGGAGAGAAGCTTGCATCCCTCTGCCACTTGTTTTTGAGTCCTTGAAGAGGCAAGAGGTCTCGAGAAAGCGAATTGCTTTCAACCCCTTGAAGAGACACGAGGTCTCTAAATATCCATTGTGTTTGTAAGTCCTTTGGGAGACACGAGGTCCCTAGAGGTGTTGTGTGTGAATACAGAAAAACGAAGCTTATGTTCCTGCATTATTGGAGAATAAAGGTAGGTAACTTTGCTTATTGTCAGTGCCCTATTTGTTCTGTTTTTTTTTGTTATTCATTATAAAATAAATACACGTGGTATTTACATTTGGCCCATCGACCGGATTTTTATAGTTGTTTTGTTTTGTTATTAGTTGATACAGTCCATTTTTTGAAGTAATTTTACTTGTTTCCTTTAGTCTAATAAATTTGTAATTGTTTATTGCCGTGTTGAGTCATTTAATTTCAAGGTGACGTTATTGCTTGTATATAACTAGGTACATACTCGAATTGCATATTGTTGAAATCACGTTTGCATATTGTTTAAATCGCGTTTAGGAATTTTTTTTTGCGTTGAACAATGGAGTTGACTCAGCTAAAAAATAAGCGCGAAAGCGTTTATACACGAGTAGAAGCCATATTGCACGTGGCTCAACAGGTCAAAATAGACGCAGTAGTGGATTTAGATAGGTTGAATAGATTTGAGGTTCGTTTTGAGGCGTTGAATGAGTTGGTCAATCTATTTGATTCATTGCATTTGGACATCGTGTCGGTAGTTGATCGATCAGAGTTGGAGAGCGAGCATGAAATGCAGAACAAATTCGATGAACTGCAATACTCTATAAAAACTATCTATCGAGAACTGAGAGGTTATGCAAATAAAGCCGCTGAGAATCAAGCTCGATCCGTTTTTCACGGTAGTTCGAAATCGAGTCGAGCATCGAGTAAGTCGCGGTGTTCGGTCAAATCATCGAACGCTCGATCTCTCAGTGAAAAGGAAGTAACGAACGCAAACGCGATTATGTCAACTTCAAATTTAAACAGACATTTGAGGTTACCGAAAATCGAAATGCCAAAATTCGATGGAAATTGGAAAAACTGGCCAACCTTTTATGATCTGTTTAAAACAATGATTCATGAGAACGAATCATTGTCAGATATTGAAAAGTTCCAATATTTGAGTGCTTCGTTAGTGAAGGATGCAGCTGGCCTAATCAAGAATTTACCGCTAACGGGAAGCAATTATGGGATTGCATTCAAGTCTCTGGTCTCAAGGTATCACAATACCCGGGTTTTGTTGACCAATTATTGGCAGGGTATTGTACAGGCCCCCAAAGCAAATAGTGAATCTGCTTCTTCCCTACGAACGTTGTTGTCTGTATTCAGTGAAAATTTGGAAGCGTTGAAGCAGTTTGAACATGACATGTGGGATTTCACTAAATTCAACATGTTGCTGCAAAAGGTGGATATGAGTCTTAAGCAAAAATTTGAGCTTGAGTTTTGCGAATCGGACATTCCCAGTTTTAGTAGTTTATGTAGATTCTTGGAAAAGCAGTGTAACGCAATGGAGACAACTGCCTTAACTTCCAATTATGTGACTAATAGAAGGCAGCATGTTTCAGCAACCACTGCTAGGCCCGCTTCGTCCTTTGTTACCAGCACAAAGCTTGTATGTGCTTATTGTAAGGAGGAACACCCCATGCTCAAGTGTGATGGATTTCTATCTTTATCCTCTCATAAACGGTATACGTTCGCAAAAAAAAATAATCTTTGTTTTAACTGTTTATCAAACTCGCATGCCAGCAGGGAGTGCAAGTCATCAAGTTGTCGTGTATGTAATAAACACCATCATACATTATTGCACTTCCCAAAAGCACCGGCATCGGGAGATGAGAGTGACTCAAACAAGCCACCTGTGGAAGAGCCACAAGGTGCAGAGCAACTGCGTGTGTTGGCAAGTGTGGTAAAAAGGGAACAGTCCGTGTTACTGGCAACTATAATGCTATTAGTACGAGATAAAAATGGAAAGGTTAGGAGATGTCGAGCTCTCCTGGATTGTGCGAGTGAGGCTAATTTCATTTCGCAGCAGTGTGTTGAAAAATTGGGGCTCAACACCTCATCTCGTTCAGTGATGGTTCAAGGCTTGAACCAAATGAGCTCGCTTGCTAGCCAAGGCACTCTCAAATGTCGAGTAGAGTCCATTTATGAGCCAACAAAGTTAGAGTTGGACATGATTGTGATTCCGAACATTTGTTCCAAGATCCCTTCTGCTAAAATTGAGCAGTGCCACTGGCAACATATTCAGAACTTAGAGTTGGCAGATTCAGAGTTTGGTATACCAGGGGACATTGAAATTTTGTTGGGTACTGACGTTTATGCTCATGTGGTTAGACCTGGAATAAAGAGAGGGCCTCGAGGTGCACCAGTGGCCATCAATACTGTTTTTGGTTGGGTGCTTATGGGCAGTGTAGAACAGTCAAAGTCTCATTCTGTTGTGAATAGTTTATGCACGTTGGTCGACTTGGATCATACCTTGAAACAGTTTTGGAGCTTGGAACAGGTACCACAAGGTTTAGTTATGTCTCCGGAAGATAAAAAATGTGAGGAAATCTTCAAGAAGACTCAGCACCGAAATAGTGCTGGGAGATATATTTTAAATATGCCCTTTCGTGAGGGTACTCCGTGTTTGGGAGAATCTTTCAGTGTTGCATTGAGGCGGTTTTACTCCCTGGAAGCACGTCTTAGTAGGGATCCAGCGTTGCACAAGTCCTATTCGGAGTTTATCAGGGATTATTATGAGTCTGGCCATATGTCTCTGGTATCAGATGTAGCTGTGGAACCATCTGATGCATACTATATTCCCCATCATTGTGTGTTGCGTCCTCACAGCCTTTCGACCAAACTGCGGGTGGTATTTGATGCTGGTTCCAAAAGTACGAATGGTGTATCTCTGAACGATACGTTGTTAGTGGGAGCGAAGTTGCAGACAGATATTGCCACTGTGTTGTTGAAATTTCGCTCAAACAAAATTGCATTTACTGCTGACATTCGGCAAATGTATCGACAAATTTTGGTTGTAGATAATCATAGGGATTATCAAAGAATTCTCTGGAGGTTCTCAAAGGGGGAACCTGTACAGAAATATCGCCTTAATACTGTCACATATGGGGTCTCCTCAAGCCCACACATGGCAATCCGAACAATGATGCAGCTTTGTGATGATGAGGAATCATCTTTTCCATTGGCAGCAAAGCTAGTTCGGTCCGATCTCTATGTGGATGATGTAGTCAGTGGAGTCGACTCATTGTCAGAGGCTTTTGAGTTGCAACGGCAATTGATTGGGTTGTTTGCTAAGGGGGGTTTTGAATTAAAGAAGTGGGCCAGCAATAATTCGAAACTGTTGTCCACAGTATCAGCTGATAGTCAGCAACCTCGATCGTTAGATTTAAATGATCCATCAGTGTTGAAAATTTTAGGATTGCAGTGGTGTCCCATAGGTGATACATTCTCTTTTAATGTTGAACCTATTGATCGTCCGTGCACAAAACGAAATCTTCTTTCGGAATTGGCAAGAATATATGACCCCCTGGGTTTTTTGTCTCCTGTTACCCTGTTGGCAAAATATCTTATGCAGTGCTTGTGGGAGCAAAAAGTGGGATGGGATGATAAGCCCTCAAAGGATATTGTTGGTCAGTGGTCTCAGTATAAATCACAACTCAGTGCGCTAGCAGGTTTATCAATTCCCAGAGGCGTAAAACACGATAATATCATCAGTACAGAACTCCATGGGTTCTGTGATGCATCGGAGCGAGGGTATGCTGCAGTTGTTTACTTAAGACAAGTATCAGAGGAGGGTCAAGTTTGGATCAATTTTCTGTGTGCCAAGTCCAAGGTATCACCTTTAAAAAGAATATCGATTCCACGTCTCGAATTGTAGGGGTGTTTATTGTTGGCAAAGCTTCTGGAATTTGTGTGTCGGGTGTATGAAGGTCGTTTTGAGTTAAACTCTATGTATGCTTGGTCAGACTCTATGGTGGCACTTGCCTGGATAAAATCATCTTCCAATAGGTGGAAGACCTTTATTGGGAATCGAGTAGCAAGCATACAAGAGAAGATTCCTCCAGAGTCATGGCATCACGTAAGTGGACAAGAAAACCCAGCTGATTGTGCATCGAGAGGCATGTTACCTTCTGGGTTTTGTGAGCATCCACTATGGTGGGCGGGACCCGCCTGGCTAAAATTGGCAAGAGAAAATTGGCCCAAGTCGTTGCGTTTTGAGCCGCCAGAAGAGTGCCTGGCGGAGCAACGAACTCTCCCCGTACTAGTTACTTTGGCAAATGAGGAGTGGCTCAGTAAACTTTTGAATCGCTTTTCGCATCTACGGAAAATTCAGGGTGTTGTTGTATATTGTCAGCGGTTTGTGCGAAATTGTAGGGTGTCTCCATCTGACCGAACTACTGCATCTCTGACAGCCACCGAATTACAGGAGGCGCTTCATATGCTTATCAAATGTGCTCAAGGTGAAGTATTTCAAAGGGAAATAGCATCCTTGGTTAAAGGTGAGAGGTGTGCGAGGGCAATAAATAAGTTAGCCCCCTTTCTGGATACAGAGGGTATCCTCAGGGTGGGCGGTCGCCTTCGTCAAGCTGATGTTCCAGTTGAAGTGAAACACCCTATATTGTTGCCCCGCTCACATCGTCTCACCGAGTTAATCATTGCACACACACACCATGTCAATCTTCATCCTGGTCCTCGCACATTGCTTCATTTGCTTTCGCAACAGTTTTGGATTTTGTCCCCTCGGAGAGCTATTCATCATGTTTTGTCAAGGTGCTATCGTTGCTTTCGAGTGAATCCTACTCCCATGGCACCGATGATGTCTGATTTGCCAGTTGCCAGGGTTTCTCAGTTGAAGCCGTTTTCACACAGCGGAGTTGATTTTGCAGGTCCAGTTTTTGTGACACAGGGCAGATATCGAGGTGTCCGAAAGGTGAAAGCATATATTTGTTTGTTTGTGTGCATGGCAACGAAGGCCCTCCATTTGGAAGTAGTGTCTGATCTTTCAGCGGAAGCCTTCTTGGCAGCTCTTCGGAGGTTTGTGGCTCGCAGAGGAAGATGTGACAATTTGTATAGCGATAGAGGTACCAACTTCGTCGGCTCAAATAAGCAGCTCGTAAACTATGCAAAGGGGGCAGCAGATGCTTGTACCATTAAGTGGCATTTCAACCCCCCATCAGCTCCGCATTTTGGAGGTCTGTGGGAGGCAGGAGTGCGCTCAGTCAAGACTCATTTGCGAAGGGTGATCGGTTTGCAGATTCTGACCTTTGAGGAAATGTCCACGTTGCTTGCTCAAGTGGAATCAGTTTTGAATTCTCGACCATTGTGTAGTGCGAGTACTGATCCAAATGATCTGTTAGCCCTATCCCCAGGACATTTTCTTACAATGGAACCGTTAGGTGCTCCTCCTGATGCTGATTTGACTTTGTTAAGTATGAATCGCTTGTCACGCTGGCAGCTGGTGCAAAGGATCCACCAGGACTTTTGGCGCCGCTGGAAGAACGAATACCTGCATACACTGCAGCAGCGTAGTAAGTGGGATACTGTGCAAACGTCCCCCCCGATCGGAGCTTTAGTTGTGATTAAAGATGAGACTTCGTCACCTCTTGTTTGGAAGCTCGGACGCATTATGCAACTATACCCAGGCCGTGATGGTATAGCTCGGGTAGCTCAAGTTCGCACTAGTAGTGGCACTTTTGATAGGCCTCTGACGAAGTTATGTCTGTTGCCATCGCAGTAATACGTCTGCCTTGAAATTTTTTTGTACAGTTAATTATAAATCCAATAGCTTCAGTTTTTTGTTTTTTGTGCTTATTGTAAATTTTTGTTTTGTTTGTTTATTTGAGAAACAATATAATTGTGAAAATAAATCCTTATTTTGGTGGGCGGAATGTTCATGCTCGTTGTTCTGTCACTTTTAAATTCAAATGTCGCGCGCTACACTGACATAGAGTAAGTGTTACTAATGGTTTCCGCCAGAAGACCAGAGAGGGGGAAGAAGAATGAGAGAAGGGAGAGAAGCTTGCATCCCTCTGCCACTTGTTTTTGAGTCCTTGAAGAGGCAAGAGGTCTCGAGAAAGCGAATTGCTTTCAACCCCTTGAAGAGACACGAGGTCTCTAAATATCCATTGTGTTTGTAAGTCCTTTGGGAGACACGAGGTCCCTAGAGGTGTTGTGTGTGAATACAGAAAAACGAAGCTTATGTTCCTGCATTATTGGAGAATAAAGGTAGGTAACTTTGCTTATTGTCAGTGCCCTATTTGTTCTGTTTTTTTTGTTATTCATTATAAAATAAATACACGTGGTATTTACACATATATAGGGTGATATACTAAGTAAAGATTGTAACCTGTGATGAGCACTGATAACTACACTTGGAGAACCCAAATCACCACAACACATTTTAAAGGACCTGACGATCGTTTCACTAACCAAGTTAGCGCCATCAGAGGATGAAAAATTCTAACTACTTTAAAAACTAACATCACTTTATATACCGGATCTTAGGTAAAGAGACCAAACTGAGAGGGGAAACTAGTCGCAGGCACATTCTACAGTGTATTATATTTTTATCGCCGGACGACGTATTTGAACTGTCTTTATTAAATTATCTAAAAGGTGTCCATTTCTATTAATTTTGGGAAGGTTCAACGACAACTAAGTTAACGGTTTCCTTTGGCAGAAATATCTGTATTCTTATGTTATCTCTAGGACGTGTTGAAACGTGGGAATTTATTTTACAAAGCAATCGATCAGGTGACTCGTAATCGGCGGTGGTGAAACGTTCATACATTTTTTATTGTAACTATATTTCGCAAAATATATACTCTCGAACGCGTTTAGTTGTCCTTGTTGTCTAAAATTTTTTATTAATTTTCTTTACGTGATGATTATTATCCCAAATAGGTCAGGCGTGTTCTTTGAATCTAATTCCAATCGATCTTTTTATTTGTCCTACGTTCTTAAGATTACAATATTTACAACTTATTTCATAAATTCCCGACATTTTGGCCGTTCTATCCTTGTCTTTTGGATTACCTTGCAAGTTTTTAAAGGTATTTTTTGTCGAAAATGTTAGCTGCAAGTTGACTTTTTTTTAAATGCTATCTAGACCCCTCGTGATTCGAGGTTCAAATGGTAATCAAACAAAGTTTTTTTTCGGATTTCTCTTTTCCAAACGTCGTTGATTCCGTCAACATTTTTTGTTGTTGTCTGTTTATTGAATAATTTTTCCACTAGGCAAGCAGTGTATCCCTTATATTCGGCTACGTTCTTAATATCATTTAATTCTTTTGTATATGTACTTTTGTTTAAAGGAAAATTAATTAACCGGTTTACTAAAAAATGCAGACTGCCCATTTTTTGTTCGTACGTATGATCTGAGCCGTTCGGAATGTAACTTGTAGTGGTGGTTTCTTTTCTATAGACATCGAATTCTAAAGTATCTTTATTCTTGATAACTAGTACATCTGGAAAGGCTAATTTATTATTAATTTCTGATTCGATGGTAAAATTTATCGAATCAAATTTATTGTTTAATTTGGCAATAAAATCTTCTATTCTGAAAATGTTTGTGTTAAACACTGCGAAAATATCATCCACGTAACGAAACGACACTAGGAAAATAACCACTTTCACTTTCAAGATCTGTTTCAAATCTGCTCATGAAAAGGTCTTGCAATAAATGGCGATAGCAGATTGCCCAGGAAAAATTAATCAACAAACACCATAACATAGCAACGAGTTTTTATTTATAGTTGTCAGAAATACGTATAAGTAAATTCCATTTTCTCCTATGTGATTATGCTGTCAAGCAGCGAAACCGGTAAGAAAGAAGAAACCCAACATTTGTCAAGCCAGAAATAAAGTTTCTGTATCTGAATTTAGTATGGGATGGTTTCAGCAAGTAAGGAAACAGCAATTAATGCATTTAAATTTTCTTTGGTCGCCGACGACTCCACGTTGCTATTCAACGGTTAAATCCTTCGACTTGACATTAGTTCCGACATTGTAAAGATAGTATAAACTTCACATACGAGAAGCAACATAACCATGTATATATATATATATATATATATATATATATATATATATATATATATATATATATATATATATATATATATATATATCCTATTCATCATATTAGATATGAATATATTATTAAATAAATATTTTTGGTCTTTTTTTATGGTGTGTGTTATAGAACGTTTTTTAAATGCTTTGGTATCTACTCTTTGGCCTCTTAGCTCAAAATAAGGTTTTTAGGTTCATAAAATTTAATAGATGTCGTCCAAACAACGTTTCTTTGGTCTATATAATTAAATTAATATCGTTAATCAAGCAAAATCTCTCAACACCGTAGCCTTATTGGCCTCCTGACGAAGCAAACAAAAAAATCATGACCATAACCGAATTTTCCATAACGTAAGCAACTTGAGATTTGGTGCACAGTATAGTCTCTATAAAGCATAAACGTATCTACCAAAGTTCTTTAAAGTACCTTAACTATTTTCGAAGATACAAAAAATTTCCTAAAAAAATTGAATTTTTCGCGAAAAAACTGGTTTCGATTGAACTGCTTAACCTTTTCGACAGAAATGTGTATATGCAGACTTGGAGAAACCGAATCATCACAAAACAGTTTTTAAAACCCGACAATCGTTTAACTAACCAAGTTAGCGTCATTAGAGGATGAATAATTCTTAGTTAGAATTATTCATTCTCTGATGACGATAACTTGGTCAGTGAAACGATCGTCGGTTTTTTTTTTGGTGATTCGCGTTCTCCAAGTGCGTTTATCAGTGCTCAGAACATGTTCCAATCTTCACTTAGAGAAAGGTGTATCCAGATTTCATCAAACTCGGTTAGTTATTTATTCATTACTCACTGGACCGATGCATATATGTTATTATTATTTTTATTTATTGATAAATAATTATATCGGTACTTTATATCTATATAAATAAGCCTTAAGATTTGCGCAATATATTTTGGCATGACATTATCAGCTTAGAAAACCAAAACATACAAAAACTGGAATAAGTGACGATCGAAATGCATTTTATATAGGCCCCAATTAACATTATATATATATATATATATATATATATATATATATATATATATATATATATATATATATATATATATATATATATATATATATATATATATATATATATATATATATATATATATATATATATATATACAATAATTACTTTACTTGAAATGTGTAAATTTTTGTTTCAATGTGTTTATCATATTGTACCTACCTAGAAACAAATAAACAAAAAGTTCTGAAAAAATGAGGTTTGCCTTAACAGCAAAGTTCGTTTCTCTGAATCTTAAATCGATCATTAATTACAATTACAACCTATTTGGCGGACTTCATCTCATATACGGGCCACCTTTAGCATATGCCTCTAAATTGAGGCATTGTTTGAAATCTTACGATTTTTATAACGAACGTCCCTTGTAGAAAAAAGCAACTTTGAATAATAACTACAGGTAAACATCCGAATGATTTTTATTTAAAAAATCACCTATTTTATATAATACATATTTAGAAATTCTTCTACCCGACAACAGATCACAGCTGTAAAATTACTGTTATGCAGCAAACAAAGAGAGCAGGTAGTATTATTTAGGCAATAAATATGGGTACCCTTCAGCATCTTGTCAACTACAGTAACAATAGAATCCTAAGAATACTCCTATACTTAGGTAAATATAAAATTCTGGTGGCAAAGATGTTATATAGCAGTGAATTTTTATTAAAATGTTTAAAAAACATATACATTCAAAATTTCATCAGCACAAATTAACTAGATAAAAGGCATGTGGTGTCGTAAATCTTTGATATAATTTAGACAGAAAGTTTCTGATACCTTTAAGGTACCTATGAGTTAAACGGTAATAAGGGGTGCTGCTGTCTCTCACATAATTTAAAGAGATCATTCTTATAAGTGCAATATATTTTTCAAATCTGACAATCGTTTCGCAAACAAAGTTAGCGTCATCCGAGGGATGACACCACTTCTCAAATAGCCATAGAAAGAGCGAAAAAATGCTTGAAAATAAATAGGCTAAGCTATTACGATGTGAAGAAAAACATTATTATTCATATTGCTGATTATTACTTCAACATCGTCACAACGTGTGCAAACCTCGCATCGGCGACAAAAATTTTAACATTTTCTTTTCGCTTAAACGTCATAAAAGGTATCAAAACATATAGAAAACATCATTTGGGAACGAATTTTTTTTTGACTGTCAGTCTGTCGATCTGTCGGGTTGTCTGTCTGTCGGTCTGTCTGTTTGTAGCCACGGTAACTTTAGAACGAATTGAGATATCGTCCTCAAATTTGGTATACAGTTAGTACTAGACAAACGAACGGTTCGGATTGCTTTTGGGTAAAATCGCTTTAGGGGGTAGGGGATGATGAGGATGGATAGGTTCGTTAGCCAAGAAAATTGGAACAGTTTCTCCAGAAAAATTTTGTATTTTTTTTCGAAAAATTTATATATCTTCGGAAATAACAAAGCTATAGCTTTAAAATTTGGTATCCGGGCTTACGTCGTTAAAGCTGAACTATGTACCGAAATTTAGATTTCTAAGTTAAAAGGAAAAAAGTCTGAACGCAGCAAGTGCGTTATGGAAGTGAATTTTTATAAAAATGCTTTGAATAGCAAATATGTCTTTATAATGCAAGCAGTCATCAATTTGGTTACCGGTATAACTTATATAGTGCCATATTTTATCAAAATAACGTATTGTTTGAAAATATACAAAAATTTTCCGACAATAGACTTTAAATGTTGGTTTCCTAGCCAACAAACCTTAGGTTAATAGCAAATTGAGTAATTAAAATTTGAAGCATTTAATGAAAATTTGCTACCAAAACGCACTTACTGCGTCTTGATTTTTTTCTTGCAAACATATTTCGATGAAAAATGCAATAAAATAAGGGTGTTCGAAAAAAAAATTGTAGGGATCACCAACGACTTATGGGCCAGCCGGTGATTGTCAAAATAATTTTATAAGATGCAGCTCAAGACACCCTATAATTAAGTTATTAATTTTTTTCTCGTCTCTTGTATAATAATAATTATATTGAGCTTTACCGTAAAAATGCGTCACCCTATATATATGTAGACAGATAAAAACTGAACGTAAACCCGGATATGGATTCTAGGGGGCCTAGTTTGCGCTCAGTTGAAGAAATCTTTTTAAAATTCTAAAGTCGCGGTCTCCTCATTGACGATTTTTTTTTACGAAAATTAGCTAAAAATTATGGACCGTTAAACCACAAACTACCGCCAAAGCATCAGAGAGAAAATAACTAGCCTGTTGCATATCAGCCCTTTTTGTAAAACTTCTATCCTTTATATCTGTTGACAAAACATAACCAACACTGTTTAGTCCACCCACTAACATTAATAAAATTGTTAAGGAATAATTTGCACTTGTATATTAAAATTTCCAAATAACGCAAACAAGTTGTCAACTGAAATTGAAAACAGATAAACGATCTAATAATATACGATAAACGTCATTTATAGCGTGTAATTAACCTGCGCAATGATATCAAATGTTCCACTGCTAGGTGACGACTCAGACATACTAGATCTCATATACCTATAAACCAGTTTTTACCATTGTCAACAAAAAGCGGTGATATTAAAAATAAATGTTTCAAATTTGAATAGCTTAATTTTCTGCAAACCAAGAAAGCTGAATTTTGGTACTAGCTGGGTCTTTCCAAAAGCAACATGTCCACCAAATTTCATCGAAACAAAAAATATAAAAACGAAACTGACCCCCGGATATGGGTTCTAGGGGCCCAAATTGACGCTCATTTGAAAATTTTTTTGCAAAGTCTCACCATCGATACCTCTCTATTAGAAATTTTTAAAACATAAAAATTCACTAAAAAGTGATAGGCTTTTAATGCAAAAAATTTAAGTGGCTTTTGAATTTTGAAAAGATTTCTTCAAATGAGCACGAACTAGGCCCCATAGAACCCATATCCGGGTTAGTTTCAATTTTTATCTGTTTTCATATATACAGGCTGAGGCATTTGTAGGGTAAAGCTCAATATATCCATTATTATACAAGATATGAGAAAAAATTGTATACGCTAATTATAGGGTGTCTGGAACTGCATCTTATAAAATTATTTTTACAATCACAGGCTGGCCCATAAGTCGCTGGTGATACAATTTTTTTCTTAATCAAACACGCCTTATATTATTGCTCATTTTGCATTTTCCATTCAAAGATAATCCATGTTTGTAAGAAAATAAATTCTGGACTCAGCAAGTGCGTTATGGTAGCGATTTTTCATAAAATGTTTCTTTCGATAGCTTAATTTACTATTAACCTAAGGTTCGTTAGCCAGGAAACCAGTTTTTTGGGAACATTTTAAGTTTATTTTCGGAAGATTTTTGTACATTTTCAAACAATAGAGTTATTTTGATGAAATATGGTACATTGTTTCTTCTATATAGGTTATACTGTTAACCAAATTTGATGCGAGATTTTATTAAAAAAAAGATATATTTCCTATTAAAAACATTTTTACGAAAATTCACTACCGGAACGCCTTTGCTGCGTCCAGAGTTTTTATTATTATTATTATTATTATTATTATTATTATTATTATTATTATTATTATTATTATTATTATTATTATTATTATTATTATTATTATTATTATTATTATTATTATTATTATTATTATTATTATTATTATTATTATTATTATTATTATTAAATACTTATAGTTTCATATCACAAGCTGTCAAAAATAACAACGGTTTTTAAGGCTGTCATTTTAAAGTTCCATTTGACATTTGTAAAAACAATTTATGAAAATGTAAATATGTATAGATAATCAGATTAATTATTTCCTACGTGTTTTTCACCAAAGTTTGTTTAAATATTTCAATATTTTTCCTAAAAAATTCGTAAAATAATCCCATTATCTGATCGGTTAATATAATCAAATAAAAACTGGAAAAAATGTGTTAAACTGATCGCTAAGTGAATTATGGTATGCGATTATAAATGCGTATATTTCCAAAACTATAGTCTTTAGGTATAGGCGGTATAATACAATAAATAATGTAGGTGGTTGAAACCGAAATGAATATGGTTGTAAATTTTAGATGAGGCAAGTCTTCGTAAAAATTATGAGTGGTTATTTTAGAAATGTCAAAATTACATTGACCTTGTCAAAGTTTAGAAGCTAAATATAAGTTGTGTATGTGTACAGCAATTGCAAATATAAAATTAGACATCTAAATTTTTTTGTGATAATTTTCATAATTTTGATTATGTTACAACGAATTATTTACAGTATATACATATATTATAACTAAGGAAAAACCATAATGTTTCTGCCTGAGTTAACACTAAGGAATCCTCGGTGTTCCCTAAGTTAGTTAGTAGAATGGACTGTGAAAACATCTGGTGTCAACATTCTCAGCCTCGCCTTAAAATAAGAAACTCAGAGTCACTGTTTATTGCGATACAAGCTAGGATTAGCCCACGGCATCAAATTCGTTTTAAATAAGCTTTAAAGTGTATACTGAAGGGTGCGCTGGAATCAGTCTTTCCTGAGTAGCCACAAGTTGGCTTATTACATGTATGCACAAGACCCATAAATGGCAACTCACACAAAAAATATGAAACTGCTAAGTATTTCTCAACGAATTGATGAAATCGCCTTCTAAATGTTTCTACACGTCCGTGGTGCGATGAAGAATCATGACGCATATACTTTTTTCGAGGAATGCATATCATTTGGTGATTTTCATCTCTGGCAACCCCAAAAAGTTGCCACAATCTGAGCGGTAGCCACAATAGAGTGCTATTCTCACACACGTTGTCATAATCATTGCATCACAAACACACACACACACACACACACACACACACACACACACACACACACACACACACACACACACACACACACACTTGTTCAGTATGCGTTAAGCTGTGAAACAGAGATGATGTCTCTCTTACTGTGGGTATGTATTCCACTCTTATGTCTGTTATATATTAGCAGTCTGTTTGCATTCATTTCAAACAACACATATCAAACAACCCTCGTATATCATATAATTAATTTGTTGTTAAATTGAGTTTGTTAATTGTATTTTTGATCACTCCCTATATATATATATATATATATATATATATATATATATATATATATATATATATATATATATATATATATATATACGCCCACGATATAAATTCAGATCTACATTGATATAAAACGCCCACGTAAAACTGATAACATTTATCTTACCATTTAGGAAACAGGTTAATTTGCATCTGCAAATGTGTTTTGTTTTAGATTTAGTATTATATATCAAACGTTTGTTTTTTAGATTTAGTATTATAAAGAAGTGTGTTAGACTTATTTACTGTATACAACTGTATTAACCAATATTTTAAAATCAAAGTACCTCTCTTATGTTAAATATTTACTGCAATAGAGAGAACGCCCACATAACTTGATAACACGTTTAATTATCATATGTCAACAACAACAACAACTGGTTTTGTTTTATAAATACAAAGCATCAAACAAACCTTATCTATAGTCTCTGTGGAACAGTTGGTTTAGCCATGAATGCATGTATGTTGAATTATACGGTCAATTTGAACTCGGGTTCAAATCTAATTTCAGGCGAACGCTGTTCTTTAAAAACAAAACGATTTTAAATTGTCTGTCTATCTCTCTCATATCTGTATGTATGGCTAACCTGAATGTATATGTGTCCAAAAGCCCTGGCTCATCGAAGAAGGGAATATTCCCTCACTTTACCAATTTTCAATGGAATATTCCTCTGTTCGGCGAACCAGGGCTTTGGACATAAGAGACGCTAATTTTCAATAAAATTCAAATTGTCCGCCAAAACTAAATATCCTAGCAACCCCAATACAACAACAAACACGTGGAGACCAAAACTGATTGCGGCCATCTTTGGAACATTTGACGTCATCGGACAGCTCAGGTGACAACGGACAGGTCAGGTCAGGTCAGGTCAGGTCAGGTCCAATTCATATATTCAGGAAAGGTTATCGGTAATATTTTATATTGACAAATTTGTTACATAAAATGTTTATGTAATTAAATTGCACACTTGCTTTATTTTTCCCTTCCTTTTTTATCTTGTCAAATAACATAACTACACATGTATATCAAGTAATTATAAATTGGTTTATCAATCAAGCCATACTTACTGGAACACAATAGACCTAAGGTCACAGTGGAGGGACTGAGATAGCCCACACACTTTATAACATAACCTAACCTACTTACTGCGAATCAACAGGCTTGTGCTCAGGTGGACCTAAGTAAGCAAGCAAAGTTGCCATTTTATCAAAGGGTCTTCTCCCAACAGCTTTATGATCTCGGCTACTAGACAAATAATCACCAATTTTTTCTTGGTGATTCCACAACAATCTGTGCAATGCTAAAACATTAGCATCACTTATGAAAGACATGGAATGAGATATCTGATCTACCGTTTCACAGTCTGATGCAATTTGAATGAAGAATCTGAAACAAAATATTTTTAACCACATGACTTTTGTTTAAGCCATACATAATATTATGTACTATAGTTAAGGTAAAAGGTTATCATAAACTTAGTGTGATAATGAAAATCATTAATTATTATTGTGAAACTAAAGTATAACTGATGTTGTACCAATGCAAAAACCAGATCTAGAATTACTTACATCAGGTATAAGACATTTAGCTTGTACAAATTCTTGTGCAAATGGCGCAAACAAATTCTAAGATATTTTTAGAATGTCATGTGAAAACTTCGCTATTAGAAAGGTAAAGACTTACGATCGTCCAAAAAATATCTGCAAATAGCGCAAATTAGACCCACTAGAACCCATATATATATATATATATATATATATATATATATATATATATATATATATATATATATATATATATATATATATATATATATATATATATATATATATATATAGACGTATAGACGGCTATTGTGTAGCCCAATGAAGGTATAAACTAAAACAAAAATTACACCTACAACATGAATCAGCTGATTCAAAGGACTCCACTGAAGAGGGCGCGTCAATACTTAACTGGATACACCGAAAGAAGATACACCATTCTCGAGGCCAATCAATTTAAACCAAAAAAAAAAAAAAAAAGAAGATACACCACTTTTACGGAATCTGCACGCTATGTAGCCCAATATTTTGTAACAGTGTATAGACTCGCAGTTGTGTTTGTTTGCAAACCAGTTGTTTAGAACAGGATCCTATTGTATATTTACTACCAGAAAAAAGTCTCAAATAATTTTAACTTTTACAATGGAATACCTCCAACTATAGATATTTATTTATTACTGTGTGAGAATGTAATATTTTGTTATTTATTTTTAAAAAGTAGTTTTTGGCAGCAATAAGAAAGCACATTAGTTAGCATTAAAAAAATACTCTGAGATAACAACTTAATATGTATCATCGATGTTAATGCTTGATGTAACTACTATTTTTTTTTACAGAAGCTATATTTAGAACTTCGTTCACACGTCCCCAGGTTCTAGTCATTAATTTTGTCATGGTTTTTATACTGACCATGACACTTTAAGTTATCTCTTAGAAAATGACAAATAGTTTTTTTAAATAAAAATAAATTTAGGAAAAAATATATGCACACAAAAAATCACTTTTGCATAGTCTTAGTATCCTCAAAGTAAAAGAGACCTATAAATTGAAACAGTAACAAATATTGCATGGTATCTTACATTCTTATAATAGGTGTTTATTGGAAAAAACTTAATAAATAAAAAGCTTTCCCTGTGAACCACTTTATGGTGCTTTGCAGGACTTTTTATTAGTACCTCATCTTATTGAAAAATTCTACAGTAATAGGGTGTGGTGTGACAGCTGGAACAAAAGAGTGTGTTTGTTTTAAATGCAACCATACAGCACAGTTTGTTAGAACTGCAACTTATTTGGTGCATTCATTGATTGTTGTTGCCCTTACTTGGTGAAACTGGTCCATACTACATACAGACTTGGAGACTACTTCTCTGGCTTCATTGTTGGATTTCATTTCTGTAAGTGAAGGACGTAGCCAGCGTGTAAGCTAACTGGAGCAATGAATTTTAGATGTTCTAGGATGTTCTTCAATGTTTCTGTAACCGGTTTTCCTGCTTGACAGCATCCCCAGACAGATAAAAATTGAATTACTACGAAATCATGACAACTACAAATAAGGATCTGTTGCCATGTTATGATGTTTTGATCAAAACATCATAACATAGCAACAGATCTTTATTTGTAGTTGTCATGATATCGTATTAATTCGATTTTTATCTGTCTGAGCATGCTGTCAAGCAGGGAAACCAGTTACAGAAACATTGAAGAACATCCTAGAACATCTAAAATTTAGAAGGGCCACTTGCTCCACTTAGCTTACGTGCTGGCTACGTCCTTCACTTAAAGAAACGAAAACCAACAGTGAAGCCAGAGAAGTAGTCTCCAAGTCTGTGTGTAGTATGGACCAGTTTCACCAAGTAGGGGCAACAACACATTTCAATAAAAGATCCTCAGAGAGATCTAGGCCTAGGGTTGAACACACTGAGACCTCACAGACGATCTCCAGCGAGATTTGGAGAGTAGGCAGATTGAGCCTCGTAATCTAGCTACAACATCCCAACCCACCTTTGTCCATCGCTCTAAGGAGTAGGCAGATTGAGGCCGTAGAGTGTCCTTACATATTTCCTTTACCTGTTTCTTCCTTTACCTCTTGAAAATGTCTCCAAAACAGGAGTCGAAACGTCGAGTTTTCATAAATTCTGGACGCGGTTCAACTCGAGAACCAAGTATGTCTCACATTACAGACCGCGGAAATCTTTCTGAACATATATATATATATATATATATATATATATATATATATATATATATATATATATATATATATATATATATATATATATATATATATATATATATATATATATATATATATATTACATCCAGCAGTTATATTGCGTCCTTTCACAATGCAGTAATTCTACATCCTCCAGAAACAACAGCTTTATTGAATATCTGGCTGCGTATATTGAATCTTCTGTAAATTTTATGAAGCTCCATATACTTTTTTTGTTAATATTTGCAAAAAAATATATACAGTTCATACATATTTAGGTTATTTTACTTCCTTTCAAATCACCGATTACATTGAATCCATGTGTATATATTCTTTTACATATTTATCACTATTTTACGTCCACATGCGTATATTTCTTTCACCTTTTTTACGTCCAACAGTGTTGCCAAGATGTCACAAAATTCGTGTAAAAATCTCATGGAAAAATATTACTTACATTGTTCATTTCTGTACAGAGAGCTAATGACACATAAAAGAAAAGAAAATTTATGCAGATTGAGAGTAAAGTTTACCTCTATACACTTTAAATTTGTGTTTCTGTTGTAAAACGAAATTAATGCACTAGTACAATTTGATTACTTTCTAAATAATGCAATTAATTTAACCTTATATTACAAATGCGTTTTTGGTTCTATTTTAATTTAAGAGTGGGACATTTTCCATGTTTCAACTTCAGCTTTGTATCCTTAACAGAATGTGATATTGATTTTTCACATAAATTTAAAAATTTTATTATTGAAAAACTTAAATTACCTAAATGGTTTCTCATAGTATAGTCATTATTACTATGACTTCAGTCATACTGGGCAAGTCTAAGATGTATAGATCCTTTGGTGACATGTTCTACAGTTACTATGAAATGCATACCACTATAAAAATTTCAGTTAGCGAGTAAAACGTCTGTTATTTTCTACGCTATTAGGCACAAGAGATAGTGGTTTTACTGCAGAACCAATTATTTTCCTTTTGAGTTACCCAAAAATGAGTTGATTGCTAACAAAATATTAGACCATGTTAAACGATAAAAATAATACAGTTTTCCCACCCAAAAACATAAATGTTGCACAAATAAAAACGAAATAAATCATTACACAAGAAATAAAGTTAGCTTAGAATATTTAACGAAACAATATAAAGTGAATTCTTCGTCATTACTACTTACTCTAGTATAATTAATCTACTACTACTACTACTACAGTCAGTAACGGAATTCCTATAAAGGGGTGGGCACACCATAAAGCCTATGCTATTTATCAACAATGTTTCTCCATGCATTTCTGTCCTGATAAGCCATTTCTGCTTCTTCTACATTCATTTTCGCATACCCACTCTTCTACTACGTAAACTTCTGATCTCTTTCTTTAATATATCGCCCACAACATCCGACTAAGCTTTAATGGGTCTTCCAGCGGCTCTCTCGCCATTTACATGCTCTCTATAATTTCTACTTGTCATTATATCATGTGTCCAACCCATATAAGCATGTTGCTCTCTTTTTTTTTCTCCCTCAGGACTCGTCCGCGGCTTTGTCGCCCCGATAGCACTGCAGTCCTTGTCCTATTGTGCATGTACTCTCATACTTACTTTCAGTAGACATTTCTACATAATATTCGCTAAGAATCGGTACCAGTACGCTGTTATACAGTGCCCGTCTAAAGTTCGTTCCACTCTACTAAGTTTTGAACCACTTGCAACCAAATTGCAACCAAGTTTAGAGGGCTGAAATAGGATGTACAACCCTACGATTTTATGGAAAAAGGACCGATGGGAGTTTTAAAATGGCGGCGAAGCGCCATCTTGAATTAGTTTTTTGAATAGAATACCCCGTATATTATTCTGTTTTCGAAATCTTCTCATAATTGCGAATATTTCTCTTAGATACACGTCCTTCATAAATTTGATCTTTTTCGAAACATAATGTATGAAAAGTGACATTTCATGTCAAAAGTGAAATATTGATTTTGGTCACTTCCGGTAAACATTTTGAGAACTGAAATTTTGTGATTAATTTTTAGTTAAATCTCTGGATGAATTTGACAAATAAGAGACATCAAGAGACTTTATTAGGGATGAACAGTATCGAACAAAATACCCGCCCAAACATTCACTTTTTCAGGAAACTAGGCATGTCCCTGTCCCAAAATATGCGGATTAGTATCGCTCCAGTATCGTACGTTGTTTTTGTTGACTTTTCCATTACGAAAAAAGCATTCGTCTGAAAAACATACACGTTTCAGGAAGCCTCGTTCCATTTCAATTCTTCTTGTTAACCGCACACAAAATTCAACTCTCCGATCTGGATCGTGTTCCGTGAGAGTATGCAGGACTCTCATTTTGTAGCGATAAAACTTGAGAACTCTTTGGGCAGTTTTCGCACTTACTTCATAGGATTCAGCAACTGCAGACATTGACTGAGTGAGATTGATTACCATTTCAGCAATAATGTGAACTTTTTTTGTTCTGAAAGAGGAGATCTTTCTGATCTTGGCGCATTTTTCAGTGTACCAGTTGTTTGCAGTTTATTTACAAGTTTGCCTAAATACGACCTTGAAATTAGCCTCTCGAGAAATCAATCATTAAACATACGGACTGCTAGATGAAAATTTCTTCCAGCTTCTCCAGAAATCAACACTGCTTCAGATTTATCGGTTAAAGTACGAGCCATAGTCACAGTTTTCATTAAATATTTAAGGGCCTCAACGTACTATTTGACAGTTAACTATTAAGGTTGACAATAAATAAGATATTTCCATGACAACTATTGTTTTCAATCTTGACTGAAAGCAACATTCGTGTTTTAGTTTGGTTTTATATGGCCAACATGTCAAATGAAACGCAGAATAAGAGAAACATGTGAAGGAATATAAGAACAGACTTTCATCAATGTGAGAAGCAATTTATAATAGGGCACTTTATTGTCAAGATTTAGGAGAGGGGCACTTCGAACAATTGATGAAATAAATGTTGGTTTGAAATAAAACTGTTATTCAAAAATAAATAAATCGTTTTTTCAACCAACACATTTGTTTTGATTGTGAATTTACAGAACACATTCGGAAGCTTGTAGATTTTTGGTAACCGGTACTGTTCATCCCTAATAAAGTATCTTGACACCTCTTATTTGTCGAATTCATCCAGGGATTTAACTAAAAATTAGTAATCAAATTTAGGAAAAAAAGTGTTTCTAAGAGAAATGTTCGCAATTATGAGAAGATTTCGAAAAAAGAATAATATACGGGGTGTTCTATTCAAAAAAGTTATTCAAGATGGCGCTTTTCCGCCCTTTTTAAACCCATAAAATCGTAGGCTAGTATATCTTATTTGAGCGCTTTAAATTTGGTTGCGATATACCATGTGGTTTAAAATCTGGGGGGGGGGGGTTTAAACGGGCACTGTATACAGCCACTTTGGCCCCTAGATAATCATTCACTGTTCGCTTCAGTGGCTATAGCTCCCAGCACCTTTCTGTCTGCAATTTACCCTACTTTTTGTAACATCATATATTCATCCGTTGTTTGAAAACAGTTTTCCTGAGTATCTAAATTCCTTTACTTTCTCTACTAGATCACCATTTAACAAGAGACTGCAATTACTCGTTTCACCCTCTTTATCAAACGCCATAAATTTAATCTTTGCGTTCACACATAGATTCATTTTAGTTGTTATTGTCATCAGTCTT
The DNA here is from genome assembly GCA_964006375.1 of Tillus elongatus. Taxonomy (NCBI): domain Eukaryota; kingdom Metazoa; phylum Arthropoda; class Insecta; order Coleoptera; family Cleridae; genus Tillus; species Tillus elongatus. Next base: position 71,829,188 of record OZ023269.1, on the reverse strand, counting down.
CTAACACCCACTGCATTTTCCTTCAGATTCACTAAGTAGTACTGCATCATCAGCGTACACTAATACTTTTACTTCAGATGAAGCATTTATTTTTATGCCGTGTGTCTCGGAGCAAACTTCTCTTATGCATTTTCCCATGAATATGTTGAATAACCATGGAGACAGTACACATCCTTGTTTGACACCCTGTTCAATCATAAAAAGTCACTAAGCACTCCATTAGTTCTCACACATGCTCTACTGCTATCATATAGCGATTTAGTACTTCGAATTGGCCAATCATACAAACCATATTCCTTCAAAATACACATATTTTCTGTCTCTCTGCAGTATCATACGCTTTCTCCAAGTCTACAAACGTAGAAAATACTTTCTTTCTCACATTCAAGCATTTATCAACTACCTGCTGAAGTGAGATTAGTTGGCCAGCTTCTTCCTGTCATGAACCCACGCTGCACATCCCAATTAGCTGTCTCACTTGTTCTATCAACATTCGCCGCTTTTCTTTCCCTCGCATATCTTTGGCATGCACCATTATTTTGTATGCTTCTTTTTTGCCATACACAACTTTCTTTACTTTTTGATTTCACCACGCATTCCTCTTAAAACATTCACACCACATCCTTTTCCTGCACATCCAATTATCATATCTTTTAGGGTCGCCCATCCACTTTCCATATTGCATCCTTTGGTGTATTCGTTCCATAATGCATGCAACTCAGTCGTGTTTTTTTCCAACACATAGGCATACCATTTCGTTTTTTCAGGCGTTAAAAGTACCTTAACTTTGATTCTTACTTGTTTTGTTTCCTTGCTCGGTTTGTCCATCTATATCACAGTTTTATTTAAGATACCACAAGGAAATGATCGGACCCATATTCAGCACCTCGCATAACTCTAGTACCTTTTAAGAATGTGCGAAGTCTCTCATCTTACACAATGTAAGAAAGGTATTTTATAATAGTCTATTATACTTTTCACATCACCCCTTTACCATGTTTACTTGTGGATATTTTTGTGTTTAAACAGCGTATTAGATATGGACAGGCCCTTTCCAAAGATATATTCATCAAACAGATATATTCTCATCAACTCTTGCATTTCCTGACGGCCCCACTACTACTAACTATCTGTCTCTTTCCTCTTTACTCTTACCCACCCATTCATATTTCTGTCAACAAGTATTCCTTCGTCTGGTTCACACATGTCTAATATTTCATTCATGCATTTCCAAAAGTTTTTCCTCTCGCCGTTTGTGGCGCCATAGGAGGCAACCAAAAACACTCTACGTACACTCGTTTTCACCCACACTCATACTATTCTTGGAAAAACACATTTATAAGTTTTTCACACATCTGCCTGCCACGAGATTTTTCTTCAGCACCCAACCGTATGCATATGTACTCCCCCAATACTGCCTCACCGTGCTCCTTTCAGTTTTTCTCACTCATGCACAATATATACCCTTTCGTGCATTCATCTCTTGCACAATCTTATTTTCTTTACCTCTCGCATCATGTACATCCTAGGTCGCAGTTTTCCAAAGAATTGCCAGGTCGTCATTACATGATGGGCCTAGTCTATAGCTTCCGACGACCATTATGGCTTTGGATGTCCGAGGCTTAAATATGTAGAAGCGGAACGAGTCACTAGCACATGCGCACTACCGGCTTATGCTGTCTATTGATGGATGTTAGGCAGTTTTAGCAGCCATGGTGCAAACAATAATTGTAACTCCAGGTCAGTTCCAGGTTCGTTCGCTTTATTCCATATCGGCCAGTATCTCTGCTGCAGAGACTGCCCGAAAGGCCTCCACTGCATTGCCCGTCCGCGATGTTAGGGGACAATACCGATGAACGATACACTTGCGGACTGTATAATAATTCGACATATTTATTTTCATTTAAACGCAAACTGTGACACTACAAATAATGCCAACATTCATTAACAGAGACGACACACAAACGTTACACAAGAAGTAGATATTAGGTACTATACCTATATTTACTTACCATCTTGTACTCGTGGCAGACGCTAACCTGACAAAAGCATAAGCGCGCTAGCAGACAAATTGTACGGGGACGTAACTAAAGTGGTCAACAAAAAGTTAGGCAAAAGCAATTTGTAACACAATTTTCAATTAGCTGTTACTCTTTTAAACGTTGACTTTTTTTAATGTGGTTTGCACTTCGCAAAAGCACACTTTGTCTAGATTATGCAAAATAACACATTCTTTTGGCAAATTTAAAAATTCCATATTATACTGGGTGTATGATAAAGCCGTGTAAAGGTTGCCAAAGTTTCGTTGTCGGCCATTTTGTCTAAAACAATGTATCGTCTCCCACTATGGATAATAACTGAGCTAATATCAATATCTGTAGACGGTTTCGCCAGTTTTTTTATAAAGAAATCTTAGCATTTTACACAGGGCGAAACAAGGAAATTGTAAAAATCATGGTACCCATATTACAATTGGCAGCAGATAATTTGATTTTTTTGTAAAGAAATATTAGCCAACTTCTCTTGACAAGTATCCACGACAATGTTATTCAGACATTTTTTGCATCTACAGGGCCTTATAGCAGAAAGTACTAATTTCGATGGCTAACAACATAAACAATTGTTATATTGAATTGTATTGAATTTTTTGCCAGCCTGTATAACGTAAAACCTCATTTAGACAAAACATAGTGTGATTATGAAAAAAACTGAAGTAAATAGCTTTCAAACCACGTAAGGCTTATTAAAATCCGTCAACGTATTTCCAAATTACAGTGTTTTTAAAATAAATGTTTATAATTCATTTGTTTCGCACTGTATAACATGCTAAAAGGTCTTAATCAAAAAAACAGGAGGAAATATCCAAAGATATTGATATTAGATTACTTATTATCCATAATGGGAAACCATAATTTTTAATAAAATGGTGAACAACCAATCTTTTGCAACTTTTACACGGCTTTAATATACACCCAGTATAATATTAAATTTTTAACTTTTCCAAAAAATTGTGTTCTGCATAATCTAGACCAAGTGTAGTGCGAGGTGTAAACCACGTCAAAGAAAAAATCAATTTAAAAAAGAAACAACTACTTAGAAATGGTGCTAAAAATTGGTTTTACAGATCTTTTTGTTGACGACTTTACTCGGACTTTTTACGGAAAAATATATGTCACTTAAGACTTTTTGATGTCGTAGCTATATGCTCTATAGCATTAAAAAAAATTAAATATCGCTTAAGCTTACTTTACACCTAACACATTTTCACATACTGCTTTTTCAACATCCTTATGTTTTTTCTATGTTAATACGAAAATATTTCAGCTTATGCCATTCTACAAAAGACAAAAGCAAAAATGGTAAACTAAAACTGCAATACATTTTCTCCTAAAAGGTATACAAAAAATATATCTAATTGTTGTTGCAAGATATTACGAAATAATAAAGAGGAATTGTTTACAATAAAGTTAGATTTTAAATTATACCAGACAAATAAGAGATGCACTCACCTGTGTAATGGACTGTATCTTCACGTGGGTTTTAGGGTCTTCTTTGGAGGTCGGGCGACTATCTTCACCCCAAATGAGGCAAAAAATTATGTAACAAGAAAATTAGACCAGAAAATCTGGAGCACATCCCTAGTCTGGAGTACTAGCAGTTTTCAGGACGACTGATTCTAACGCAGTGACGCTGGTTTACGTCGCGAGAGAGAGAGAGAGAGAGAGAGGCTGTCACAAAATCTGCCCCCTCTCCTCCTCTCAGTGGTGCCAACCACGGCGAGCAGCAATCCCTAAATGTCTGGCGGCAATTTCAAATTCAAAAATATATACAAACTTGCATCAACATTCCGCCCACCAAATAAGGACTACTTATTTCCGATTAAAAAATGCAAAGATTAAATTAAATTGGTAGATACACTATAACTAACTATACTAATGGGAGATGCGTACTGGCCGTTTACTGCGAAGGTAAAGGGCACAGCTTGGTCATAGGACGATCTAAAATACTTGTGCTTGTTCGTACTTGAGCGACACGGGCAACGCCATCACGACCCGGATAGAGTTTCAATATGCGCCCTAACTTCCACACAAGCGGAGACACTGTCTCATCTTTGATGACAACGAGAGTACCAATCGAAGGAGCTTCTTGGGGGGTAGACCACTTATTGCGCTGCTGCAAGGTGTGCAAATATTCACTTTTCCAGCGTTTCCAAAAATCTTGATGCATTCTGGAAACAAGTTGACAACGAGAAAGTCTGGTAAGTTTGACATCAGTCACGTCTGGGTCAGGTGGGGCACAAAGAGGCTCCATGGTCAAGAAGTGCGCAGGGGAAAGCGATGTCATGTCATTGGGGTCTGTACTAAGACTACAGAGCGGTCGGGAATTAAGAACTGCTTCAATCTGTGCCAGAACAGTGGTCAGTTCCTCGAATGTCAGAACCTGTGTGCCAACAACACGACGCAAGTGAGTTTTAATGGAACGAACCCCTGCTTCCCACAGTCCTCCAAAGTGCGGCGCTGCTGGGGGATTCCAATGCCACTCAATTGACAAGGAATCAGTCACCTGATGTGCGTATGAAACCAACAATCGGTTGGCCCCGACAAAATTAGTGCCGCAGTCACTGTAGACATTGTCACAACGACCTCTTCGAGCCACAAAGCGCCGAAAAGCAGCAAGAAAAGCCTCCGAGGTGAGGTCTGATACCGATTCAATATGCACAGCCTTTGTGGTCATGCAAACAAAAATACACACATATGCCTTCGCACTTCTGACACCACGATATCTTCCCTGGGTAACGAGAAATGGACCGGCAAAATCAATTCCAGTGTGAGAGAATGGTTTCAGCTGAGAAACTCTTACTGGAGGAAGATCCCCCATTACAGGTGTCAAAGTTACCGGGCGAACACGGAAACAACGATAACATTGCCCAAGCACACTATTAATTGCCCGGCGGGCCGAAAGAATCCAAAAATTTTGTGACAACAAATACTGCAAGGTACGAGGTCCAGGATGTAAGTGTTTCTGATGGACACTACGAATCACCAAGTCAGTGAGCAAGTGTGAACGTGGCAGAAGCATGGGATGCTTTGCATCAAACGACAAGTCCGAGCATCTAAGTCTACCGCCCACCCTGAGAACACCATCCCTATCCACAAATGGGGCCAGCCTACGGATAGACTTTACACAAGGTCGACCATGCTCAATGTCACGCATTTCCCTCTCAAACGCCAACCTTTGTACTGCTTTAACAAGAAAAGTCAGTGCAGTGTAAAGCTCCGCCTCACTCAATGCGCCCGAAATTCTGTCCTTCCGGGGTAATTTCAGATTTTTGACAAACCTCATACTGTAAGCAATGATACCTTGAATTTTCCTCAGCAAAGAATACCCTTCTAACAAATTCAGCGGCCAATCACACGAAACAACCTTTGTCATGCACACAACTTGCCTTTGCTCCGACATCATGACATCGGACTCTTCACCTAAAGATTCTGCGCTAATCCATGTATCGGATGGTTCGGACAAGAAAGCCGGACCCGTCCACCATAGCGGGTGATTGAGAAGCTCATTAGGAGTAAGTCCGCGCGATGCACAATCTGCAGGGTTGATTAACCCCGAAACATGTGACCAGCAACCAGGGGGTACCTTTTCTTGTATGAGCGCCACTCTATTGGCCACAAACGTTTTCCATCGATGGGGAGATGACTTAATCCACTGAATGGCAACTGTGGAATCAGACCAGCAAAATATATTATCAATAGAAATAGTCTTTCGGTATGTAACCTGAACGAACTCCATCAACTCTGCTAACAAGGCTGCTGCACAAAGCTCCAATCGGGGTACTGATACTTTTTTTAGTGGGGAGACACGAGACTTAGCACACAAGAGAGATATCTTTATGGCTCCGCTGGCGGATACAACACGAAGATAAATTACGGCCCCATAACCAAGCTCAGACGCATCCGAGAATCCATGCAATGTAGAAGAAGTAGTACCTTCAGCAGACACATACCGCGGAATTGACAACGATGACAAACAAGAAAGTTGCGATTTGTATGTGTCCCACCTGGATTCGACTTCTAGTGGTGGTTTTTCATCCCACGAAATGCCTAGCTGCCACAGGAACTGCATCAGCTGCTTCGCAGAGAGGGTGAGGGGAGACAAGAAACCCAAAGGATCAAAGATTCTAGCAAGCTCTGACAGTATGTTACGCTTGGTGCATTTGCGTTCAATTGGATGTACCTTGTACGAGAAGCAGTCAGTCATTGGACACCACTGTAGTCCTAAAATCTTGACAGACACTAAGTCATCAGAGTCGAAACACAGAGATTGCTGATGACTACTGGGGAGAGACGCAAGAAATTCGGGATCATTGCTTGCCCATTTTCGCAACTCAAATCCAGCCTCTCCGAGCATTCCTATCAGTTGAGATTTCACTTCAATTGCAGAATTGGAATCTGGCACACTAGTTACTATGTCATCCACGTACGTGTCAGACCTTATGACGTCTGCTGCAAGAGGATATTTACCACCTAAATCTGTTGCCACCTGTAAGAGGGTCCTAATGGCAAGATAGGGGCTAGAAGCAACACCAAAGGACACTGTATTGAGTCTGAACTCTTGCACTGGCTCAGAATTGGAAAACCGCCAAAGAATGCGCTGGAAGTCCCTATGCTCCTCTGCCACCAATACTTGCAGAAACATTTGCTTAATGTCTGCAGTAAAGGCGACTCGATGAGCCCGAAAATTCAACAGGACTGTCACAATATCCTGCTGCAACTTGGGTCCAACCAATAGGGTGTTGTTGAGCGAGACGCCATTTGAGGTCTTAGCACTGGCGTCGAACACCACCCGTAACTTTGTAGTGGTACTTTCGGGTTTCAAGATACAATGATGAGGGATGTAGTAGACGGCACTAGGATGTGATACCTTACACGACACAGGAGACATGTGCCCATCGCTCAGATACTCACGCATGAAAGCCACATACTTTCTACGGATATCTGACTCTTTGGACAATCGTCTCTCTAGAGCATGAAGCCGTCTCAATGCCATGGAATGTGACTCACCCAGATCTGGCATCCCATCACGAAATGGCAGGCCCACGACATATCTACCATTAGAGTCACGTGAATGAGTGTCCTGGAAGATCTTCTCACACAGGGCATCTTCCGGACTCGCTAATGTGCACTGAGGCACTTGCTCCAATTCCCAAAATTGTCTGAGAGTTTTGTCCAGAGAAACATCGACCGACGTACAAAAGGAATCAACCACTAAATTCGATTGGGCTGGTACACTACCCAAGATTACCCAACCAAACACTGTATTGATAGCAGTAGGTTCCTGATCCTTACCCTTTCTAAGTCCCGGTAACAATGCCATTGCATATATATCAGCACCCAATAAAATATCAATGTCCCCTGGCTGACCAAAAGTATCATCCGCTAAAGCAAGGTCTTTGATATGATTCCAGACATATGATTGTACGTCCGTTGAAGGTGCCTTGTCGCAGATTCTGGGAACCACAATAGCATCGATATCGAAACTAGGATTAGGTTTGTCCCGAGGTCTCAACCTAAATGAAGTAACCCCCAAATCAGTAACGGTGGCCATCTGATTTATCCCCTGAATTGGAACAGAAGCATGTGACTTCGACAGAGAAAGTTTGCTTACAAGGCGCTGCGTAATGAAATTTGCCTGACTTGCACAATCGAGCAGCACACGACATCTATGATACACCCCATAAGCATCACACACATCCACTTTACATGTGGCAAATAATACAACAGGGAAGCTGGGAAGCGTGCTTGTCAATACGACTTGACCGGTTACTTGGTCGGGTCTGTTATCACCTTGCTCACATGTTTGTGTATCAGTCTGACCAGAGCTTGATGTAAAATGCAAATATGTGTGATGTTTCCTAGTACAAACACGACAATTAAATTTCGAGGTACACCCTGCGAGTTTGTGAGACCCAGCCAGACAATTATAGCACAGACTTTTCCTCTTCACTAAGGTATGACGATCCTTAGGAGACATTTCTAAGAACTTGTCACATTTCGTCAATGAGTGTTCCCCCTGGCAACACACACAAGAAATTGATGAATCTGACTTACTAACACTAGTCACCAAAGAAGTGGTTGGTTTCGGCTGCACGAACTGTTTCCCTTTCAACATTTGAGGACCCTTCTTCACTGAGACCGGTGCTACGGTTAGCGCAGATGTTTCAAGAGCCTTGCACTGTTTTTCTAAAAAATCACTAAGGTGCGAATACGTGGGGACCTCACAGTCACCAAACTGTATTTCAAATTGCTTTCGGATAGAGGAATCTAACTTTTGCAAAAGGAAATTGAATTTCGTAAAGTCCCACAAATCATACTGCTGCTCTTGATATAAATCTAACGCACATACGTTTTCAGTAAATGTTGTCAACAAATTCCTTAAATCTCGAGATGAATCGCCTGACACCTTCGGAGCATTAAGAAGAGCTAACCAGTAATTCGTAAGCAACACACGTTTATTTTCATACCTTGAAACTAGCGAATTATATGCCACTTGGTAATTATCCGAAATGAGGGGTAGGTTTTGAACTATTGAAGCTGGTTCTTTTGTCAAGGAAGCAAGAAGATACTGGAAACGCTCAATATCTGACAAAGTGTCATTTTCATGAATCAGAGTCCTAAACAAATCGAAAAAACGTGGCCACTGACCAATCGCCCCGTCAAATTTCGGAATATCGATCTTAGGCAATCGAACATTACGTCTGCCACCCGTTCCACTATCAGAGTGAGCCTCATTATCGAGCGACTTAGCTACATCGGCAGCATCAGCAGTAACCTTACCACAAATTTCAAAATAGATTGACTTGATGCTGTACTGTATGTTGTCGAAGTCTGTCTGAATCTCCGATTTTAAAGCCAAATTATCCTTATCCTTCATTAAAGACACGATGTCCAGATGTAAAGAATCAAACAAATTTACAGAATCGTTAAGACCTTGGTATCTGATTCTAAATTCATTCCTTTTTGTGGGTTCAGCCTTGGCGTCTAATGCAAACCTTGATAGGTGTTGCACTCGATTCATAACAGAGTTACGTTTATTTATCAACTTTTCCACCTCCATTTCAAAAATGACAAAAAACGAAAAGGCAAACTAGAAAAGACTGATATAACCTGAACCCAATCGGATGATAACCACGTGTTTCACGTCGAAAAAAACACGTTTCAAACAAGTAACAGAGCTCGAAAATCGCCGATTGCGAGACACTGAAAAACAAAACAATTTTGACGCTAAAAGGCCGTAAAACAAATTAAACAAGCAAAACAATTACACTAACACGGATTTGCCGACCCGAACACGTGTTCTAACCAAACCCTGGAGGCTATAAATTACGATTTTTAACAACAAAACCGCCAAACACGTGTGCATAAATTCACGATATGAACACCCACAAGTGTCAATTCTAATCAAACAAGCATCGGCTTCGATGGACCAAAATGTTGTTGCAAGATATTACGAAATAATAAAGAGGAATTGTTTACAATAAAGTTAGATTTTAAATTATACCAGACAAATAAGAGATGCACTCACCTGTGTAATGGACTGTATCTTCACGTGGGTTTTAGGGTCTTCTTTGGAGGTCGGGCGACTATCTTCACCCCAAATGAGGCAAAAAATTATGTAACAAGAAAATTAGACCAGAAAATCTGGAGCACATCCCTAGTCTGGAGTACTAGCAGTTTTCAGGACGACTGATTCTAACGCAGTGACGCTGGTTTACGTCGCGAGAGAGAGAGAGAGAGAGAGAGAGGCTGTCACAAAATCTGCCCCCTCTCCTCCTCTCAGTGGTGCCAACCACGGCGAGCAGCAATCCCTAAATGTCTGGCGGCAATTTCAAATTCAAAAATATATACAAACTTGCATCAACACTAATTATTATTATTATTATTATTATTATTATTATTATTATTATTATTATTATTATTATTATTATTATTATTATTATTATATTTTTTATAACGCAAATTATGAGATAAAAGTCAAAGTTGTAAAAAGAAACTCTCTTTTTATACTAAAATAATTGTTGAACGTTTTACCTAGTAAAATATGTTTAAAACCTGAGTAACTAGCATCTTACGGCATAATATATGCCGAGAAAATGAAAAACGTAACCATACACATCTTTGTCAGGTTATCTTCGATATTTACAGTGTTGCTAAACCGCCTTCAACACAGGAATCATAATAATGTGCTAATTGAAAGATACATATTCATTGTGTATATTTACTTGGGCCCTCAACGGATTTATCGCGAACTAAAACTTAATAATATATTTCATCTTTAGCAATAAATTGCGTCCACTGAATTTCATACTGTAGCCATCTGGTGTGACGAACAGCGAACAGAAAAGACAACTAAATGTCCAAGATAGGTGTGTTTCTATGCTTTCATAACTTAGAAATCAACGAAAACTATTTTGCGTCCAATATACGGTCGCAAAATAGTCACGGAGGCAAAATGTAATGTGCGGAGTCTTGATAAGGATGTAAGATAGTGCTATGGATGTATATATATATATATATATATATATATATATATATATATATATATATATATATATATATATAATGATAGACAACCCTACCCATGAATGTAAAGGTAAATGTATACACGGTTAAACTGCTTTTAAACTAATGATTCACTCGTATCTATTTTTACAACTGTGAAAAACATTAACGTGATCATCGTTCACTAAAAATGCTATTGAAAACGAAACAACTTATTTGTATATAGTTCTAGTTAATTAAAACAGTCAAATAAATAAATGTTTTGAAATAAAATGCAGATATCTGTTTTTTCTATTTACATCTAGTTGGGAATAGCAAATAACACTATATCTTTTAATGCAACAACTTTTGAGTCAGTCAGGAACCACTCAGAACAAACAGCTAAAATAAAATGCAGATATCTGTTTTTTCTATTTACATCTAGTTGGGAATAGCAAATAACACTATATCTTTTAATGCAACAACTTTTGAGTCAGCCAGGAACCACTCAGAACAAACAGCTATGTGATGTTCATACTGGTAACAGCAGCTTAGGCCTTAATTAAAATCAATATATTCAACTTTATATATAAATATACATTTATATATTTAATCAATTATTACTATTTTGCAAATAAAAAAGTATGTTAGTTTGTTCTGAAATTCACTAAGTCATAATTATGAGCACCCACTCAGAAATAAACTTCAAAAAGGGCCACTTCAAGCAAATCCAACTGCAGAACCTAACAACCAGTCATAACAACTAACAATTACCATAAACTACAATCACTTTACACATAACCGTTGTCCAAAAAGACACAACAAAATACAACGGCTCGCAATAAAATCTCCAAAAATGGTACACGGATTGTTCTAGAGAGAAACAGAAAAAGCAGCATAGCAAAAAAGTGTTCGAAGTAGGGGATTCAAAAAGTGGGAGATGGAAATTCCAGATTCAAATATTTTCAAAAAACCTGAAAATTTATGATGAGCGAAACTATAAACTTTAGATTATGAACTCCGAATATAGACGAAACATTCAAGTGTTACCTAAGTGGATGAAATGCAGTCAGACATTGCTTTTTTTAATTACTGAAAATTTTGGGAAAATATTGAAATTTATCTCTGGAAGTAAAAGCGATCACAAGTTGCCAACATAAATACATTAAAGAACCTACGTTTTCAACATCTGAATCATCTAGTATATGTTCATGCAGTGGGTATTGTGTCAATCTCTTTAACTGTATGGTTAATTTCGAATCTTCCGACAATTTGAGTACAGTACGTTATTGTTAACTGATAATGAGTAATTCTAGCAGTTGACCAACTTATATTTTCGGTTAACTCGATGAACATTTCAGGTGCTTCTGAAAGTCAATTGTCATTTATCTAAAGGACCGAAACTGTAAACGACATATCCAAGTTCGACGAACTTCCTATCATCACGTTACCCACCGAGCAAGGTAATATTGCATTAACATTGCAGAATCTTTTCCAAAGCAAGTGTAAGTTTGATCGATTACTTGCAGAAAGCCGCCTGCAAGTTTGTTGCAAATGGAAAATCTTCCCCCCAGTGACTTTACATATGTAAGTGTTTCTTTTGTAACTTTACTGCAACTTTACTGCAAGTTTACTGTAGTGAGTTGTTACAAAATTTCTTTATACTTACAAATGTCACCTTACAGCAAGCTTCAATTTTAAAAGGGCCTAGCAAAGTTGTAAAATTTAAACTTACATTTGCAAGTTATCTGCAATTGTATATATTATACATCCAGTGTAAGTTTGTAACTTGGAATAATGCCAATTAATTGACTTCAGCTTTTTTTCAAAAATGCTCGGAGTCAGATAATATTCTCAGTTACAATCTTTTCAAAAATGTATTATACAATTTGTGTCAAATGTCATTGATAATTTTTGTAAATGACAACCTTAGATTTTTAAAGTACACATCAAGAGATAGAAAACCACCAAATTTCAAAATTTTATTATAAATCGAGTTGAAAGCACGAAAAAAAATGGTGTAGTTAACAATGAATAAAATTTTTAAATCTGCTGGTTTTCTACAACTTCACATGTAAGAACTTTAAAAATATTCAACAAAAACGCAGGGTTGATTTAAAGAAATTATCGATGGTACATATTATATAGATTTTTTAAAAGACTGCAACTTGAAATACTAACCAATGTGTCCAAGCATTTTTGAAAAAAAGAAACTATATTTGATTAACTGAATTTATTTCAAGTTACAAATTAATACTGAATATAGGTGTAGGTGTATTTATACATAATATATATTTCTTGTATAACTGTAAAAAATGACTTAAGACGATGTTAAATAGAATAAAATCTTTATTACATAAAAAAATTAAAAACTTACAACACATTATTCATTTCTGCTGATAGATATATTGATTTTATTGGCCATCAAATGTACATGGTAAGTCACTGCCTTTATTAGTACCGACTATAGTTACTAGATAGAGATAGTTAAGACATATAGCGAGAGTGCCCATGTTTAGGCTAAAATGCAGTTCTAGGCAAAACTCGACGACAAATTAGAAAACTTGAACTCGTGATATCGTTATTAATTGACCGATTTCAAAAGTTATTTTTTCTAAATGAATACCAATTAATTGTTTTTGATATTGTTTTACTAAATAACTCTTAGTCGTCTAGGAAAACGTGTGAAACACCAATAACAAAAACGAAGTCTTCTGCAGCATTACTTATTTTGAGAGGCGAGATTTTTTTTTTTAGCTTCTAAAATATGTGGTAACATATGTGACATAAAATAAAGTCAACATATTAAATACTATTGTGAAAAAAGAAATATCTAAAATGGTGCGTTCATTTCGATTTTAGAGAAAGTTTAATGAAGCAAACGTAAGAATATGCAATGGATAAATCAAGCACAGGGAAATGAATACAACTTCAATGGGAAAATAGCTTAAATATGGCGACAGTCTCTGAAAGTGTTCACACATATGTCTTAACTATCCCTATCGAGTAAGTATAGTACCGTCAAAATCTGTGTACATTCAGAAACATTGAGTTAAAATAAAGCAAAATTATGACTACCATGAATTACGTATATATAAAAAAAGTCTGTGGCTAGTGGAACTTGCCTTCCAAAGCTTTTGCCTAACGCACTCACACACTACAAAGAATGAATACAAATAGTATATAACACTATACACATTAGTTTAGAGCACCAATAAATTCCTTCACCTTGGTTTTTGTTTTATAACATCCACTAGTGCCTACTGTAATCTTGTTATTAGGAGCATCTTAATAACATTAGGTAAAGAGTTGAGGAATTTGATTCCCAAGTAATCAAACATCTGCTTTGTTTTCTCCTTTTTGTGCAACTGTATTTTTAATTCATGCCTGCACCCGGTATTGATGTTGCGAGCTTCATCATTCACTGGATATTTTGAATACATATACTGAAGAAGAATATGGCTGGAGGGATACCTAAGTATCCCATTGGCCTCGAACACATCAGGGCAGCTTTTTCTTGGACCTACGCACACAATGTTCTTATTGCTCTTTTTTGCATGATAAACACGTTCCGTTGCTGACGAGTTAACCCATATGAAAGTTCTATATGATGGGTACTGTACTGTTCCACTGTTATTGTGGTGTCGATTGCTCTCGATAAGCCTCATGCTTCCATATGTCAATCATATTTAACGTTTTAAAATAAATTGGTCTGACCAGGTAAGACATCTCCAGGCTGCTTTTAAGGGCATAACAAAATTCGTATTTAGCAATTAGGTTTTCTTTTTCCTTGAGTATAAATCATAAAAATAAACAAAAATATAAATGCAGCCATTTTAGAATAATTCAGCAATAGCGACATACCAAAATTTGATTATGCTACAGAAAAGTGACTAATTTTATTGAATTCACACATGTATTTAGTATATAGCTGTTTTAGGGATTCTTACCTGACATGTTTGTCGATATACTTCATGTTTCATTATCTACACTCCAGGCAACGAATTACTTAATTACCCAAAATTCAAACAATTCAGGCTACAATAAGATTGTTCAATCTTTAAAACTTCCAGAAAAATAAATAGACATAGATCAAATAACAAGTTATGATGATGAAATCATAAAAAATATAAACAAACCGCCATTAATCATTAATGCTGGGCGCTTTGTCAGAGTCAGTTCGCTGTTGGCGTTGGTGTTGTTATTGGACGACGATGACATACGATCGAACATACACGATCACGATAACGGAGGGAATTCAACTAAATGTTTACAAATTAAAACAAACTTTCAGAAACATTACAATTGTAACTTTACGTGAGTTTACAAATGGAGAAAAACAACAAGCCTGCAAAGGAGATATTATATTTGAAAGTTACGTTAAAGTTTCATTTGTAAGTTTGCATTGGTTTTTTGTCTGCAAACATTTAGAAATGTTGTAAACTTAACTTGCCTAATGGTAAATTATCTAACGTTGCGGTAAGCATTTGTAAGTTACCATGCTTAGTGAGGTAATATTGCATTAACATTGCAGAATCTTTTCCAAAGCAAGTGTAAGTTTGATAGATCTCCTGCAAGTTTGTTGCAAATGGCAAATCTTCCCCCCAGTGACTTTACATATGTAAGTGTTTCTTTTGTAACTTTACTGCAAGTTTATTGTAGTGAGCTATTATAAACTTTCTTTATACTTACACATGTTACCTTACAGCAAGGTTCAATTTTAAAAGGGCCTAGCAAAGTTGTAAAATTTAAACTTACATTTTCAACTTCTCTGCAATTGTATATATTATATATACAGTGCAAGATTGTAACTTGGGATAATTCCAATTAATCTACTTCAGCTTTTTTTCAAAAATGCTCGGAGTCTGATAATATTCTCAGTTACAATCTTTACAAAAATGTATTATACAATTTGTGTCAATTTTTGTAAATGACAACCTTAGCTTTTTGTTGAATATTTTTAAAGTACACATCAAGCGATAGAAAACCACCAAATTTCAATTTTTTATTATAAATCTTGAGTTGAAAGCAAGAAAAAATAATTGTGTAATCAATGAATAAAAATTTTAAATCTGCTGGTTTTCTACAACTCCACATGTAAGAACTTTAAAAATAGTCAACAAAAATGTTGTGTTACTCGACTATTTTACTGTACCAACCGCTCTCACTGGTACACCATTGACACACATGATAAGAAATTGTAAATTACATGATAATATGGAAACTTATTTGAATCATTATATGGTAACTTATTGAATAACGAATTAATATGTAAATATTTTAACGAATTAAACCATATGCATTTATTATTCACGATCAGAGTTTACATTAGATGAATAACCTTATCTACATATGGTAATAAACGCCAATTTCGTTCAGTGTATGTTTTAATATAATACGCAGGTGGCGCTTCAAGATCTATACCACTTAATTAAGGTAAGATGTCTAACAAAACGACATACTCTGAATCGTGTTCTTTACAAGTGAAAAGTAGTGCATTCTTTGGGCATTTGCGTAGGTAAACCAACAAGTCAAAAGTATGTGAACCATGGTAAGTTGAACAAGTGCATATGTTAGTTTAAGCTTTTAGAAACAGAATGACTACTTCATATACACGAAAAAGGTATTGATATTAAACAATTTATGGAATCAGTAAGACATAAAGCGTTTCATCTGATTGAAGCGAGTTTAGCTCAACATGATGAAATTAAAATGAATCTAGAATTGTTTGGTTTCTATATACCTCAAAGTCGAAACAGAAAAGAAATTAAATCATTCAATACTAAAAACAAAAACATCACAGTTTCAACTAATTTTGAAAATACATATCAAGAATTCACTGAAGAAATTTACACAATAGCTTTAGAGTTTGCAGAAGCCGAAAGCGGATGGATGTTGGAGCGACTAATGTGGCTGGAAATAAATATTATTAAATATAGTTTTTAGGTCGGGGTGGTGTCGACATGTATAAATTGTTGTCAGCACACACTTAAGCTCATTTAAAATGCAGTTGTCTTAGAGACAAGACGTGCATCAGTTTGTTCTTGAGTACCCAAGTGTTCAGTAGTCTGTTTAAAATGGCTGCATTAAGTGAGGTGTGCTACCACCAAATTAAAGACAACTTCTGGTATGATTTATTTGGAGGCCTTAAATTAATTATCGAGAAGAATATTAGTTATTTCAATGGTACAAAATTGTGTAAAAGTGGTAAGAAAATATTCAGACATTGGTTGGAAAATAAGAAAACTAAAAAGTTGATTGCCTATTACAACAACAACTTAGAGTCACATCTCAATTAACACCAACAACTGCTACATACTTGGTGAACTTTGGTGGAAAACAACTCAATATCTGGTACATATGTGTGCAAAGATTTTATATTAAATTTGGCTTGTTGGAACACTTCTATGAAAAGTGTAATCAAATTATTTTTGATTTCTATAAAAACGAATTTCGACTTGACTCTCTCCAACGCTAGATTTTCATACACCTCATCGGCTCGATGCCTATTACTCAACTGTTTTGATTGAAAGTAAGCAATGCAGTGGTCTTAGCAAGCACGATCTAGAGGATTGATACCTTGAACACCTCTAGCAAGACGTTTTTCAAGTTTAGTACCAGGACCACAAAACTGATATCCTGGTATGTGTAACTCAACAGGCAATTTGTTGATGAGTGTGTTAACAAAACCTTCACCCTGTGACACCAACATTGGTACTGACTGTATGACTCACTCGCATCTCTATATATTTCTTAAACAGTCATATTTTGAGCTAGTTTACCTAACATGTCAAACTGAATGCCTTGAAGTGTAGAATGCAACTTTTGTAAACCAACACGTCTCTATAATTTCGGGGTAATCTTAGTCATTCAAACTAATCGTCTCGAGGTGTAGCTTTCAAGTTTGTAAGCCATCACATGTCAACCATTTTAGAGCAACCTATTCATGTAACCATTCAACTTAATTTTTATACTAATAAAAAATACCAAGAGTTATAAAGTACAACACTAAGAAAAGAACAATTATTTGTTTCAAACATTCACATTCTGAGCTAGGTTACCTAACTATCAACCAAATGTCATGAAGAGCAACCTCAAATTTTTGTAAACCAACACGTGTCTATCATTTCACACTAATCTTAGTCATGTGACCAGTCAAATTAATTGTCTTGAGGTGTAGCTTTCAAGTTTTATTTGTTTTCAAACATTCATATTCTGAGCTAGTTTACTTAAGAAGTCAAACTAAATGTCTTGAAATGTAGAATGCAATTTTTGTAAACCAACACGTCTATAATTTCGGAGTAATCTTATTAATTTAAACTAATAGTCTTGAGGTGTAGCTTTCAAGTTTGTAAGCCATCACATGCCAATCATTTTCAAGCAACCTATTCATGTAACCATTAAACTTAATTTTTATACCAATAAAAGAATACCAAGAGTTATAAAGTACAACACTAAAAAAGGAACAATTATTTGTTTTCAAACATTGAAATTCGGAGTTAGTTGTAAAAAAATATCGCCAAGATGGTGGCTCGGGATTTAGAAATGAGAATTAACACAAAACATTAACCAATAACTATCTTTTATTACCACAAAAAGTGTAAAAAAATAAAAATAAAAAGTTTGATATATGAAAAAATAAAAAAAGTAAAGAGTTTATTGCATATTACAACAGCAACTTAGAAGCACATCCAGTGCTCCGGAATACCGCCCCTCTAGATGTGCCGGAAACAGCATCTCAATTATCACGAACAACTGCTACATACTTGGTGGACTTTGGTAAAACACAAGCTAAAAACAACTCAATATCTGGTACATATGTGTGCAAAGCTTTCATATTAAATTTTGCTTGTTGCATATCCAATCATTTTTATAAAAAGTGCAACCAAATTATTTAACAGGGCAGAGCTGTCTAACAAGCTGTCTAACAGGACAGACAACTGTCTAACAAGCTGTCTAACAGGACAGGCAGCTGTCTAACAAGATCTCTAACATGACAGACAGCTGTCAATCAGCTGTCTAATAAGCTGCCTAACAGGGCAGACAGCTGTCTAACAGGGCAGACAGCTGTCTAACAGGACAGGCAGACCTCTAACAGCTGTCTAACAAGCTGTCTGAAAGGACAGAGAGCTGTCTAACAGGACAGTACCAATTAGATTAATATATAGCTATCGAATCCATTTCTATATCTACCTTTGTGTACACCATTTTATTTTACAATCACCAATACACCATACTTATTGTCTTTCCAGCATTGACAGCTTATATTTTTAAATTGTTTAAAGTCTGTTGTCACATGATCGTCGTAGATGTGTTTTAAATTGATTTCGTCTTGTTTGAAGAGAAACAAAACATTAGCGTTATCACATATTAGATGTTTGGGTATTCGAGTATATGTTTGACAGAGACCTTTTGTAACATCTTGTATTTGGATTGGTGCAATGACTTTGAATACACATACACGTTATCAAACTTTAAACCGTTCGGTGCAAACCATAAACTCAGCATGACATTTGTTTTGCCACACGCACAGACCACATATGATACATCTAACGGTGTTTGGTAAGAGAAGACTATGCCTTCGTTGTTGTTCTGAAGATGTATCAACAACATCACCTATAGCTAAGAAAACCATCAGGACTTGTAAATAAAACCTGAGGAAGATTGTTATACATATCTGAAAAAGGAAGAGATGAAAACAAAATTTTTAAAATGTCTAAATAGAGATTCGCAACAAGTACACATCACCTTTAGACTGTGATAGAAACGTAAACTATTTAGTTAAAACGCAGCCTACTGTTTATCTAGATTAAAATGGTGAGCGAGTTATTTATATGTTTCTCTACTCTGTAAACCACACATCAGTTGAGTTAAGATGCGACAAGTGTGTTATGGGAGAGAATTTTCATTTAATGGATCGAACTTAAGTAACTCAATTTAACATTAGCCTGAAATTTTGATAAGTAACAAAATTCAAGATGTAGCATGTGTGTTAAAGAGCGAATTTTCATTAAATCCAATTTTTTCAAACATCTTTTTTTAAGAACTGATGTACGATTGAACTCGTCTAGAGTATTTGTAAATTATTAATACACTGCTGACAGATTAGATATTTAACTAAAAACAGGTTGTTCCAATAATTTATTTTCTGTAGAATAAATAATGATGTAAACTGTGAGAAATAATTTCTACTGTCTATTTTGTATACGATTTTATAAAATAATTTTCAAAATTAATATAGGTTTTTCTAGAGACTAAATGCTATCGAACCATTAGATATGTAAGCATATCGGTAACTAAGAAGTTAATAAAAAAATATCAACGAGGTTCATTCTGTACCAACTTTTATGAAATACTATATTTTATTGTTTCCATAAACTATTTAATATCAATACGTTTTTCGTATATACGATAAGTAGCCATTCTATTTTTAAAAGCTTGAGTTAGCGTGTGCCCTCGTTCAAGTTGCCATGGCTCACACACTTTTGGTTTGTGAGCTACACTACGCAAATGTCCTGAAAGTGAACTCATTTTCACTTGTAGCGAACACAATTCACAAATTATTTCATTATAACCATGAGTGCTCAACTACTAAATAAAACAACACGTTTTATATATTTATTAACAAACATATTTGCGATACATATCTTTAAGTGAAGTGCTATATTTAAAACAAAAGTACATCAAGATAAATATAGTTAGACATGTAAGAAAACCAGTTGCTATAAACATAGAAATATTATTTGACGTGAACAAATAGGAATCAGTTAACACAAGACTTCTCCAATTAGCTGTTTCAGCACGGCTACCATCAACAAACATAAACTTAAGTTTGTAACGCACCAGATCTGACTTGATCTTGGCCATGTTGTACATTAAAAGCTGGGTGGAAATGTTGTGTAGATGTGTTCTTGGTAGACCAGACCATATCATGCGGTCGTCGGTGTCGAAACAAATTCTTACTTCTCTCACATTAGGTGGTTTGTAAATATAAAACACATTTTGACATAGTCCTGTTAGAATGATGTAGCTTGCATTAAGATGAGTCATTTTTGAGGTTACTGATGTCGGTCAACACTTGATCTTGAGCATAGTGCAAACACTCTGACATGTAATATTTGAATGTGGGAGATGTGTTGTTGAGCAGTGTTTTAACACACGGACGGTCTATGCCGTAATGACATCTTAATTACCTAGATCTGTCAATGGTTGAAGGATGTTGCGAAGAAAACAGTCGTATTTCCATGCAAATTGTTTCTCACACATACTCAATTATTTCTTTAACGAGTGTCTAATGATTCACCAGCTTTTCTACGGTTTCTTCAGTCAGATACATATTCCTATGTGTAAAACAATTATCAACACACACAAATTATTTCACTTAGGATACGTTTAGAAGTTATTTGACTGTAAATCGACCAAACTACAGAACAACTTTCTTCCCCATCTTTACAATATTTTAAATAGAAAGCATGTACGTTATCCATAGAATTGTAAAACTCCCACTCTTCCAATGCTAGATATTGGTTTTTTTCATCCATCGCTAACAGGTTGACAACCCACTGAGCAAGGTAATATTGCATTAACATTGCAGAATCTTTTCCAAAGCAAGTGTAAGTTTGATAGATAACTTGCAGAAAGCCTCCTGCAAGTTTGTTGCAAATGGCAAATCTTCCCCCCAGTGACTTTACAAATGCAAGTATTTCTTTTGTAATCTTACTGCAAGTTTACTGTAGTGAGCTGTTACAAATTTTTTTTATACTTACACATGTTACCTTACAGCAAGCTTCAATTTTAAAAGGGCCTAGCAAAGTTGTAAAATTTTAACTTGCAACTTATCTGCAATTGTATATATTATATATACAGTGCAAGTTTGTAACTTGGGATAATTCCAATTAATCTACTTCAGCTTTTTTTCAAAAATGCTCGGAGTCTGATAATATTCTCAGTTACAATCTTTTCAAAAATATATTATACAATTTGTGTCAAATGTCATTGATAATTTTTGTAAATGACAACCTTAGCTTTTTGTTGACTATTTTTAAAGTACACATCAAGCGAAAAAACCACCAAATTTCTAATTTTTATTATAAATCTTGAGTTGAAAGCAAGAAAAAAAATTGTGTAGTTATCAATGAATAAAAATTTTAAATCTGCTTTCCTACAACTTCACATGTAAGAACTTTAAAAATAGTCAACAAAAACGTAGGGTTGATTTAAATAAATTATCGATTAAGTCATTTATCAAATATGGTACATACTGTATATATTTTTTAAAAGACTGCAACTTGAAATACTAACCAATGTGTCCAAGCATTTTTGAAAAAAAGAAACTGTATTTGATTAACTCAATTTATTTCAAGTTACAAACTAATACTGAATATAGGTATAGGTGTATTTATACATAATATATATTTCTTGTAAAACTGTAAAAAACGACTTAAGACAATGTTAATTAGAATAAAATCTTTATTACATAAAAAAAATTAAAGACTTACAACACATTCCATTCTGCTGATAGATAGATATATACACTTTATTGACCATCAAATGTACATGGTAAGTCACTGTCTTTATAAATACCGACTATAGTTACTAGATAGAAATAGTTAAGACATATACGGAGTGTCCATGTTTAGCCTAAAATGCAGTTCTAGTCAAAACTCAGCAACAAAATAAATAACTGAACTCGTGATATCATTATTAATTGACCGATTTCAAAAATTATTTTTTCTAAATGAATACCAATTAATTGTTTTTGATAGTTTTACGAATCAACTCTAAGTCGTCTACGAAAACGTGTGAAACACCAATAACAAAAAACGAAGTCTTCTGCAGCATTACTAATTTTGAGAGGCGAGATTTTTTTTTAGCTTCTAAAATATGTGGTAACATATGTGACATAAAATAAAGTCAACATATTAAATACTATTGTGAAAAAAGAAATATCTAAAATGGTGCGTTCATTTCGATTTTAGAGAAAGTTTAATGAAGCAAACGTAAGAATATGCAATGGATAAATCAAGCACAGGGAAATGAATACAACTTCAATGGGAAAATAGCTTAAATATGGCGACAGTCTCTGAAAGTGTTCACGCATATGTCTTAACTATCCCTATCGAGTAAGTATAGTACCGTCAAAATCTGTGTACATTCAGAAACATTGAGTTAAAATAAAGTAAAATTATGACTACCATGAATTACGTATATATATATATATATATATATATATATATATATATATATATATATATATATATATATATATATATATATATATATATATACATATACATATACATATACATATACATATACATATACATATACATATACATATACATATACATATACATATACATATACATATACATATACATATACATATACATATACATATACATATACATATACATATACATATATATATATATATATATATATATATATATATATATATATATATATATATATATATATATATATATATATAAGAAAAGTCTGTGGCTAGTGGAACTTGCCGTCCAAAGCTTTTGCCTAACGCACTCACACACACAGACACACACACACACTACAAAGAATTAATACAAGTAGCATGTAACACTATACACATTGGTTTAGAGCACCAATAAATTCGTTCACCTTGGTTTTTGTTTTATAACATCCACTAGTGCCTACTGTAATCTTGTTAGTGGGAGTATCTTAATAACATTAGGTAGAAAACTGAGGAATTTGATTCCCAAGTAATCAAGCATCTGCTTTGTTTTCTCCTTTTTGTGTAACTGTATTTTTAATTCATGCCTGCACCTGGTATTGATGTTGCAAGCTTCACTGGATATTTTGAATACATATACTGAAGAGGAATATAGCTGGAAGGGTAGCTAAGCATCCCATTGGCCTCGAACACATCAGTGCAGCTTTTTCTTGGACCTACGGACACAATGTCCTTATTGCTCTTATTTGCATGATAAACACATGTTCCGCTGCTGACGAGTTAACCCATATGAATGTTCCATACGATAGGATACTGCGACAATGTGAAAATTAAGCAATCCTGGCAACTTGATGGGTACTGTACTGTTCCTTATGATGTCGATTGCTCTGGATAAGCCTCATTCTTCCATAGGTCAATCATATTTAACGTTTTAAAATGAATTGGTCTGACCAGGTAAGATATCTCCAGGCTGCTTCTAAGGACATAACAAAATTCGTATTTAGCAATTAGGTTTTCTTTTTCATTAAGCATATTTCATAAAAAGAAAGAAAAATATAAATGCAGCCATTTAAAAATAATTCACCAATAGCGATATACCAAAATTTAATTATGCTACATAAGTGACTAATTATATTGAATTCACACATGTATTTAGTACATAGCTGTTTTAGGGATTCGTACCTGACATTTTGTCGATATACTCCATGTTTCATTATCTACACTCCAGACAACGAATTACTTAATTACCCAAAATTCAAACAATTCAGGCTGCAATAAGATTGTTCAATCTTTAAAACTTCCAGAAAAATAAATAGACATAGATCAAATAACAGCTTATGATACCATAAATATAAACAACAATCCGCCATTAATCATTATTGCCAGGCGCATTGTCAGAGTCAGTTCTCTGTTAGCGTTGGTGTTGCTATTGGACGACGATGACATACGATCGAACATACACGAACACCTAAACAGAGTGAATTTAAATAAATGTTTACAAATTAAAACAAACTTTCAGAAACATTACAATTGTAACTTTACGCGAGCTTACAAATGGGGAAAAGCAACAAGCCGGCAAAGGAGATATTACATTTGAAAGTTATGTTAAAGTTTCATTTGTAAGTGTGCATTGGTTTTTTGGCTGCAAACATTTAAAAATGTTGCAAACTTAACTTGCTTAATGGTAAATTATCTAACGTTGCGGTAAGCATTTGTAAGTTACCATGCTTAGTGGGAAATTTTACAAGTATTGTAAAGTCGTTTTTTACACTGATCCCAATAACTAATTTCAAAGATCGTTTGATGTTAAAAGTGGTTTCCATCAGCAACCTACTATCATCTTGATACTTGTTAAACAGCAACCTTCTGTTTCGGTGTTGTGTGAAATCAGTACCATCAATTTGATCACATATCATGTTGAGACAGTCACAAGTAACTTTCATTACTAGAGCATTTAGACTAAGCTTGCTGTTGTAAACTTCGATGTTCAGTAGGTTTTCCCTCTCCACTCTCGCAGGTTGTATTGTTCTGGGTGGTTTACTGTTAAACTTTAAAAATCTATTACAATCACTAAATTTATTATTTTATTAAAGCTTTGTTTCACCATTTTGATTGCATAATGTTTTAATCCATCTAGATCCATTGTTGGAGTCTTCTTCATTGTTGCTGTCATTGGAGATTTCTCTGTTGTTGAAGACTTCTCCATCGAAAAATATTTGTATTGATTTTTGCTTCTTCTGGTAAATATTTAAAGAATGGTTTACTTAAATCAGCTCCTGGAGCGTATCAAAGACTGATAATGCAAATAACTGGGTGAAGCAGTAACAAGCTAAATATACGGCACACAATTCAACTATATGTTCACTTTCGTAATCTTCACCTTCAGACACGTTCATCCATATAAGCTTGTTCTTATATGTTCAACACCAAATGTCTTAGTGCCTTAGTGTTGCAACATTCTCTTCATGATATATTTTATTTTTAATTCCATACCACAACTCACTGTTATACTGCATCATCTAACAGTACTACAAAATAATAAACGTTACCAGGATTTAATATGCAAGCTCTACAGGAGTGAGATCACACAACAGATGCTCATATCGCTACCACGAAATTGATATGATTTATTTCATACTATGATTATGCAAGCTCTAAGAAGAATGAGATCAGCAAAGAGATGTTGATATCGCTACCAGCCTTTAAATTTCTTACCAAATGCCTTGTTACCACTTTTACACATTTTGTTGGCTTTGCATATTATAGTGTTTGTCGAGACGAGTAAAATGATACTCCACACAATGCGCCATAAACAAAAAGTTAGTTTGCGCATGCGCATATGGCATATTTGAATTTTACTCATCAATACGTTTAAAATGACACCCAACACATAGTGTTTAAACCAAAAGTTGGTTTGCGTATGTGCATATGCCATATTTGACTTCTACTCATCACGAGTAAAATGATACCCCACACATGCACTCTAAACAAAAAATTAAAAAAGTTAGTTTGCGCATGCGCTAATCACCATATTTGAATTCTACTTATTAAGGCGTTTAAAATGACACCCCACACATAGGGTTTAAACCAAAAGTTGGTTTGCGCATACGCATATGCCATATTTGAATTCTGCTTACTGAGACGTTTAAAGTGAAACCACACATGCTGTCTCAACCAAACACTAAAAAAAGTTGGTTTGCGCATGCGTCAGTCGCCATATTTGAATTATGCTTACTGAGACGTTTAAAATCATACCCCACACATGCCCTCTCAACCAAAAACTAAAAAAGTTGGTTCGCGTCAGTCGTCATGTTGGGAGATTTGAACCTGTAGCCATTGTTCAGATTTGAACCTCTAACCCTTGTAACACAACATGTACACATGTTGTATGTTCAAAAATATTTTTGTGAATACTACCCATTTATTTCATCTTGTATTATTTCAAACAGCAGTGTTCATATTATTATTGAATACGCATCATATACATGTTAAAGCGCCACCTGTGTATCATATTAAAACATATACTAAACGAAATTGGCCTTTATGATCATATGTAAATAAGGTCTTGATAACGTTATCTTTCTAATGTAAACTCTAATCTTGAATAATAAATGCAAATGGTTTAATTCGTTAAAATATTCACATATTAACTCGTTATTGAATAAGTTACCTACAAAGCCGTGTAAGGGCCACGACGATTTTTTTATAATTTCCACTTTACTCTGGCAATTAACGCTAATTGCGACTTTAAACTCGCAATTATAGATAATTGTCATTTTAAACTGACAATTAGCGCTAATTGTGACTTTAAACTGGCAATTATGAGAGGGAAAATAAGGAAGTTGTTTATCAACTGCTTGAAGTAAAAACCTACGAAGCCGTGAAAGGACCACGATGATTTTTTTCTACAATTGCCACTTTAATTTGGCAATTAGCGCTAATTACGACTTTAAACTGGCAATTATAGATCATTGCCACTTTAAACTGACAATTTGTGCTAATTTGTGCTAATTGCGGCTTTAAACTGGCAATTATCTATAATTGCCAGTTTAAACTGACAATTAACCTAACGTAATCATCCCCAGGGAAACCGGGCGACCTCCTGTGTATAAATGCCTCTCCATGGGACGCGGGGCTCTTCCATGGAGGTTAACCACAAATTTCCCCAGCTGATCATGCGATCAGAATATGGACACGACAGACACAGACCCAAACGAGATGGGTAATAACACTCTCGATCTCCAGGCAACTGGAGAACACATAGAGGTAGAAATGGGGGTTGTCCCCTCTCTTACCACCAAACCGATGGAGGGGGGACGGGGGTCATCCTCTCCCTATCCTCCAAATCTCGGTCTTCAGATGAGGGGCGGGGGCTCCTAAAGTCTCCCGTGCGCCACACGGAGGAGCGGAGGAAAAAACAACGACTGCCTGGATCCGCAAGGAGACAGCTTAGCCGTCCGCTCAAGGCGGGTGTGTCATATTCAACCGCTTTGAGTTAGGTATTAACGGAAGTCGGGTCCCGACAGGCTCGGTAGGGGTTAAGGGCTCTGAGGGTACGATAAAACGACGCGAGGAGTCTGATGCCGCTACTGAGGGTGCCATCAGCAGAAAGCGACTCCGGTCGGATGGCAGCACACTAGAACAGAGAGCAAAGAAGCCCCAAGAGGGTGATGTCAGGAAGACGTTCAGTGAGGTGACTGGAGGGGTGGGAGTGGGCGCTATCCACTCTGAATATCCCTCCTCCTCACTGAATAATGAAGCGGGCCCTTCCGAGAGTGGAAGGGGATCAATCCCCCCGGTTATTCCCTCGGGAAGTGGTACAGCAGGGGGAACTAAATCCACCAATAAAATGGGCCCAAATAGAGGAGGTGGCAGGATACATCCTTCCACCAGACCTATTAGGTACATACAGGCAAATTTGCATCATGCTAAGGCAGCGACATACCTCCTTAGCATGAAATTAAAGGAGGAGCAGATAGATATTGCTCTTCTCCAAGAACCCTGGACCGCCAGGTCGGACCGAACTAAAGGGCTGGGTAACACTTCTGGTAAGATAGTAGAGGTGGGCTCTGGTACCAACCCCAGAGCCCGTATCTGGATCAGAAACAACGTGCAGTATTTTACACTATCAGAATACTGCACCAAGGACATGGCAGCCATCCACCTCATGAGCACAACCGGGGGGGGGGGGGTGGGGGGCTGGAAGTAGTGGCCTGACAACCACCTCCAGCAGAGGTGCGGAAATTGATCACCTACTGCAAGAGGAACAATTATCATCTTGTAATGGGGTGTGATGCGAACTCCCATCATCTGGTTTGGGGGAGCACGGACACTAACAGGCAAGGTGAGTCACTATTTCAATACATATTCGGGGAGGAGCTGGTTGTCAACAACATAGGCTCGGAACCCACCTTTCTAGCGGTCAACCGAAGAGAGGTTTTAGATCTCACGATCAGCTCAAGGCTGTTGAGCTCAAAAATCTTCAAATGGAGGGTTCGTCTGAACCCTCATGTTCGGACCATGCCCATATCCTATTTGAGATTGAAACAGGCCCTAGACCTGTGGTGGAGTATCGCGACCCGAGGAGGACGGATTGGGAGGGGTACAAGCAATCCCTCGCCGCCCTGCTTGTGTCCGCCATCCCCACAGTGAGGGATTCTGAAGAGATTGAAATTGGGGCTGAACAGGTAAGGGATGCTGTGGTCTCAGCATATCACGAAAACTGTCCACTAAAGTCAAAAAAAGATAGTCGAGGGTCTACTTGGTGGAACAATAACCTCGAAAAGTGAGACGTCTCTTCAATCATGCTAAGACAACAGGGAACAATATAAATCCGCTCTAACACATTACAACAAAGAGATAAGGAACACTAAGTGGGAATCCTGGAGGAGGTTCTGCGGGGACATCTCTAATTTGCCCAGCAGCGCCAGAATCCACAGAATTCTCTCACGCGACCGTGTTCAGGAACTGGGATCGATAAAACGACCAGATGGCTCTTTTACTGAATCACGGAAATAAACGTTAGAGCTCTTAGCAGACACACACTTCCCAGATTGTCTGATCCTGAGCAACGAAGATGTCCTGCCAGCTGAGGGTCGATTTAAACGCCTTCAAAGGGAGGACTGGCGGGTTTCTCGGAGAATAGTTACAGCCTCAGCAGTGGAGTGTGCTGTGAAACATTTCCAGTCATTCAAGGCGGCAGGGGAGGATGGGGTGGTACCGGTCCTACTACAAAATGGACTGGAGATTATCCTACCTTTCCTAATCAGGCTGTATAGAGCCAGTCTGGCTTGGAACTATATTCCATCCAGCTTGACGGTGATTAGGGGGGTTTGCATTCCCAAATTGGGACGTACTAACCTCCTACCCACATCACTGAGACCTCTCAGTATTACATCATTCCTCCTGAAGGGACTGGAAAAAATACTGGAACATCTTAGTCAACAACCCCCTTACTACCCACCAGTATGCCTACCAAACTGGCAAATCTACTGAGTTAGCACTCAATAACCTCGTCGAGAAAATCACGCACTCCCTGGATAACTTGGAGGTGGCGGTGGCTGCATTTCTCGACATTGAAGGAGCATTTAATAATGCATTACCTATCTCCCTCTATGAAGCCACTATCGCTAGAGGGGTGGAACCTACCATTTGGGGCTGGATCGGAAGCATGCTCCACAATAGGACCATTATTACCTCGTTGCAGGGAGAGGTGGTCAGCCTCAGGGCCGACAGGGGGTGCCCTCAGGGAGAGTTCTATCCCCCCTGCTGTGGTCCCTCTTTGTGGACGATTTGCTGGCTATCCTGGGGCCGTGGGAGGTTGAGGTCCAGGCGTATGCTGATGATCTAGTCATAATGGTTAGGGGAAAATCTGAGGAGGAACTAGCAAGTACTCTTCAAGAGGCACTAAATGTAGTGAATGATTGGTGTCGGAGGGAACATATGTCTGTGAACCCCCGCAAAACGATCATTGTTCCATTTACCAGAAGAAGAAGGCTGGATAGATTAAAAATACCTATTATTATGGGGGAAACGATTCTATTTACGGAACAAGCAAAATATCTGGGGGTTATCCTAGATAAGAAGCTCAACTGGGACGTACAGTTAGATAATGTAATCCGCAGGGCTAAACTGTCCCTGAGGGAATGCCGTAGAATATGTGGAAATAACTGGGGAACAAACCCCCACAAGATGTACTGGCTCTATGTAGTGGTTATCTGACCAATGATAACATATGGAGCCATAGTTTGGTGGCCCAAAGCACTTCGTGGTATCACGAGGGCCAAACTGGCTCATCTACAGAGACAAGCTTGTCTGATGATAACGGGAGAGATAAGCACCGCACCATCAGCCGCTCTGGAGGTCCCCCTTAATATTCCACCTCTTCACATATGGCTGGAGAGGGTGGCGAGGTGGACAACGTACAGATTAAAACAAACGGCCGACAGCATGCCGAAGGAAATCAGTCTGGGAGGGTCCGGACTCCTTGATGACATTGAGGGTCATGGGATTCTGGGAATGGTCTCAAACTTGATGCCTACAAAGATCAGTAGAGATATGTCTTTCAAGACCGTCCTCCACCGTCCTCCCGGAAAGGGAGGACTGGCAACGAAATCCAAAGACCCTATTGAGAGCTGATCTCTGCTGGTATGCTGACGGCTCCAGAACCAATATGGGAGTAGGAGCCGGCGCATATGGGGGTAACACCGATGCTAGACTATCAACTAGCCTCGGCAAGTACGCAACCATACACTAGGCAGAAGTGTATGCCATCGAGATGTGTGCAAGGGAAAGTATAGAAAACCAGTGCACATACAAATCGATAAAAATATATACAGATAGCCAAGCAGGAATAAATGCTCTTGGTTCCTACCGTTGCAATTCAAAAACGGTATGGAGTTGTAAATCTGCCCTCAACGAACTGGGCAGCTGTAATGAGGTGTCGCTGGTCTGGATACCGGGTCACTCGGACCATGACGGCAATGTTGCAGCCGACACGCTTGCCAGGAGTGGTGCCCAGAGGGACTTTATCGGACCAGAACCGATGCTGGGGATAACATCATGCACAGCAAAACACGCACCTTAAAGACCTGGACAGAAAGAATGACAATCCAGCAATGGCAAAATCTGCCAGGATTAGCTCACTCTAAGGCCTTCATAAATGGCCTGTCTGAGTCAAGGGCTAAAAAACTTCTAGAGTTAAACAGACAACAACTGAGTACTATAGTCGGCCTGCATACAGGACACTGCCGCTTGCATCACCACATGCACCGAATTGGAGTCTGTCAGGAAACTGAGTGCTGGCTGTGTATGGAGAGTGACGAGACAGCAGAGCACGTACTGTGTTCCTGTCCGGCGGCGGACAGGACTAGATACCTGCTCTTTGGCAAGACAAAGCTTGCTCCGGAAGATCTGGATCAACTTTCGCACATAAAGATTATCGACCTCTGCAGGAGGCTGGCTTTGTTGGGCGAAATATAGAGCATTAGGCGTGAGCCACAATAGACCTCATGGTCGCGGTGGAGGGACAGGTATGGCCCACTCACATTCAAACCTAACCTAACCTAGCCTAATTGTCAGTTTAAACTGGCAATTACGCTAATTGCGACTTTAAACCGACAATTATGAGAAGGAAAATAAGGAAGTTTTGTATCAGCTACTTAAAGTAAAAACCAGATGTCATAGTGTCCTTTGTTTATTTCTTTAGGTATATGCACTACCTAGTGGGATCCATGAACATGAAACCATAAGTGATGATGTTACTGGCTCACCATAGATAAATAAAAGTTCTATGTTCGGTGTAACTTTTACTAACCTTACTTCATAGATAAACCACAGCATAAGTATTATGCACAGAACAAAGTCACAGTCGACAGATGAGCGCTAGAACTAAACTGCTGGCGTCTGATGAATGGAAATATGATACAAAATAGAATGGGCATAGCATATTTCTTTATTATGCTGATGCTGTGGAATGGGTGCATTTAATAATCTACCCAGAGCCTCGGTGGTGCAGGGGTAAGAACGTGTACATCTGAACTAAAGGGCACTGGGTTCGATTTCCAGCTATAGGGTTGCCTTTTTCAGTACATACTGAAACATTAATATCAACTGAGGTTGTGGCACTGTATTTAGGCAAGTTGAATGTCGTTTATGTGCACGTTTAGCCCTTTGGAGAAGGCGTATAAAGCCGTCGGTTCCTTGTCCATGCGATGTTAGACACGTTAAAGATCCCTACCCTCCTTACAGAAAGGCAGGGATTTGGCTAAATTTTCAGGATAATGACCTGAAACTGCTCGCTGGCGTCGGTGAATAGACCGACGTTAAAGTACAAAAAAATTAATAATAATCGACCCGAATAACTATTCGGTACTCGAACGCAAAATTGTGCGTTTAAAACTGTTTGAACGTCCACTTCCACTGTCGTTTAATAACTGTTATGAGCTTCTAACTGCACGAGCAAACGCTCTGGCAGCTTTTTCACGCACCAGGTCGAGAGTTGGTGCCAAAGATAAAGGTTATTGATGCATTTTTAAAACCCGTTTTGATTTCTAAACTAACAAATTTGAAAAGCAATTTTTTATTTAATTATTTTAAATATGAATCGTATGATGATAAGTATGATTACACAGATGACATGATGTAACTACTGCAATTTTGCCATAAACTGCAATTTTGGAAACTATTCGGACATACTATTATAAATTATGGTTGCTTTCGCGGTAAAACTAAAATATTTATTTAGTTTCTAGTTTCTATTATTATTGAACATCTGCTGAGTAAAAACTTCGGTTCAGCGGAGACACCTTACAAATAAGTCAGCTTGTTATATAATTAAAGGCACCATTCCTGTTTTTAATTTAGAAAACATAATTATCATAATTAAACTTGCTAACTTGCTGTTTTACTCAATCGAGAGTTGAGAAGTTATATATGCCTTGTTTATGTCAATTGAAATTGAGAATTCACAAGATGTTCTGATCCCGGCGGTTATGTGTCACCATCATATCTATAACTTTCGATAAAGATTCAGTTCCATGGACCTGGGAGCCATAATTCACTAAGTGAAGATTAGAACGATGAGCACTGATTAAGTACATTTTGAGAACCAAAATCACCACAACACATCTTTTTAAAGACCTGACGATCGTTTCAGTAACAAAGTTAGCGACATCAGAGGATGAAAAATTCTAAACTACTTACAACTAAACATCACCTTTAATACTGAGTCTTAGGTAAAGACCGATACCAAGAGGGAAACGAAATCGCAGGCAAATTTTCTGTGTAATGTACTTCCGTTGTAACTTTACCTGCGAAGTTTCGGAATATATATGTTTTCTATATCAAAGACAGAATGCAAACAAAGGGATATAAATAAGTGGCGGCGCTCGGTTTAAGGAACCTTTGTTTTTTGTTTCCTTAGAAATATAAATACTTCGTACGCATCTAGCTTCGCTGGTTGTCTAACATTTTTAATAAGTTTCAGATTTTATTTATCCATGTGGTGGTATTATCTCAAATAATATGTTGTGCCACGCATGACTTGTCTACACTACCGTATCTCAGCTGTGCCAGATGTTTCCTGAATCTGGTCTCAATGGTTCTTTTAGTCTGCCCAACATATTTAAGATTACAATCTTTATTTATCTTTAAGATTATAATCTTTATCAGATGTACAAGGCAATAAAATGTAGTGTTTATATGTAGGTATATATAACACATTCTGATTTGAGACATTAAATTATAACTTAGCTTGATAAATTACAGACATTTTAACTTTACAGGAGTTTATATAAAAATGTAATGAAAAAATTTTCGCTGCAAATTGCTGATGGTAACTCAAATCATACATGCTCAAATGAATTAGCCTCTAATATATTTTGAAAAGTGGCAATGTTTTTATTATACATATAATAAATGTATTGGGGTTTGTTGCAATTCCCAAACTCGGGAGCTCTTTTGGAGAGCCAAAAGTGCAGACAAAGAACTATATATCATTGTCTACTTTAGTGATGATAATATAGGGTTTTATAGGTACAGACTATGCTTGCACAATCCACTTTCATTTTCCGAACAGAATCAACTTGTTATTGTGAAGCTAGTCATATACTTTATAATAATTATTTATTATATGAACAGTTATGCAATCATAGGTTAGCTCTGTTCAGGAGATGAGAGTAGAACAGAATGCTTATCCAGCTATATGTTTAAAAGTGTGATTGAAAATTTTTATTTACAATAAGTTTATTGTCCTTAGTTAACAAACATTCAGTAATTGTGCAACTACATATATTTGTGAGTTTAATATGAAAAGGAAAATAAAAGAGATTAATATAATTTAACATTTTATTAGATTAGTAGTCAACAAGGTGTAATAAAACATGTTTTTTTAAACCAGAGTATACAGCACCTACTGACTGCCCCTATATAAAATAAAAATTTGCAAAAACTTAACACTGCTAAAAAATTGAAAAATTTAAGAATCACCAATATCTGCTTCTAGCTCCCTAAATGATGACCTGCCTAAAATTCTCAGCTAAAGCTCTGCAAATTTGGTTATGTTTAATGCCTCAAAAACACAGAATTCCTTCCTTTCTAGGAAGAGTGACCTGCAGGGCATACTGCCCAAAAAATCCACAATCTCTCCATTGGGCATAACTGTTGTAGAGGATCTCTGCTAACACTGACGTGTTTCCAATATTGCTAAAGCAGCAGCAAAAAAGCTTGGGTTTCTGTTTTGGGCTAAAAGTTTATTTTTATTGCAGCAGCTTTTGATGCTGTATAAAGCACAAAAACGTTCACAGTTGGAATACTGTTATGTTTTAGGTGCTGCCCCAAAGACAACCTTGTCCTTCGTAGATTCTATTTAGAAACGAACTGTTCGCCTTATAGGAGATTCATCTATCACAGTCAATCTCACTTTTCTCGACCACAGGAGAAAGGTTGGAGATCGCTGCCTCTTCTATCGCTATTACTATCGACATTGGTCCTTAGAAAATACTTCGTTAGTACCTTTGCTTGAGACTAATCCGCTAACCCATTTTAGTCAAAAAGCACACGCTTTTATTCTCAAATTACCCACCTGTGAACGGTTCATTACGAATCTTCGTTCTTTCTTAGAGCATCTAAGCTTTGGAATGCCCTTCCAGCAGACATAAAATATCCAACTATTCAAGAAGCGAGTAAACTCCCATCTTGTGGCAAAACGGTCAAGTTCCAGGTGTCTTAGAGACATATAGGCTTTACCTTTCAGGAATAGTTATAAAAAATGTTTATTTCCTTCAATTATGTTTGTGTATTATTATCTGTGGTAGTATTGATACTGATAATGTTGCAGAAAACTAATTTGTGATAGTATAGTGTTATGGAAAAAGGTAGACTGGCAATAGTCTGGAAAAATAACCATGTAATGATTCTTAAGGGTGTGAAGCTAGCAATGACTCAATCAGAGCCACCTCAAAATCTGTCACGAAATTTACATTTACAAAAACTGGGTATATTTATAGCAGGTATTAAAATACGGCACGATACAGAGCCTTTGTCCTTCTCTCCATGAAAATATGGATAACTGGAAAAGCCTGAAACAACAGTAAATTTTCAGAATTAATTAGATGCATATATCTCCATATTTGGAACTTAAGTGGTATATAAAAGTAGCAAATATAGTTACTATTTGAGTAAAAGGTGGTCGCCTAGGTACTGTGCCTTTAAAGTATCATCAATAAAAGTACATTTCAAACCTGTAAAATTTGTAATAAATTCATGATTAACAAAAATCACTGCACGATATCCATTATGAATGGCCACCTGAATGGTACCTGAAAAAAAATTCGTTAATTTCCAGATTATGCCACGTTCAGTTTTCAAAAAAAATTAATCAGAAACATGCTTAGAAGTACCCCTGTATGCATAAACCACAAGAAAAGTGTTGTGGTTTCAACCTCCAAGAAAATTACGGGACCTGGAACAAGTGAGGAAGAAGACTAAAAGAAAATATAGAAAAATGCAAAACGCGAGAAAAACAGCTTAGTTGGACTTATATAAGTGCTTTTTTCACCTTTCGCACTTATAATTCCTTTTAATCTTGTTAAGCATGCACGACACCCCGATTTGCTTCGGGTCCTGTAACATCATGGGGGTTGAAACCACAACATTTCTGCGTAAAAAGGTGGTTCTAAGCATTATTTAAACAAATCTGAGAGCAAACATTGCGCCACCCCTTCATTTCTCCTACATAAGACTCCCGGCTGGCTAAATAAAAAGCTAGGGTAAGGTAAAACCACATCAGAATGCACGCCCGTAGTAGATCAAGGGTAGGAGAAATTTGCTATCAACCGACCCCACCCCCGACCATCCACCTTCTTCACCCCTAGAAAATAACCACAAAGTAAAAATAGTGTCAATGTGCATGTAAACGCTATCTATCAGCACTTGGTTGATCTACAACTGACCGTGTGATAGAAATTTCTATTAGTACGATTATTATACCTAGGCCACTCACGCAACTGAAAAATCTCTGACAATTCTAAACTCCTAGTGATATTCGGACTAGTTGTCTCTCTCCACCACAACATGGAAGAGTACACGAAGTTGAATGGAACATTAATGGCACCAACTGCATGTCTACAACAGATATACTAAGAATAAAAAGCTTTATTATAAAAATTGAGAAATAAGAAGAGACAGTAAAATAGGTTCAATACGACAGAACTACGTACTTTATTTTTAGAGTCACAAATTTTTAAATTATCACATAACTATTGATATTTTGTTGCCAAAAAATTTTTTTCTGTGATACTCAATATGTTGTATTGATGCTTCACTTTATGATACTGATATGTAAATATACTTAACAAGCAAGAGTTGACAGACATTGTATTGATATTTACGGACATGTTGCTTATTAGGAAAAAGTGAAAATCAGGTGACCATGTTGGCAGAGCAAACATAATTGCATAATTTTGGTTACATCGAGCCCCGCTCCCGAGCATCGCACAAGCGAGGCCGTCCGTCCATTCCGAAGCACACAGTGGGGGCCCCAAACTCCGGGTGTTTACCACTCATCAGAGTTGTCAGCCCCCTCCGGGTCGTCTAGACACACGACACCTGCCAGCACTCAACCCAAGGCGGCACCCATCCGGAACCCCGCTCCCGAGTAACAACCAAGCGCGGGCAACCATCCACTTCTAAGCCCAGAGTGGAGGCCTCAAAATCCGGGTGTACATCACTCCCTAGAGATATCCGCCTCCCTCTAGACCCACATGGACAAGACCCCCGCCAGTGTTTGATTCCAATTAGTCGCCATTAACGACAGGCAGGAGTTACCTTGGGCCTATTCTTTTAGTTGGTCCCCGGACCCACAGGGGACTACCATACGTAACGCACTTGCTGAGTCAATATAGGTATATTTTAAAAATTTCCGTTCGTTCTACTTGCTACATTATATCATACTCCCTACCATAACGCACATGTATTAATAGTATTCCTATTCATTACCGTAACGCACTTGCTGCGTCAATATAGGTATATCTTAAAATTTTTCGTTTTACTTGCCACAATATATCATACTCCCTACCTCACGTAACGCACTTGCTGCGTCAATATAGGTATATTTTAAAATTTTTCATTCTACTTGCTACATTGCATCATACTCCCTACCGTAATGCACATGTATTAATTGTATTCGTATTGATTACCGTAATGCACTTGCTGCGTCAATATAGGTATATTTTAAAAATTTTTGATTCACTTGCTACATTATATCATACTCCCTACCATAACGCACATGTATTAATTGTATTCGTATTCATTACCGTAACGTACTTGCTGCGTCAATATAGGTATATTTTTTAATTTTCCGTTTCACTTGCTAAATTATATCATACTCCCTACCACACTTGATAAATTATATGATGTGGCAACAGTGCATAACGAAATTCTAGCTTGCTGGGATATATGGCTTGTAAAAGCAGTAGAAACTTGGGATGTAAAGCAACTGGGATAAGATGCCAGCTGATTCGCGAAGGTGCCAGTTGATGTTCATCTAGATAACCAGCTTCAATTAATAATAGCTCACTACAATCACCCAAGGGAAGAGTACCAGACCAAAGCACTGGAGTTTAAGACACAATTAAGGGAAGTTTGTGTTTGGGAGAAAAAACATCTATGAACCCTTGGTACCAGATTAGAAATGAAAAGAATTTCAATTAGTGGTGCAGTAGTCGGCCAACACCAGAGCTGGGTAGTAGTTAACTACAAAATGAAATAAACTACTAATTTAACTACTTTCCATGAGAAAGTAAGTATAGTTAACCTACTTTCAAAAAAAAAGTAATTAATTAGCAATTTCAATTACATGTAAGTACTTTAACTTCTAAAAGTTTAACTCTTCTTGTAGAAAGTGATTTTATTAATTTCACAATATTTTAATTAACGAAGTATTAAGATAACGTTATTAAGTTGCATGTTGAGACACCCTATAGCAATTCGGCTTGTCAAACATCGGCTCATCACAGTCAGTGGTGTAATGGTGTGTAAACTATCACAGTGAGGAGTTATACAGTTACTTTGTATAATATGCTTTTCTTCATAGGTAACTGAAGTTTATAGTTAACTACTTTTTGTAAGTATAGTTTACCAGCCTCTGACCAATACTGGCTAAAGTATCGATATGCTGTATTTTATGCCTACAGTATGTAGAAAAATCTATAAAAATATATTTAACACTATCACTATGTAACCAAAATTATGCAATTATGTTTGCTCTGCCAACATGGGCACCTGATTTTTACTTTTTGCTAATAAGCAACATGTCCGTAAATATCAATACAAGATCTGTCAATACTTGCTTGTTAAGTATATTTACATCTCAGTATCATAAAGTGAAGCATCAATACAACATATTGAGTATCACAGAAAAAAATTTTTTTGGCAACAAAATATCAATAGTTATGTGATAATTTAAAAATTTGTGACTCTAAAAATAAAGTACGTAGTTCTGTCGTATTGAACCTATTTTACTGTCTCATCTTATTTCTTAATTTTTATAATAAAGCTTTTTATTCTTACTTAGTATATCTGTTGTAGACATGCAGTTGGTGCCATTAATGTTCCATTCAACTTCGTGCACTCTTCCATGTTGTGGTGGAGAGAGACAATTGCTCTGAACATCACTAGAAGTTTAGAAGAATTATCAGAGATTTTTCAGTTGCGTGGGTGGCCTAGGTATAATAATCATACTATTAGAAATTTCTATCACATGGTCAGTTGTAGATCAACCAACTGCTGATAGATAACGCTTACATGCACATTCACACTATTTTTACTTGTGGTTTTTTTCTAGAGGTGAGGAAGGTGGATGGTGGGGGGTAGGGTCCGTTTATAGCAAGTTTCTCCTACCCTTGACCTACTGCGGGGGTGCATTCTGATGTGGTTTTCCCTAACCCTAGCTTTTTTTTTAGCCAGCCGGGAGTCTTTGGTAGGAGAAATGAAGGGGTGGCGCAATGTTCGCTTTCAGATTTTTTTTAAATAATGCTTAGAACCACCTTTTTATGCAGAAATGTTGTGGTTTCAACCCCCATGATGTTACAAGACCCGAAGCAAATCGGGTGTCGTGCATGCTTAACAAGATTAAAAGGAATTATAACTGCGAAAGGTGAAAAAAGCACTTATATAAGTCCAACTAAGCTGTTTTTCTCGCGTTTTGCATATTTGCATATTTTCTTTTAGTCTTCTTCCTCACCTAGCATCCTTATTTGTTCCAGATCCCGTAATGTTCTCGGAGGTTGAAACCACAACATTTTTCTTGTGGTTTATGCATACAGTGGTAGTTCTAAGCATGTTTCTGATAATTTTTTTCTTGAAAACTGAGCGTGGCATAATCTGAAAAATTAACGAATTTTGTTTTTCAGGTACCATTCAGGTGGCCATTCATAATGGATATCGTGCAGTGATTTTTGTAAATCATGAATTTATTACAAATTTTACAGGTTCGAAATGTACTTTTATTGATGGTACTTTAAAGGCGCAGTACCTAGGCGACCACCTTTTACTCAAATAGTAACTATATTTGCTACTTTTATATACCACTTATGTTCATGCTCGTTGTTCTGTCACTTTTAAATTCAAATGTCGCGCGCTACACTGACATAGAGTAAGTGTTACTAATGGTTTCCGCCAGAAGACCAGAGAGGGGGAAGAAGAATGAGAGAAGAGAGAGAAGCTTGCATCCCTCTGCCACTTGTTTTTGAGTCCTTGAAGAGGCAAGAGGTCTCGAGAAAGCGAATTGCTTTCAACCCCTTGAAGAGACACGAGGTCTCTAAATATCCATTGTGTTTGTAAGTCCTTTGGGAGACACGAGGTCCCTAGAGGTGTTGTGTGTGAATACAGAAAAACGAAGCTTATGTTCCTGCATTATTGGAGAATAAAGGTAGGTAACTTTGCTTATTGTCAGTGCCCTATTTGTTCTGTTTTTTTTTGTTATTCATTATAAAATAAATACACGTGGTATTTACATTTGGCCCATCGACCGGATTTTTATAGTTGTTTTGTTTTGTTATTAGTTGATACAGTCCATTTTTTGAAGTAATTTTACTTGTTTCCTTTAGTCTAGTAAATTTGTAATTGTTTATTGCCGTGTTGAGTCATTTAATTTCAAGGTGACGTTATTGCTTGTATATAACTAGGTACATACTCGAATTGCATATTGTTGAAATCACGTTTGCATATTGTTTAAATCGCGTTTAGGAATTTTTTTTGCGTTGAACAATGGAGTTGACTCTGCTAAAAAATAAGCGCGAAAGCGTTTATACACGAGTAGAAGCCATATTGCACGTGGCTCAACAGGTCAAAATAGACGCAGTAGTGGATTTAGATAGGTTGAATAGATTTGAGGTTCGTTTTGAGGCGTTGAATGAGTTGGTCAATCTATTTGATTCATTGCATTTGGACATCGTGTCGGTAGTTGATCGATCAGAGTTGGAGAGCGAGCATGAAATGCAGAACAAATTCGATGAACTGCAATACTCTATAAAAACTATCTATCGAGAACTGAGAGGTTATGCAAATAAAGCCGCTGAGAATCAAGCTCGATCCGTTTTTCACGGTAGTTCGAAATCGAGTCGAGCATCGAGTAAGTCGCGGTGTTCGGTCAAATCATCGAACGCTCGATCTCTCAGTGAAAAGGAAGTAACGAACGCAAACGCGATTATGTCAACTTCAAATTTAAACAGACATTTGAGGTTACCGAAAATCGAAATGCCAAAATTCGATGGAAATTGGAAAAACTGGCCAACCTTTTATGATCTGTTTAAAACAATGATTCATGAGAACGAATCATTGTCAGATATTGAAAAGTTCCAATATTTGAGTGCTTCGTTAGTGAAGGATGCAGCTGGCCTAATCAAGAATTTACCGCTAACGGGAAGCAATTATGGGATTGCATTCAAGTCTCTGGTCTCAAGGTATCACAATACCCGGGTTTTGTTGACCAATTATTGGCAGGGTATTGTACAGGCCCCCAAAGCAAATAGTGAATCTGCTTCTTCCCTACGAACGTTGTTGTCTGTATTCAGTGAAAATTTGGAAGCGTTGAAGCAGTTTGAACATGACATGTGGGATTTCACTAAATTCAACATGTTGCTGCAAAAGGTGGATATGAGTCTTAAGCAAAAATTTGAGCTTGAGTTTTGCGAATCGGACATTCCCAGTTTTAGTAGTTTATGTAGATTCTTGGAAAAGCAGTGTAAAGCAATGGAGACAACTGCCTTAACTTCCAATTATGTGACTAATAGAAGGCAGCATGTTTCAGCAACCACTGCTAGGCCCGCTTCGTCCTTTGTTACCAGCACAAAGCTTGTATGTGCTTATTGTAAGGAGGAGCACCCCATGCTCAAGTGTGATGGATTTCTATCTTTATCCTCTCATAAACGGTATACGTTCGCAAAAAAAAATAATCTTTGTTTTAACTGTTTATCAAACTCGCATGCCAGCAGGGAGTGCAAGTCATCAAGTTGTCGTGTATGTAATAAACACCATCA
The DNA here is from genome assembly GCA_964006375.1 of Tillus elongatus. Taxonomy (NCBI): domain Eukaryota; kingdom Metazoa; phylum Arthropoda; class Insecta; order Coleoptera; family Cleridae; genus Tillus; species Tillus elongatus. Next base: position 71,787,393 of record OZ023269.1, on the reverse strand, counting down.
TACATTATTGCACTTCCCAAAAGCACCGGCATCGGGAGATGAGAGTGACTCAAACAAGCCACCTGTGGAAGAGCCACAAGGTGCAGAGCAATTGCGTGTGTTGGCAAGTGTGGTAAAAAGGGAACAGTCCGTGTTACTGGCAACTATAATGCTATTAGTACGAGATAAAAATGGAAAGGTTAGGAGATGTCGAGCTCTCCTGGATTGTGCGAGTGAGGCTAATTTCATTTCGCAGCAGTGTGTTGAAAAATTGGGGCTCAACACCTCATCTCGTTCAGTGATGGTTCAAGGCTTGAACCAAATGAGCTCGCTTGCTAGCCAAGGCACTCTCAAATGTCGAGTAGAGTCCATTTATGAGCCAACAAAGTTAGAGTTGGACATGATTGTGATTCCGAACATTTGTTCCAAGATCCCTTCTGCTAAAATTGAGCAGTGCCACTGGCAACATATTCAGAACTTAGAGTTGGCAGATTCAGAGTTTGGTATACCAGGGGACATTGAAATTTTGTTGGGTACTGACGTTTATGCTCATGTGGTTAGACCTGGAATAAAGAGAGGGCCTCGAGGTGCACCAGTGGCCATCAATACTGTTTTTGGTTGGGTGCTTATGGGCAGTGTAGAACAGTCAAAGTCTCATTCTGTTGTGAATAGTTTATGCACGTTGGTCGACTTGGATCATACCTTGAAACAGTTTTGGAGCTTGGAACAGGTACCACAAGATTTAGTTATGTCTCCGGAAGATAAAAAATGTGAGGAAATCTTCAAGAAGACTCAGCACCGAAATAGTGCTGGGAGATATATTTTAAATATGCCCTTTCGTGAGGGTACTCCGTGTTTGGGAGAATCTTTCAGTGTTGCATTGAGGCGGTTTTACTCCCTGGAAGCACGTCTTAGTAGGGATCCAGCGTTGCACAAGTCCTATTCGGAGTTTATCAGGGATTATTATGAGTCTGGCCATATGTCTCTGGTATCAGATGTAGCTGTGGAACCATCTGATGCATACTATATTCCCCATCATTGTGTGTTGCGTCCTCACAGCCTTTCGACCAAACTGCGGGTGGTATTTGATGCTAGTTCCAAAAGTACGAATGGTGTATCTCTGAACGATACGTTGTTAGTGGGAGCGAAGTTGCAGACAGATATTGCCACTGTGTTGTTGAAATTTCGCTCAAACAAAATTGCATTTACTGCTGACATTCGGCAAATGTATCGACAAATTTTGGTTGTAGATAATCATAGGGATTATCAAAGAATTCTCTGGAGGTTCTCAAAGGGGGAACCTGTACAGAAATATCGCCTTAATACTGTCACATATGGGGTCTCCTCAAGCCCACACATGGCAATCCGAACAATGATGCAGCTTTGTGATGATGAGGAATCATCTTTTCCATTGGCAGCAAAGCTAGTTCGGTCCGATCTCTATGTGGATGATGTAGTCAGTGGAGTCGACTCATTGTCAGAGGCTTTTGAGTTGCAACGGCAATTGATTGGGTTGTTTGCTAAGGGGGGTTTTGAATTGAAGAAGTGGGCCAGCAATAATTCGAAACTGTTGTCCACAGTATCAGCTGATAGTCAGCAACCTCGATCGTTAGATTTAAATGATCCATCAGTGTTGAAAATTTTAGGATTGCAGTGGTGTCCCATAGGTGATACATTCTCTTTTAATGTTGAACCTATTGATCGTCCGTGCACAAAACGAAATCTTCTTTCGGAATTGGCAAGAATTTATGACCCCCTGGGTTTTTTGTCTCCTGTTACCCTGTTGGCAAAATATCTTATGCAGTGCTTGTGGGAGCAAAAAGTGGGATGGGATGATAAGCCCTCAAAGGATATTGTTGGTCAGTGGTCTCAGTATAAATCACAACTCAGTGCGCTAGCAGGTTTATCAATTCCCAGAGGCGTAAAACACGATAATATCATCAGTACAGAACTCCATGGGTTCTGTGATGCATCGGAGCGAGGGTATGCTGCAGTTGTTTACTTAAGACAAGTATCAGAGGAGGGTCAAGTTTGGATCAATTTTCTGTGTGCCAAGTCCAAGGTATCACCTTTAAAAAGAATATCGATTCCACGTCTCGAATTGTGTGGGTGTTTATTGTTGGCAAAGCTTCTGGAATTTGTGTGTCGGGTGTATGAAGGTCGTTTTGAGTTTAACTCTATGTATGCTTGGTCAGACTCTATGGTGGCACTTGCCTGGATAAAATCATCTTCCAATAGGTGGAAGACCTTTATTGGGAATCGAGTGGCAAGCATACAAGAGAAGATTCCTCCAGAGTCATGGCATCACGTAAGTGGACAAGAAAACCCAGCTGATTGTGCATCGAGAGGCATGTTACCTTCTGGGTTTTGTGAGCATCCACTATGGTGGGCGGGACCCGCCTGGCTAAAATTGGCAAGAGAAAATTGGCCCAAGTCGTTGCGTTTTGAGCCGCCAGAAGAGTGCCTGGCGGAGCAACGAACTCTCCCCGTACTAGTTACTTTGGCAAATGAGGAGTGGCTCAGTAAACTTTTGAATCGCTTTTCGCATCTACGGAAAATTCAGGGTGTTGTTGTATATTGTCAGCGGTTTGTGCGAAATTGTAGGGTGTCTCCATCTGACCGAACTACTGCATCTCTGACAGCCACCGAATTACAGGAGGCGCTTCATATGCTTATCAAATGTGCTCAAGGTGAAGTATTTCAAAGGGAAATAGCATCCTTGGTTAAAGGTGAGAGGTGTGCGAGGGCAATAAATAAGTTAGCCCCCTTTCTGGATACAGAGGGTATCCTCAGGGTGGGCGGTCGCCTTCGTCAAGCTGATGTTCCAGTTGAAGTGAAACACCCTATATTGTTGCCCCGCTCACATCGTCTCACCGAGTTAATCATTGCACACACACACCATGTCAATCTTCATCCTGGTCCTCGCACATTGCTTCATTTGCTTTCACAACAGTTTTGGATTTTGTCCCCTCGGAGAGCTATTCATCATGTTTTGTCAAGGTGCTATCGTTGCTTTCGAGTGAATCCTACTCCCATGGCACCGATGATGTCTGATTTGCCAGTTGCCAGGGTTTCTCAGTTGAAGCCGTTTTCACACAGCGGAGTTGATTTTGCAGGTCCAGTTTTTGTGACACAGGGCAGATATCGAGGTGTCCAAAAGGTGAAAGCATATATTTGTTTGTTTGTGTGCATGGCAACGAAGGCCCTCCATTTGGAAGTAGTGTCTGATCTTTCAGCTGAAGCCTTCTTGGCAGCTCTTCGGAGGTTTGTGGCTCGCAGAGGAAGATGTGACAATTTGTATAGCGATAGAGGTACCAACTTCGTCGGCTCAAATAAGCAGCTCTTAAACTATGCAAAGGGGGCAGCAGATGCTTGTACCATTAGGTGGCATTTCAACCCCCCATCAGCTCCGCATTTTGGAGGTCTGTGGGAGGCAGGAGTGCGCTCAGTCAAGACTCATTTGCGAAGGGTGATCGGTTTGCAGATTCTGACCTTTGACGAAATGTCCACGTTGCTTGCCCAAGTGGAATCAGTTTTGAATTCTCGACCATTGTGTAGTGCGAGTACTGATCCAAATGATCTGTTAGCCCTATCCCCAGGACATTTTCTTACAATGGAACCGTTAGGTGCTCCTCCTGATGCTGATTTGACTTTGTTAAGTATGAATCGCTTGTCACGCTGGCAGCTGGTGCAAAGGATCCACCAGGACTTTTGGCGCCGCTGGAAGAACGAATACCTGCATACACTGCAGCAGCGTGGTAAGTGGAATACTGTGCAAACGTCCCCCCCGATCGGAGCTTTAGTTGTGATTAAAGATGAGACTTCGTCACCTCTTGTTTGGAAGCTCGGACGCATTATGCAACTATACCCAGGCCGTGATGGTATAGCTCGGGTAGCTCAAGTTCGCACTAGTAGTGGCACTTTTGATAGGCCTCTGACGAAGTTATGTCTGTTGCCATCGCAGTAATACGTCTGCCTTGAAATTTTTTTGTACAGTTAATTATAAATCCAATAGCTTCAGTTTTTTGTTTTTTGTGCTTATTGTAAATTTTTGTTTTGTTTGTTTATTTGAGAAACAATATAATTGTGAAAATAAATCCTTATTTTGGTGGGCGGAATGTTCATGCTCGTTGTTCTGTCACTTTTAAATTCAAATGTCGCGCGCTACACTGACATAGAGTAAGTGTTACTAATGGTTTCCGCCAGAAGACCAGAGAGGGGGAAGAAGAATGAGAGAAGAGAGAGAAGCTTGCATCCCTCTGCCACTTGTTTTTGAGTCCTTGAAGAGGCAAGAGGTCTCGAGAAAGCGAATTGCTTTCAACCCCTTGAAGAGACACGAGGTCTCTAAATATCCATTGTGTTTGTAAGTCCTTTGGGAGACACGAGGTCCCTAGAGGTGTTGTGTGTGAATACAGAAAAACGAAGCTTATGTTCCTGCATTATTGGAGAATAAAGGTAGGTAACTTTGCTTATTGTCAGTGCCCTATTTGTTCTGTTTTTTTTTGTTATTCATTATAAAATAAATACACGTGGTATTTACAACTTAAGTTCCAAATATAGAGATATAGGCATCTAATTAATTCTGAAATTTAATTGTTGTTTCAGGCTTTTCCAGTTATCCATATTTTCATGGAGATAAGGACAAAGGCTCTGTATCGTGCCGTATTTTAATACCTGCTATAAATATACCCAGTTTTTGTAAATGTAAATTTCGTGACAGATTTTGAGGTGGCTCTGATTGATTCATTGCTAGCTCCACACCCTTAAGAATCATTACATCGTTGTTTTTCCAGACTACTGCCAGGTATTCGTCTACCTTTTTCCATAACACTATACTATCAGAAATTAGTTTTCTGCAACATTATCAGTATCAATACTACCACCAAGATAATAATACACAAACATAATTGAAGGAAATAAACATTTTTTATAACTATTCCTGAAAGGTAAAGCCTATGTGTCTCTAAGACATCTGGAACTTGACCGTTTTGCCACAAGATGGGAGTTTACTCGCTTCTTGAATAGTTGGATATTTTATGTCTGCTGGAAGGGCATTCCAAAGCTTAGATGGTCTAAGAAAGAACGAAGATTCGTAATGAACCGTTCACAGGTGGGTAATTTGAGAATAAAAGCGTGTGCTTTTTGACTAAAATGGGTTTGCGGATTAGTCTCAAGCAAAGGTACTAACGAAGTATTTTCTAAGGACCAATGTCGATAGTAATAGTGATAGAAGAGGCAGCGATCTCCAACCTTTCTCCTGTGGTCGAGAGACGTGAGATTGACTGTGATAGATGAATCTCCTATAAGGCGAACAGTTCGTTTCTAAATAGAATCTACGAAGGACAAGGTTGTCTTTGGGGCAGCACCTCAGACATAACAATATTCCAACTGTGAACGTTTCTGTGCTTTATACGGCGTCAAAAGCTGCTGCGATAAAAATAAACTTTTAGCCCAAAACAGAAACCCAAGCTTTTTTGCTGCCGCTTTAGCAATATTGGAAACACGTCAGTGCTAGCAGAGATCCTCTGCAACAGTTATGCCCAATGAAGAGATTGTGGATTTTTTGGGAAGTATTTTGTCCGACACCTGAACGTCTGTGCCCTGCAGGTCACTCTTCCTAGAAAGGAGGAAATTCTGTGTTTTTGAGGCATTAAACATAACCAAATTTCCAGAGCTTCAGCTGAGAATTTTAGGCAGGTCATCATTTAGGGAGCTGGTTATTTCAACTCTCATTGATAAGGAGCTAGAAGCAGATATCGGTGATTCTTAAATTTTTCAATTTTGTGATGGTGGTCGTTAAAGATTGTGATTTAGCAAAAGGACGGTATCGTAAAGGCTTCGATCACTTTATATATAATTAAACTGACACGTGTGTTAGTCTTCATGTGTTCAACATACGGTAAGCATGGCAAAAAACCCTAAAAGTCGTCGTCGCCAGAAAAAACTATCAACACAGCCGTCAAATATCAAACGTAAAATAGCCCATTTATCAAAGATTATGTGAAACAAATATTTAGCTTTGAAACTGGGCAAAACAGAGACGGATGAAATGTTACAGCGTTTATATAAGCCTCTGTTGAAACCGTTGAGTGATATATCGAAAAGCACAGCAGCCACAGCATTGGCCAAGCACAGCAGCAGCCACAGCCGATTGAATCTGAAGTTGATGCGAAACCAGCAGCAGCAAAGGAGGAAGTTCCATTCCTTAGTGACGATGAAACGTTTGAGCTGGAAGCAGAGTCACCTGAACCTGAATTATGGGTGACGAAAGCTTATAGAGAACTAGATGCTGCAGCAAACACACCGGAAGCCATTTACGAATGAGTGTTGAATTCATATCCAGTAGCTGTTAAATACTATGTTGATAAATATTTCACAGAGAAACAATCACGCGATTCAACATATGGTGTTACTTATGATAAAACCACCAACACTTGAATGCTCAGCAACAAACCTATTAAATTTTTCATCGTCAAAATAGATGCTAACAACAGACAAAGCTTTCAGATTATGGTCGGCGATAGAAGATATTACGGCACTAATCATCTGTTGGAATTGATATTTTTGAGAAAACCTGTTTTGGCGGCCACGCAAAATTTACGTGACTATACAGACATTATGGAAGTTACTAGTCTGCACAGAAAAGAGAACGATCCTAAAGAAGACATTATAAGAAACAGTTCTATGAAATATCAGCAGGTAATAAAGCCAATTTTGGAAAAACAAGAAGGTGCTAGGGCACGATCTTCCTCATTAACTTTAGGTCTCGGCATGCCATACATGCTGCATACTAAGAAACAGTGTACTGGGATGATGTGTACAAACTGCTTGACAGACTTCGACTTCTGGTGGCTTCCCAAGTTGCCGGCAATAATGCTCATAACAATGAGATACAGTCAATCCTGGAAGAAATGAAGGAGGCTCACATCATATAAAGAGCTCCTTGTTTACACGCTAACCATCAGTTTCATCATGTCTATCGACAAGCTTGGTCGTACTGCTGCAAATTCATCAAAACGACAACAACAAAAACAACAGCTCTATATATAGCTGAGTGGTTCAACGAGAGATTTTTCCAAGAACTGCAAATGGTGATTTGCAAAGCCATAGATTGTGTAACGTCGCCGACCCTATCGATTCAACAGATGACGTAACTAAAACATTTGTTGATGCCTGGGTGGACGACTATCAGAAACATAAAGCTAAGTATCTGAAGAATAAAGATGAAGTAACACAAACTAAAACATTTGTTGATGCCTGGGTGGACGACTTTCAGAAACATAAAGCTGAGTATCTGAAGAATAAAGATGAAGTGACACAAACTAAAACATTTGTTGATGCGTGGGTGGCCGACTATCAGAAACATAAAGTTGAGTATCTGAAGAATAAAGATGGAGTGACACAAAGACTAGTGGCCATAGTGCTTGAGACTGTGCACAAGCCAGAGTTGGAAGATTTGAAAAACGAATTTGAACAGAAATTGAAAAATTTAACCAAGACAATAACAGCTCAAGTTTTAGAAGATATCGATCTGTCAAAGAATCACAAACTGAAGAAGAAACTGGGTGAAATAGACAAAAATCTAAAAGATTTGCGCGACAAGTGGATACTTTTAAATCCAACATCGCCATGAAGCATCGCCGACGACAACAACAATGTAATGCTGAACCATCTGATGCTAAAAAACAAATTATAAACGAGTTGTATAAACCGACAAGAATCAATTTTAGACGTAGGCGTACCATAATTAGAGGTTTGGATGACTTGTGGCAGATTGATTTAGCCGAGTTTACAGACTATCATCGTGAAAACTCCGGTTACAAGTACATTCTGGTGGTGATCAATTGTTTTTCAAAGTACGTGTGGACGCGTCCGCTTAAAAGTAAAAATGCCGAAGAGGTGACTAAAGCCATGGCTGATATTTTAGCTAACAGCACAGCACCCTCCCACATACAGTCTGATCTTGGTAAGGAGTTCTACAACGCCAAATTTAAGGCCTTAATGACCAAATACAGCACCAATCATTACAGTATGTATAGTGTGAAAAGTGCGGCAATGATAGAACGAGTCATGCGTACCTTGAAAGAGAAGATCTATAAAAACTTTCCCTTGTCTGGTTCTTACAAATGGCTACATATCCTGCCTGATGTCACAGCTACATACAATGCAACCATTCATCGCACCACCTGTGTCAAACCTCAGGATGTCACTAGGAAAAACGAGGCAGCTATTCGTAAGCAGGCCTACTCCAATCCAATCCCGGTGTCTGCACAAACTAAATTTAAAGTGGGTGATGTATGTATAAGCACGACAAAAACTTTATTTGAGAAAGGTTATACACCGCGCTGGTGAACAGAGTTAGTAGGTATTGCGACACTTGGGACAGACAGTGACGTCACAGGTAGTGGGGGTACCCCCTCCCCTAGCCCCACCCCTAGCCCCACCCCTTGTGTCCACGCCCCCAAGATGGTGTCCAGCCACGCCCCCAAGATGGCGTCCAGTCACGCCCCCAAGATGGCGTCCAGCCACGCCCCCAAGATGGCGGACTTGGGCCAGACAGGACGTCACATTTACATTTAGCCTTGTTATGTAACCTGTAAACATTCTAAGGTCATTGACCTGTCTAGGAAACTTTGGCCAGACAGTGACGTCACACGACTTGGGCCAGACAGTCACATGCAAACATTCCAAAGTGTCTAACCTATTACTTCAAATTATTATATTTTGAAAAAAACCATTTGGAGCAGGTGAGTTTCGAACCCCGGGCACTCAGATGGGAGGCAACGATGCTACCCATTGAGCTAAGCAGACGCTTGTTAATTTATTGTTTTAGGCTAGTATATATACGACTTTTAATTACAAACAAACCATACATGTAACATAATTAAAGTTTTTGTTATTATTAGACAAATGGATGATTTACAAAATAGGTCGCCTAACTGACCCGACCATTCCACCACCCCGACTCTTAGCTGACCCGACTGGTCCACCACCTTGTCATGGAGCTAACCCGGTATAACCTGGGCACATGCACCACCGTTTCTTGTGACGTCACTCGCTTCCAGCATCGTTTTTATTTATAGCGTCAGCTGTAACTGACCTGGATGGTTAATCAACTAACCTGGCCGCATCTATTTTTAAAAATTGTTCAAAGTCCATGTAGGCTGCCTCATGGTCATCGTAGATGTGTTTTAAATTGTTTTCTTCTTGTTTGACTTAAAAACATTCAGCTTGTGTTCCGCAAAAGAGTGACTGTTACACATCTGCTAGACATGTGTTAGACATATGTCTGCCCTATTAGACAGCTGTGTTAGACAGCTGTGTTAAACAGCTGTGTTAGACAGCTGTGTTAGACAGCTGTCATACAGCTGTCTGACATGACAGACAGCTGTCATACAGCTGTCATACAGCTGTCATAAGCTGTCATACAGCTGTCATACAGCTGTCTAACACAGCTGTCTAACACAGCTGTCTAACACAGCTGTCTAACACAGCTGTCATACAGCTGTCATACAGCTGTCTAACACAGCTGTCTAACACAGCTGTTTAACACAGCTGTCTAACACAGCTGTCTAATAGGGCAGACATATGTCTAACACATGTCTAGCAGATGTGTAACAGTCACTCTTTTGCGGAACACAAGCTGAATGTTTTTAAGTCAAACAAGAAGAAAACAATTTAAAACACATCTACGATGACCATGAGGCAGCCTACATGGACTTTGAACAATTTTTAAAAATAGATGCGGCCAGGTTAGTTGATTAACCATCCAGGTCAGTTACAGCTGACGCTATAAATAAAAACGATGCTGGAAGCGAGTGACGTCACAAGAAACGGTGGTGCATGTGCCCAGGTTATACCGGGTTAGCTCCATGACAAGGTGGTGGACCAGTCGGGTCAGCTAAGAGTCGGGGTGGTGGAATGGTCGGGTCAGTTAGGCGACCTATTTTGTAAATCATCCATTTGTCTAATAATAACAAAAACTTTAATTATGTTACATGTATGGTTTGTTTGTAATTAAAAGTCGTATATATACTAGCCTAAAACAATAAATTAACAAGCGTCTGCTTAGCTCAATGGGTATCATCGTTGCCTCCCATCTGAGTGCCCGGGGTTCGAAACTCACCTGCTCCAAATGGTTTTTTTCAAAATATAATAATTTGAAGTAATAGGTTAGACACTTTGGAATGTTTGCATGTGACTGTCTGGCCCAAGTCGTGTGACGTCACTGTCTGGCCAAAGTTTCCTAGACAGGTCAATGACCTTAGAATGTTTACAGGTTACATAACAAGGCTAAATGTAAATGTGACGTCCTGTCTGGCCCAAGTCCGCCATCTTGGACGCCATCTTGGGGGCGTGGCTGGACGCCATCTTGGGGGCGTGGCTGGACGCCATCTTGGGGGCGTGGCTGGACGCCATCTTGGGGGCGTGGACACAAGGGGTGGGCTAGGGGAGGGGGTACCCCCACTCCTACCCCCACTACCTGTGACGTCACTGTCTGTCCCAAGTGTCGCAATACCTACTAGAGTTGTTTAAGGTTGCAATGGTGTATCCTACCAGTCCAGTGACGTATTTACTAGAAGATATGCAAGGCAAGCCAATCAGCGGAAGGTTTTACGAGCAAGAACTACAACATACTTTATCTTCTGACATGTATTTAATCGAAGGAGTGTTGAGAAAAAAAGGCACCAAGTCCTATGTGAAATGGCTCGGCTTTGATAAGACCCATAATTCCTGGGTCAACACCAAAGACATTAAATAATTTGTATTATGCTATGAATAAAGGAAACATGTTAAAAGTATTTTTTTTCAAACCCTTCTCTATTAATTCACGCCAACAGATTGGTTGTCAGAAAATACAGTTAATGAAACACACACAGAGATTTTTACAAATATCTTTATTATCAACTAATGTTGTATTAAAATCGGTTACAAGTCAGCATACCTTTTAGTACATGTTGATATTTGGCAATAAATTGGCACACCAAACACAGGTTCTCAGAGTATTTTAACTTGGCAATGAAGAAGGCACAAGTTATGACTGTCCGGTCTCTGAGTTGGACAGTTCCGATCTGATGTCAGCTATAAACATGTCCATGTCGAAGAAACTCCTAAAACGTAATTCTAACAATAAGTCTCTGACCACACAGCCAATGTCTTCTATGATTTTCAATGCTTCCAGGAGTAAGTTGAAATTACTGGCATATTCATCATCGCACAGCTTAAACTAAAAAACACTGATTTCCTTTGCATTTTAATCAAGTATTTAGTTAGTGTATATGATTCGCCACTTTTGTCTGTGCCCGTTGGTTAGTTTTCCATATTATAAATTATGGTAGGTAACACGTTTAAAAATTCTTCAAATGTCCACATATCGAAAAACACAGGTATATTACAGTTTTTCTTCGAAACCTTCACCATGGGTAAAAACTTTAACAAGGGGTCCACAGCAACAGTGAGTATTTTCTCTCCGTTTGGCAAAAGAGAAAACGTTGTCTGACCTATGAGCTCGCAGTCTTGTGTTTTTAATTTTTCTCCATACTTTTCTGATCTCCACCAACTTCTGATTGAATATCTCGTCGTGAGTAGACTGATATTCGGTTGTTTGTATGTTTGTAGAATATGCAGCATTCATAACAATATCTGCGAGATTATTTTGTTCACTTGTGTCTGTTGTTGTTGGGTAGATTGTGCATAGTTCACCTATGATATTATCAAACATTTTAGGTTATTCTTTTGCTGTAATACTTTCAACTGCATTCGCCAACAAGACATCTTGTAACACTTTAACCTTTTTACCACTACCAGCAGCAGCTTCCCAGTATTTTCTGTGTTGACAGATTTTCGTTTTCTAGTATTATGCACCATGATCGTTTATTTTTAGCTACAACTTGTTCTACGTACACCAACAAACCAGCTTCTATACAGGCTCAAACACGAATGAAGTGATGATATCATCCTACCCGATATGAGTCATAGCTGTGTTGGCAGTTCTCTGTTTTTTTCTTGTGTTTTGTATATTGCTGAAGTATGGTTATGTCTTCTGATATAGCCACATGTACAAGGTGACATACTTTTTACTCGGATACAGGTAGCAGATACGTGTCTGATCTCTTTGAACATATTTTCTTGTGCCTGTATATGGATGTTCTCAAGATTTGTTTCTTACAGCATGGACATGCATCCTTTCTCCTGTCATATGTGTATTGCCCTTTTAAGAAATTTTCATAACTTTCCCAGGAGTGTGCGTTGTACGGCAGCCATTTTCCCCAGTTTTGACCGTTTTCAATGAAACATTTGTGACAGCAGCTTCTCTCCATTGGTGGATAGCGCTTTGAACAAATGGCACAACAACGGAGACTCTCATCATACAGTTCTTGCTTGTCATCTGGTGTTGGTGTTTGTGGCGGTGGTAATGCTGTTCTTGGTCGCGTGATGAGTTGCTCTTCACTCGCTTGTTGATTTGTATCCATAACATGTTTCTTCGACAAAAACCAGAGCCTTGTGATGTGGTTGCTTGAGCAGTGTCTTGTTGTTGTTGTTGTGGCGATCCTAGACTGGTAGCTATTATGGTGAATGCATCACCTTCGATGGCCCCCTTATTGCTCTGATACATCTTGTGCAGCTCCGACCACACTTCTTCGAACGTCAAAAGCAACAGCTTCCTAAACGGCACATGATAGTCTCTGTCCAACCCGGAGAATGTAAAGCCTACTTTGGTGTCGGTGTTCAAGTCTCGAATAACTCTGTTGAAAATTTCCTGCACGCCGTTCTTAAGCCATTGTTCAGGATCATTGATGCCACAGCTATTGAGCGGATTCAACTTGAAACACACCGTATTCTGTATAATATTAAAACGACTGTTTCTTGTTTTCGACTCACCAACAATTGAAAACGCCATAGCAACAAGTCTTTACATATTTAACACACACACACAGGAGCTAAAATCTATATGTTTTTTTGGAAGCTGACACAATATTGGCTTGTGTACGACAGTTGTCATGTCTTTAAGTATCCTTTCAAAAAACAGCGTGTACAAGCTCAAACAAGACCAAAGGTCACACTCCCACCATCGAAACGCGCCATGTGCGTCATGCGTGTATCAGATGTTAAACAGCAACAAAGGCATTTAGTTCACTCTGTCAGTACCTGTCATATGTGTCTGTGTGTGTGCGACATCTATATGTATCATGTGTAGGTTTTATGTGTCCAACTGTCATACAGCGCGACATCTCTGTTGGCAACCACCAACGCCAACTATATGTCATGTTTTTTTGTTTGCTTTACGTGTATGTCATCAAACAATGGCGTGGAAGCTATTACCCATTGCGGGCCTCACGCTCTCTAACTGTCTATAACATATGTGTTCAAACAACATGCCCAAGCTCAACAACCCTCTCCCTCCCAGTAAACCATATAGATGACGTTATTATTATTATTAATAATAATAATAATAATAATAATAATAATAATAATAATAATAATAATAATAATAATAATAATAATAATAATAATAATAATAATAATAATAATAATAATAATAATAATAACATGCTTTTATTGACAATTAAGTTACATGTCAAATGGCAGAGTTCAGAGATATTTCTGTTCTTCCACTCAACCGATCCTTAATATAACACAATTAAATGGTGGTAGTGACTATTTACAAACTCATGAAATAAACAAACAAAAGAGAGAGAAAAAAAAGAAGACAAACACGACAAAAAGAAGAAGTAACCTCACTAATATTAACAAATAAAAATGAATACATGTTTATAACTATAATTAGCAGGAAAAAGTAAGAAGAATAAGACAAAAGAGAAAGGAAAAAAAAAGAAAAAAAACACTGGTAGGTAGGTACACATATATTATGTCTATACTACAAACAGCAGACATCCAGGCAACATACAAACTCCGCAGCCACAGAAAATCATAAGCTTCCCTCCAGAAGCAGCCCCTTCAACCTTCGTTTAAAAGCAACAGCTGATAGTGACTTGTAACAATCGGGAACCTTGTTATAAAGATTCGCTATATTATAAGAAAAAGATCTTTTGAACAGCTCGGTTCTATGCTGTGGAATTGTCAGCGTTCCCTTACTTCGGATATTGAGACTGTGAATGTCGGTCCTAAATTTAATTTTATCATAAAGATATTGGGGGGTCCGATCTTGTATTACCTTGTGATAAAGACACATACAATGAAGAGTTCTCCGCTTTTGGAATGACAAAATGTTCAAGTCTTTAAAGCTACTAGAGATATGCTGAAACTTGTGTAATCCGCACACCAACCTCACACAGGAATTCTGAACGCGCTGCAGCCTAATTGAATCTACCACTCTCAAGCATGCATCGTACAACACATCACCATAATTTAAGTGAGATAAGACTAGTGCCTCGCACAAAGTCAGTCTAACAGCCCTGCTAAGATACTCCCTGTACCCATACAGCAATTTTAAGTTAGCATAAGCTCGGCGTGTAATCATACTGACGTGATGGGAAAATCTTAGTTCACTATCTGTTCTTATCCCCAATATGTCAACACATTCTTCCGGTTCTAATTCTATGCCACGGATTACAAGTTTAGCCAAAAGTTTATGATGTTTAACTGTAGCTTTGCGTCCGAAAAGAATTGACTTTGATTTAGAGGGATTTATAGTAAAACTGTATTGGTTTGAAAATTCATTTAATCTGCCTAAGTCCCTGTTAATGATATCACAGGATTCCGAAATTGCTGAAGGCTCAAACGAATAATATATTAGTGTATCATCTGCGTAAAAGTGATACTGACAATCACGAAGATGGGTAGGTAGCTTTGATGTATATATGCTGAATAACAAAGGCCCTAGTATGGAGCCTTGAGGGACACCAGATGTGACAGAAAGGAAGTCTGAAGTCTGATCACCCAGCCTTACTCGCTGCATTCTTCCAGATAGGTAATTATCTAACATTGAAGCAGGGGCGACCCCAAACCCAGAGTGCTTCAACAAAGTCACCAGAAGTCGATGATTAACCCTATCGAACGCCTTGGAAAAATCGATCGCCACAAAGAGTGTCAGCTTATTGCTATCAGCAGCAATCAAAATGTCGTCCAGCACCTTGAGCAAAGCCGTAGAGCAGCTATGCCTAGGCTTAAAACCAGATTGATTAACAGGTATTAGACTGTTGAGATCCAAATAGTTCTTCATCTGTTTAAACATAACCTTTTCTAGGATCTTTGATAAGACGCACAGGATGCTAATTGGTCGCAGATCACTAAAACTATTGGGATTCTCATTTTTAGGAAGTGGCAGGATATCCGACAATTTCCACACAGTAGGAAAACGATGATTCAGGATACAAAAATTTATTATGTGTGTTACATATGGGACAATGAGTGGACAGCAATGTAATAGCATCGATATGCTGATATAATCAGCACCCACAGCGTGTGTCTTCACAGAAAATAAATGGTTATATATTTCATCCTCATCAACAAGTTCAAACTCAAAACAAGAAGAAGTCACTTTGTTTTTCAGCAATAAGTTTAAGGTATCATTGTCGACTTCATCTACGGACAAATTTTGTTCGCAGAAGGACCGATTAATCATATTCGAATTATTGAGATGAGGAGGCAGGCTCGGTGATTCAGTCCTCAGGCGGATGTCTGCCTTTTTTAGGCCTTCCCATAATTTGTTCTGATTATGAGATTTTAGGTAAGTATTGAAATAAGCTCGCTTTTCTCTCTTTATAGCAGCGTTTGTAAAATTTCTAAGCTCCTTGTAGTAAACCCAATGCTCCACCTTTTTTGTTTTATTGAACTTTATACGGGCACTGTCCCGCAGATGCATGAGAAGTTCAATATTGTCTGTTAACCAAGGTGAACGGGGTTTAGAGATTTCAATGGTTCTAACAAGTGCGAACACATCAAAGATATCCAATATCAGGGTGTTAAAAATTGAGAGTTTCTGATCAATGGACTCTGCAGCAAGTATAACATGGAAAGGTAACAAGTGCAACGCTTCATAGAATTCTGAATTATTAAAATGCTTAAAATCCCGAAATTATCCAAAAAGTTAGTTTATCGAATAACAAATGTATAAGCTTTTATTTGCACATGTTAATTATTAAGTGTTTTATGATATCAAACGAGCCTGTGTGCGACATCTTTATTATAACCTGACAAATAACGTTTCCAAAGCATGTAACCATTATCATTGTACACATGTTTAGTGGCGACAACGGCTATTCTGTGAACCCTTGATCTACCACATGCATATACAAGATAAACAAGGCTCATATGTAATAAGAGAAAGCATCATATGTATCACACAATAAATGAATAATAAACTGGGTGTTATTTAAGCTATTAAACATACTTTTCAGATATTATCTTACAAGCTAATTTGTATACAGGTGTTTCAAAAATGATGGTCTATGTTACAGGTGCACATTCAGCACAAAAAAATAAGACTATGTTTTCATATAAACATGGGCTCGCAAATGCTTAGTTTTTTAAATACAGCGTGTTAAAGTTATTTGTTTTTGTCAGTTTTTCACGAATAAGTCTGAGTCAAATTAAAATATTGACGTGAAAATTGGCATGTGGGTTTTTTCGAGGGCAAGAAATTTAAATATGTTGTTGTTAATAACACTGCTGGCAGAGGGCGCCACCTGTAAGACATGGCTTGCATTCGATTGGCTATAATTTTTTGACACCCAGTAATATCGACCTACAGTATAGCTACATTGCAGCCCTTATCAATTGTAAGCAAAAAAAGTATATCTGATTTAAATCTCTCAGACACACCATTTTCGACATATTTCAATTTTTGTATGTCGATGTCGCTCAAAAATTAATTTTGCGACAAATCATAAGAATACATTTTTAACCTTTTAATTGCTATCAGTATGTATAAACTTAATTTTCTTATTCTTTAGTTAAAAATTAAAATCTTACCAGAAAAAAGAACTGACAAGACACAATCATGAAGATAAAATAAAAAGCCATGATAACAAACTTTGAACAAACCATTTAACAAAGTGGTTTCCATCGTTACGGGACTTGACTTTTACGTTTTCGTCGTGACATATACTACATTTGACTTTTACGTTTGAAACTACTCACTATTTTTAAGTAATTAATTGTATTGTCCATAAATTTTCTAATTAAATATGGAAGTCTTTACCAACAATGAACTAACAGACATGCATGTTATGTATTCACGGGCTTTTGGTAACTGTTATGAGGTGAAACAACTGTATGTAGAAGCCTTCCCAAATCGGAGAATTCCAGACAGAAGGATGTTTCAACGGATTGACATCCGTCTGCGAGAAATAGGTACATACTTCATTATCTAATACATCGATCTGTCTCTTTCAAATATATATATATATATATATATATATATATATATATATATATATATATATATATATATATATATATATATATATATATATATATATATATATATATATATATATATATATATATATATATATATATATATATATATATATATATATATATATATATATATATATATATTACCAGGTACCCTTAATAAAGTTATTGCTGATCGAGGCAGGCCACAAAGTGCATGAAAACCTGATTTTGAAGAGGCTGTTCTGGATGAAATTGAACAAAATCCAAAAATAAGTACTAGCCAAATGGTCAATCATCTGGGAACATCCAATGCAACGATATGGCAAGTTCTTCACGAGCAACAATTGCGTCCATATTACATCCAACGTGTGCAGGCACTATCGCCTGAAAGAGATTTTATACCTCGCCTACAATTTTGCCAATGGTTTCTTCAACATAATGTAGAGAACTTGTTGAATTGTGTATTGTTCACTGACAAGTCTGGATTTAGGCGCGACGGGAACGTCAATTTTCGTAACAGCCATATTTGGGCTGATGAAAATCCCCACACAGCTTGTGAAAGGTATTATCAACAGCAATTTTCCTTAAATGTATGGGCTGGAATTGTAGGGTGTAATTTGATAGGACCAATTTTTTACCTCACAGACTTAATGCTACAACTTATCTTGAATTCCTGCAAAACCAACTAAATTGGTTATTAGAAAATGTACCTTTTGACATAAGACATAACCTGTGGTTTATGCATGACGGAGCCCCCCCCCCCCCCCTCCACATTTCGCTCTAAATGTCATGTGTTACCTAAGCAATACTTTTGGACGCACATGGACCGGACGCGGTGGACCTCAGTCATGGCCGGCTCGAGGCCCTGATTTAAATCCTATGAACTTTTATTTATGGGGGCATCTCAAAAGTATTGTTTATGAAGCAAATGTTGAAAATGTTAATGATCTACAGCAAAGAATTGTACTTGAATGCGAACAAATTAGAAATACACCAGAAATATTTCACAGAGTATGACGTTGTATGCTCCACAGAATACGAAACTATATTGAAGTGGAGGTGGCCATTTTGAACATTTATTGTAGTCAGGTATCATAAAATGTTATAAACTTTTTTATTTGTTGTTAAAATTTGCAGACAATACAATTAATTACTTGAGAAAAATTAATATCTGAGCCACATCGACATACAAAAATTGAAATATCTCGAAAATGGTGTCTGAGAGATTTGGATCATATATACATTTTTGCTTACAATTGATAAGGGCTGCAATGTAGCTATACGGTAGGTCGATATTACTGGGTGTCAAAAAATTATAGCCAATTGAATGCAAGCATAGTCTTACAGGTGGCGCCCTGTACCAGCAGTGTTATTAACAATAACATATTTAAATTTCTTGCCCTCAAAAACCCCCGCATGCCAACTTTCGCGCCAAATTTTTAATTTGACCCGGACTTATCCGTAAAAAAACGACAAAAACAAATAACTTTAACACGCTGTAATTAAAAAAACTAAGCATTTGCGGACCCATGTTTATATGAAAAAATAGTTTTATTTTTTGTGCTGAATGTGCACCTGTAACATAGACCATCATTTTTGATTCTATTCTGAGACCTCAGGTTCAATTCCCAGCTACCACTTCAGCACGATTTTCTTTAAAACGAATTCGTTTCAAACACTATCTCTGTCCCACTTCCTCGAGCTCCAACTAGCTAGCTTTCTCTAATGCTATGTGTGTGTGTGCGAGTGTGTAGATTACATATGATAATAATAATAATAATAATTCCAACAAATGTATGTACTCTACACATGCGCAGGCACAAGCAACTTTTCAATAAAATTCAAATTTTCCGCGAAAACTGAGTAATATAGCAACCATACACGAAAACACACCATCAAACATACAGCACATGTGTGTGTACTTAACCTCAACAAACATTCAACATATGTCAAACATAACCACAAATTCCCACATGGTGAGCTCATAACATAGCCTAACATATAAGCATGTGTGTGTGCTTAACCTATAACATTCAGCATGGGGAATCGACACATGTGAGAACAAACACGTGGTAGGCTTATGTCATAACAACATTCGGCTAGCGGGCTGCCGACAGCCAACCTAACCTAACATACAAGACTTAACCTATAACATTCAGCATGGGGAATCGACACATGTGAGAAGCAACACATGGTAAACTCATAACAAACATAGCCTAACAAACTATGTAGACTTAACCGGCAAGCGTGTATCGGGAGTCCTATACGTCACAGAGACAACACGTGGTGGTGGTGAGAGTGTCGCCTGGCAACCAAAAAACAAACAACAACAAACACGTGGCGAGCTTAACCTAAGAGCACACTCGGCTAGCGGACAGCCGGCATAACCTATCAAACAACACATGTGTAGGCTTAACCTAAGAAAGCATTCGGCTAGCGGGCCGCCGGCACCTGTTCAACCAATAACACGTGTGTATAACCACAAAATTTCACTTTGCGGCAAGCGAGAACTAGGAACCTGACAGCGGCGGCCATCTTGGGACATGTGACGTCAGCTGACTCCCGCCATCTGTCAACGCATGCGAAGAAAAAAGTGGAAGGTGTCAGCCAGGGTGTCCGACTAGCTATTACCTGGTAGTGCGGAAAATCACCATTGAGGACAATAGGAACGTCTGACGTGAAAGTGCCATTCCAGTGAAGAGAGCTGCGAGAGGAAGAGACGACCCAGTTACTCTACTAGATGCAAGTGTTCGAAATGTGCTGGCTCAAGATAGTATTTGAAAATAATAGACTTGTTAATTTTAAAATAGATGTGGAGTGTATTTAATCTTAATAGATGTACATGCAAGAACTTATAAAACAAGAATGCTCACAATGAGCTAGTATATTTAGGCCAGGCTATTTGACATAACTGCGCATGGCAGTGTTGCCAGGTTGTCTTCATTGTCACAGAGTTGGTGATAAATATAAAATAAGTTTCAACATAGCCTCCCCCCTTTGAAGGGCATCTTCAAATATATTCAAACACGATTGATTGTACACACCGTTACACTTGAAACATTTGCACTCACATAGCTGCATCACAAGTGTCAGTTGTAGGTCTTGTCCTGATGAGGCAGCGGACACAGGTGTCTAACTGATCGGGTCGTAGTTCCCTTCGGTGTTAAAACCTCTGCCACTCTGGTGACTCCATCTTTGCCGATGATCAACTTTTTTATTCGCCCTAAAGGCCATTTGCAAGGAAGCTGATGATCGTTCTTAATTAAAACAAGAGCGCCAGCTTCAACCTCACTGGGGGTTTCTTCCACTTGTATTGCTGGTGCAATTGTGAGATATATTGTCTTGAGAACTGGACCCAAAATTGTTGATAGAGCTTATGAACATGTTGGAACCTTGTAACTCGAGTCTGGCCAACGCCTAAAAAGTCATGGTCAGGAATGGAGGTTATAGGTCGGCCTATCAAAAAATTCGATAGAGTGATGGGTAAAGTATCATTATGATCATTTGACATGGAAAATCACGGTCTCGAGTTTAGAATTCCCTCAATTTGAATGACAAGTGTATTAAATTCTTCAAAATTGACGTTACAATTGACTAATATTTTTTTAATATCATGCTTTGTGCTTTTTACTGCAGCTTCCCATAAACCACCATGATTGGTGATTGTGTAAGGAGAAATGGAGTTCCACCTAATATTGAAATGACTGGTTGAATTAAATATTTGATTTTGATTCTTAAAAAGAAATTGACCTAAATTATTCAATTAGTTATGTGCACCAACAAATGTGCTACCGTTATCTGAGTACAAGATAGACGGTATACCTCGCCTGGAGGTGAATCGTCTAAAACAGGCTAGAAAACTTTCAGTTGTTAAATCTGTTATTATTTCTATGTGAATTGCCTTTGTACAGAAGCACACAAAAATAGATAAATAACATTTTACTAGTCTTGCACCTCTTTCTTTTTTATTTAAAATAAAAAAGGGACCAGCATAATCAACACCTATTACTTCAAATGGCAGTCTAGGTTTTATTCTATTATCTGGAAAACTAGACATCGGACACGAAAGAGGAACAGGCTAAAATCTGAAACATGTAATACAATTTATAGCCGTTCGTTTAGATAAAGTCTGCCCACCTATTGGCCAATAGAATTGTCTAATAGCTGACAATAATAACTGAGGACCTGGATGAAGCAATAACTTATGTTTGTGTTGAAATATCAATTTGGTAAAATTGTGTTTTGACGATAGTAAGATTGGATGCTAAACATTAAATGGCAAATATGTATTTTTTTAATCGTCCCCAAACTCTCATGATTCCGTTGTGATCTAAAAATGGAACTAATGAGAACAGTTTGTTCTTTGCACCTAGTATTTTATTTTTCCTTAACATTTCCAATTCCATTGAAAAACATTCTAATTGTGATAACTTTATCAGTGTAATGTTTGCACTATCAAGTTCCAAAACAGTTGATGGCCCAAGTTGCCTTCTGTTTGTTTGTCCGGTATTGTTAATGAATCGGAGACAAAGAGCAGTAAATCCTTTTAACTTTGTTAAATCAGAGAATTTTGAAAATAAACTGAAATCATCTACCTCAGCCGTCTGCAATATTTTTACTGTCTTCTTTAATTCTGGTAACTCAGACTTGTGAATTGAGAAATTTGACAATGGCCAATCTGACCTAGGTTTATGCAAAAAACCAGAACCATTCCACCAAAGTTTATTGTGAATTAAATTGTCTGGCATAATACCCCTAGATGCTGCATCTACAGGATTGTGCTTGGTATTGATATATCTCCAGTCACTTACATTTGCTAATGATCGGACTGTGGATACCCGATTCGCAACAAAGAGCTGTAGAAGACTAAGTTCTGTATGTATCCAGCATAATGTGACCTGAGAATCTGACCACATCAATGTGGGAACATTTAGATCAAGAGAACTTCTTACTAAATTGATTAATTTGGAACCTAAAAGACAAGCGCAAAGTTCAAGTTTAGGAATTGTAATTGTTTTCAAAGGTGCTACCTTTGTTTTACTACATAATAGCTGTACATTGTATTTTCCTGATTTATTTACACTTCTTACATAAACACAAGCTGCATATGGGTTTGAGAGGCACCACAAAAACAATGCACATCTGACGGCCTGTAACATATTCCTACCACACTTCTTGGAATAGTAATCGTATTTAAACATCTCAAATTTTCCTGAAATTGTAGCCATGTATTTTCCATATCTATGGGAATTGAAGCATCACAAGATATGTAAAGAGACCATAATTTTTGAATTATTATTTTTCTTAAAACAATTGTGGGACTCAATAGCCCTAATGGATCGTAAATCTGAGAAATAACGGATAAAATATATCTTTTTGTTATATTCTTCTGAGAGGAACATTGATTAATTATATATGTTAAATTATCTGGAACATTTAGCCCCTGTATACCTAAAGTTTTGCGGCTGGTCTTATCCCCAATACTCAAAACTGCATTCGAAATATTTGAATTGTTAAAATCAGACACAATTTGATCATTACTCGAGATCCATTTTCTTAGAATAAAGTTAGCTGACTGAAGAATATGATAAATATTTTTACATCGGAGTTTTAACTCTTATAGATCATTAGAACCAGTCAATAAGTCATCGATATACATGTCGTTTAATATAGTTTCGCTAGCCCTAGGAAACTGATCAACATTTTCATTTGCTGATTGTCTCAAGCACCGCATTGCTAGATAAGGTGCGGCTCTCGTTCCATATGTTACTGTGTTTAATTGAAAAATAGAAAATTCATCATCTGGTTTTTCACACCAAATGATACGATGATGTAAGGTCCTATGTTCAGGGTGCATAAGAACTTGGCGATACATTTTGGATACATCAGCTGAAACTACATACTTATAGCAACTAAATCTAATTAAAATGTTAACGATATCACTCTGTATCTCCGGACCAGTATATTGCAAGTCATTTAGTGACCACCCGTTTGAACTTGGGCAACTACCATCAAAGACTACTCTAAGTTTCGTAGTTATACTTGCTTCTTTAAATACTCCATGATGGGGCAGATAGTAGCAAAGAGAATTGTTTGAAGTGTCTGACATTTCACTCATAACACCTAAATCCTTATATTCATTAATAAATTGAACATATAGTTGTTTGAAAACGCCATCACTCAATTTGTTCTCCAGTGATTTAAAACGCTTAATTGCATTGTTGAATGAATCTCCCAACAAAGAAGGTGAATGCTTTAATAGGAGCTTCACCACAAATTGACCATTTTTTGCTCGAAAGGTTTCAGTTTCAAATAATTTTTTACATTGAATATCTTCATAAGATTTTAAGTGATTACCGTTTTCATTGTCAACTTCCTCCAACTGCCAGAATTTCTTAAGCTGATCATTTTCTGCTACATGAACCTTAGCGAAATTACAAATTGATCTGCTTGAAATAGTTGGGATCGAACCTGTGACTATCCAACCAAATTGAGTATTTAAAATATATTAGCACCTAATAATATATCAATTTCTCTAGAGCAATGAAATTCTGGATCTGCTAGGGTAATGTTGCTTGGCATATTCAACAACTAGTATCTAAATTAACGGAAGGTATTTCATTTGTGATCATAGGAACAACCAGACATGAGAGTGCACAGTTATAATTGCTAGTACTTGAACGAAGTTCAACTCTACATCTCTTATCTAACTGTGAAATTGACTGGTTTATTCCACTTATTGACATACTTGTACTTGATAGCTGAATTTTAAGTTTTTTACAAAATGACTCTGTTATTAAATTATATTGGGCTCTACAATCTAATAATGCTCTACATGAATGTAAATGCCCTTGGTTATCTGGAACCTGACAGGTGATCATTGATAACAGAACATGGCTTATGTTTTCATTGAATGTTGTATGATTTGGACGTCTTACAAGCATATTCAGGGTGCCTTGCTCAGAATTTTCAGGCGTGACGTTTAAATTGAAATTTTTATGCAACAATGAATTATGCTTGTGAATTTTGCATATTCTACATTTTCCTAATTTGCAACTGTTCTTATCATGACCTGTTCACAAGCAATTTTCACATAGTTTTAGGTGTTGCACCTTCTGAATTTTGGCACCAACAGATAATTTGAGAAATTCTGGACATTTACAAATAGTGTGTTCTCTTTTACAATAGTTAAAAATTAATGGTTTGTCTACTACTAAATTCATCTGGGAATGTTTTGGTAAATTGAAATGAGTCTTATGAGCAGTATTGTCTACGCATTGCAGTATATCTGATTATGTTTCAAAAATCAACAAATTCCTTCAAAGTAGGTAAATAATTATAATATTTCACTTCTTTTCAGTCTCTAATCGTATTTTTATCTAATTTAGTTGATAAGATGTGAATGATAAGAGAATCGTATAATATACTTTCAGATAATTTCACCCCTTCTAATGCTGTCACATTCTTGGTCACTTCATCTAGCATTTTACGAAAATGAACATAGTTTTCCTTATGAATTGACTGAATATCTAAAATAGATTTGAAATGACTATCTAATAGAAATTGCTTTTTTTCAAACCTATCTAATAGCGCATTCCAGGCGGTCTGGAATGGAATATCATTGTTTTCCAGCCCTTCAATAATGCTTAAAGCATACCCTCTTAATGATGCTCTCAAAAATTGTAATTTCTGCATTTCACTCAATTGTTGGTTACTTGAAATAGTCAAAACGAAATTATTTTTGAAATTGATCCAATGAGAAAAATCTCCCAAAAATGTGGGTAATGATAACTTTGGCAGTAAAACATTATGAAGCGGGTCAAACAGGTTTGTATTTGAACTAACTTGTGGTAAATTTTGCGGGGAAGAGGAAACACTTTGAGGAGAAATTGGGAGCAGTTTGGGGTAAATTCGACATGCTTGTAGGTGAATCCTTCATGTCATCTGATGAACTTAGTTTTACATGTTTAAAAAAGGTGACAAAAAAGTCATGTGAGAGATAGTACCTCTCCTCGTACTCTTCACGCTCTTGAAAATGACTTTGCAAACCATCTTCATCACACTGGAACTCAATTGCTGATTGAACCTTGTCAAATTCATTCAGCAAATTAGAACTGTTCTTAAATCTCAATTCTATATCACTTGTACTTGGTTGTTTATCGGAAACTGTAGTTTGAATTGTGTTAATGAACAAAAGGGTATATATTTTAAACTGGTAAGCAAAACTCAAATAGTAAGTGTTTTTGGAAAAACAGAAATTAATAATAAACACAGTGAGATATTCAAATGCAATATTTAAAATGTATAATTTAGGGTGAGATGGTTTAAAATGTTTAAAAGGTACACAAAGCAGTCCAATAAACAAATAAATAATTGAACATGTGATCAGGTAAAAGCAAAAATGCGCCTAACCTCAAATTATATAACTTGTCTTAAACAAAGAAAATACTTAATTGTAATGGTGTTTTACAGTTTAATAGTATTAAATTGATTATTTACCTTAAAAATGTGCGAATGGTCTGACGACCGCAGCCATCAAAGAAGACAACACACACGATTATTTACCTTCTAATAATAGAGAAAACTCGAGCACGTTGTAAGGAAAATGGAAAAGATGGGATAACCTAACCAGTTCTTTCACGCGTTTTTTATATTATCTCGCTCTTTCTTGTTACTTTGGACTTTAATTAATAATTGTCTAGGCCTACATCGGAGTCTGGATCCAGCACCTTGAACTTGACACTGAAATTGTTGATTACCTTGACCTGGGAACATGTGGTCTTGGAACCGCCGCTTTTAATGGGTTGACTAAAACTTGTTAATCCGCGAGATGGACCAAAAATATGTTCGAAATATGCTGGCTTAAAATAGTATGTGAAAATAATGGACTTGTTAATTTAAAAATAGATGTGGACTGTATTTAATCTTAATAGATGTACATGCAAGAACTTATAAAACAAGAATGCTCACAATGAGATAGTATATTTAGGCCAGACTATTTGACATAACTGCACATGGCAGTGTTGCCAGGTTGTCTTCATTGTCACAGAGTTGGTGATAAATATAAAATAACTAAAATAAGTTTCAACAGCAAGTAGAAAATAACTTATGGGAGAAGCACATGACGAAGGCTGTAAAGACCATGTAAATGTGAAGCCAACACAGAAAAAGGTCAGTGGACAAATTTGTTTGAACAGAGCCAATGTCGACAGGAAGAATAGGGCCTAGAGATATTGATTCAAGATCGATGTAAGAGGGGGACAGTGTCACATGTGTCTATTAGAATTAAGTTTATGAACTTTGTTACTTCTATGGTCAGAGGCCGGTTGTAGTGTGTTAGTAACAGCGAACACGCTGGAATGAGATTTCTGGAAGGGACCAGAAGTGACAGGTATAGAACAGTGTGGAAGATCTAGATTCTCTATGGACAGTATATATAGGCGAGCGGTACACAGAGTAAGTTAGTTCAGTATTGAGTTAGTGCGGTGTAGAATAAGTGATCATAAAGTATTAAGCGAGTCAGCAGTAAGTGTTGGTGTACAAGAAGCGATCATAGAAGGCGGATAGTGGAATATAGTTCTATGGACATTTAGTAAACAGATAAATATTTTCGTTGATACTCGTGTTGGACAATAGTTGGTTATAATCAATTAGTAGTTTGAAAAGCTGTGTTTTGATCCAGAACACTGTAGAGCGTAACAATATTATATCTGATATGTTAACGGTGTATTAACATTTAAATTAACTTCGTAAATTTGGAATATAAATAGTTGATATAATAATCTGAGTTAAAGGTAAGCATTGAGCAGTATTATTTTCTCGTAATTAGCCGCCAAGAACGTTCACAAAAATTATTACAAAAGAGCTAGAAAGAAATGGTACAGATTAAATAAATATAGAACACCCAATATTTAATAAATTTTATGCAGAGGTTCACATTTAACCTGTGACTCCGAATAGTCGACATGAATTGTATGAGATTTGTATTTAATTCATTAGAATAATAGTCCACAAACGATTTTTATCACTCCCGATAATCCCATTAAATTCCTGGACAATGTAGTCGATATAAAGTTGGAAAGTACTTATCTTAGTAACCAATCCTGGGCAGTGCAGGGGACCTCACAGGATCCAAATATCGTCTGCTAGCGAGTTTGTGGACAAGAAAATATCTGGGCAAACGGTCCTCACGTTATTACCAGGGGATAAATGGTTAGGGTGAAATCTCCTCATAACCCACTAGGTTTATCTGACGTGACTCGAAATGCGGCAGATTTTGGAGCGTTCCAGAAAATATCGATGAGCACCCAAAGAAATAAACATCAAAAAGGGCCACTAAGCACATCGAACTGCAGAACCTAACCGCCACTCATGACAACTAACAATTACCATAAACTACAATCACTTTACACATAACTATTGTCCAAAAAAACACAATAAAATACAAAGGCTCACAACAAAATCTCCAGAGAAGAATGGCAAACGGACTGTTCTAGACAGAAACAGCAAAAAGCAGCATAGCAAACAGGTTCGAAGTGGGGGATTCAAAAAGTGGGAGATGGAAATTCCAGATTCAAATATTTAAAAAAAACTGAAAATGTATAATAAGCGTAACTATAAACTTCACATGATAAACTCTGAATATAGATAAAACATTCAAGTGTTACCTAAGTGGATGAAATGCAGTCAGACATTGCTTTCCTTAATTACTGAACATTTTGGAAAAATATTTAAATTCATCCTTGGAAGTAGAAGTGATCACAAGTTGCCAACATAAATACATTAAAGAACATACATTTTCAACATCCGAACCATCTAGTAAATGTTCCAGCGACGGGTATTGTGTCAATCTCTTTAACTGTATGATTAATTTCAGATCTTCCGCCACTTTGAGCATAGTATGTTATTGTTAACTGATAATGAGTGATTCTAGTAGTTGACGAACTTAGATTTTCGGTTAACTCGATGCGAATTTCAGGTGTTTCTAAAAGCCAATTTTCATTTATTTCCAAGAGCCGACACGGTAAACAACATATCCACGTTCGACGAACTTGCTATCATCACGTTATCTCCTATACGATACCGGCAACATAATGTAAACAATAACTCAATGGCGCGAAAATTATCCACTGTGTTATTTTCCAGAGTTTTGTATTGGTGTTAGGCCAAAATATTACAATGTGTGCATTTCAAATAAATATTTACCTGCGAAATACTTACGCTGTTCATAGCATGATAATACGCGGATGTCCTGTTCAACCTAATAAATATAATCTGCAAATTAATTTGCCTTCATCTCGTCGTTTTATCAATTGATGGGTGAACTAGCCAGGTTGTAGGCAATTCCCTACCATAAATTAATAGTCACAAGGTAAGTCATCTATTGCGATTTCCTATAAACTGTATGAAGTCCACTTATGTTTTTTTGAATTTTGTCACACTCTGCAAGCAAATCTGAGCCTTATTCCCGGAGTGTTAAGGACCTGTTTTATTTAAATAAATGTGAGACCACGGAAATTTATATACAAGATGTAATTAATCTAGTTAACCATATGTTTTTTGTTTAACTCCGCCATGGCCGGTCCCAAGCCCAGCTGAGAAAGGAGGAGGGTTCCTTCCCTCAGTTATGAGGAATGTAATATCGTAACCCTACCTAGTCATGTCTTAGGAGGGCCGGGAATGCTTGCCTTAATCGGCCGGCATTGCGAGGAGAGACCTCTATAAAAAAAACACATCGCGAGGTCGTTGGCAGGTTGGTGCCAAAGCAATGATGCTTTTGGCCAATATGGCCAGGCATTTGCAGTTTGGTAACTCTGCCCCCAACGTAATCCTCCCCAGGGAAACCGGGAGACCTCCTTGTGTGTAAATATCTCTGCGGGGCTCTTCCATGGAGGTTAACCACAATTTTCCCCAGCTGCTCGTGGGATCAGAACATGGACACGACAGATAGCACAGACCCACACGAGATGGGTAATAATACTCTCGATCCCCAGGCAACTGGATAATCCATGAAGGTAGAAATAGAGGTTGTCCCCTCTCTTGCCGCCAAACCGATGGAGGAGGGGACGGGGGTCATCCTCTTCCTATCCTCCAAATCTCTGTCCTCTGATGAGAAGCGGGAGCTTCTAAAGTCTCCCGTGCGCCACACGGAGGAGCGGAGGAAAAAACAACGACTGCCTGGATCCGCAAGGAGACAGCTTAGTCGTCTACTCAAGGCGGGTGTGCCATATTCAACCGCCTTGAGTCAGGTACTAACGGAAATCGGGTCTCGCTGGACTCGAGTGGGGGTTGAGGACTCTGAGGGTACGATAAAATGACCCAAGGAGTCTGATGCCGCTACTGAGGGTGCCGTCAGCGGAAAGCGACTCCGGTCTGACGGCAGCACACCACAACAGAGGGTCAAAAAGCCCTGAGAGGGTGCTGTCAGGAAGACGTTCAGTGAGGTGACTGAAGTGGTGAGAGTGGGCATTATCCACTCTGAATATCCTTCCTCCTCACTGAATACTAAACAACTGTTGCTTCTGCAGGGGTCTATTCTGAACGCTGTGGAGAGCAGTTCAGATGAAGAGCCAAGTATAAGGTTCCGGGGCTGTGCAAATCGGCCTGGCTGGCTCCTTGTTACTTGTGACGACGAAGTCAGCTCGCTTTGGCTGGAGCGAGTTGTTGGGGGGCTCCAGCCGTGGGAGGGGGCTCGTCTCAAGCTGGTGAGAGGGCAGAAACTCCCCAAGCCCCACGTCTGTGTGGCATATATCCCGGACGGGGTGGAGTCGCTATTGACGCCGGAGGATGTGCTCACCAGACTGAGACGAATGAATGATGGCCTGAACACTCGGGAGTGGACTGTACTACACCGAGAAGCGGCAGGACCATCAAGACAGACATGGACATTTTTGGTTGACAAAATGTCCATGGGCACGCTGGAGGGAATTGGCTTCAGACAAATCTTTGGCTTCGAGCGGGTATTGTTCCGGCCGAGGGTAAGGGGTCTGCGGCTGAGCATAAACCCACAGCCTTTACTACCACCATCGCCAGTCAGCCTACGGCGACTGGAGCAGGCCCTTTCGAGAGTGGAGGGGAATCAATCCCCCCGGCTATACCCTCAGGAAGTGGCACCGCAGGGGGAATTAAATCCACTAGCAGAATGGGCCTCAATAGAGGAAGTAGCAGGATACATCCTTCCACTATAACCTCTAGAGGAAAACAACAGGAGAAAGGCAAATCCACCCCTCGCAACAACTACCATAGGTAGATCCTCCTATAGGAAGCTTGGTAATCGACCTTCTGAAAAGGAGGATGTCCCTGCATCCTAAATCCTTATCCTATCCTGCTCCAAAACCTATTTCCTTACCTTTCCCACTTCTTAAATCCCATGACCACCACTATTAGGTGCATACAAGCAAACCTGCATGATGCTAAGGCTGCGACATACCTCCTTAGCATGAAATTAAAAGAGGAGCAGATAGACATTGCTCTTCTCCAAGAGCCCTGTACCAAGGACATGGCCGCCACCCATCTCATGATTACAACCGGGGGATCAGGCTGAATGTAGTGGCCTGTTCAGCCTATTTCCCCGGAAACCGAGATACAGACCAACCACATCCAGCAGAGGTGCGGAAATTGATCACCTACTGCAAGAGGAACAATTATCACCTTGTAATGGGGTGTGATGCGAACTCCCATCATTTGGTTTGGGGGAGCACATACACTAACGGGCGAGGTGAGTCACTGTTTGAATACATATAGGGGAGGAGCTGCTCGTTAACAACGTAGGCTCAGAACCCACCTTTCTAAAGGTTAATCGGAGAGGTTTTAGAGCTCACGATCAGCTCAAGCCTGTTGAGCACCAAAATCGTCAAATGAAGGGTGTCGTCTGAATCCTCATGTTCAGACCATGTATCCTATTTGAGATTGAAATAGGCCCTAGACCTGTGGTGGAGTATCGCGACCCGAGGAGTACGGATTGGGAGGGGTACAAGCAATCTCTCGCCGCCCGATTTGTGTCCACTGTCCCCACAGTGAGGGATCGTGAAGAGATTGAGATTGCGGCTGAACAGGTAAGGGATGCTGTGGTCTCAGCATATCGCGAAAACTGTCCACTAAAGACAAAAAAAGATAGCAGAGGGTTTTCTTGGTGGAACAATAACCTCAAAAAACTACGAAGAGAAGTGAGATGTCTCTTCAATCGTGCTAAGACTACGGCAACTGGGAACAATATAAATCCGCTCTAACACATTACAACAGAGGGATAAGGAACGCTAAGAGGGAGTCCTGGAGGAGGTTCTGCGGGGACATCGCTAATTTGCCAAGCAGCGCCAGAATCCACAGAATTCTCTCACGCGACCGTGTTCAGGAACTGGGATCGATAAAACGACCAGATGGTTCATTTACAGAATCACAGAAAGAAACGTTAGAGCTCTTAGCACACACACACTTCCCAGATTGTCTGATCCTGAGCAATGAAGATGTCCTGCCAGCCGAGGGTCGATTCATACGCCCTCCAAGGGAAGACTGGCGGGTTGCTTGAAGAATAGTTACAGCCTCGGCAGTGGAGTGTGCTGTGAAACATTTCCAGCCATTCAAGGCGCCAGGGGAGGATGGGGTGATTCCGGTCATACTACAAAATGGACTGGATATTCTCCTACCATTCCTTATCAGGCTGTATAGAGCCAGTCTGGCTTGGAACTATATTCCATCCAGCTGGACCGTGATTAGGGGAGTTTCCATTCCCAACCTAGGACGTAATGACCTCCTACCCACATCACTGAGACCTCCCAGTGTTACCTCATTCCTCCTGAAGTGATTGGAAAAAATACTGGACGGACACATTAGGGGGAACATCTTAGTCAACAACCTCCTTAACATCCACCAGTATGCCTACCAAACTGGCAAATCTACTGAGTTAGCACTCAATAACCTCGTCGAGAAAGTCACACACTCCCTGGATAACGGGGAGGTGGCGGTGGCTGCATTTCTCGACATTGAAGGAGCATTTAATAACGCATTACCTATCTCTCTCTACGAAGCCACTATCGCTAGAGGGGTGGAACTTACCATTTGTGACTGGATCAGAAACATGCTTCACAATCGGACCGTTATTACCTCGTTGCAGGGGGAGGTGGTCAGCTTCAGGGCTGCGAGGGGGTGCCCTCAGGGGAGAGGTTTGTCCCCCCTGCTGTGGTCCCTTTTTGTGGACGATTTGCTGGCTATCCTGGGGCTGTGGGAAGTTGAGGGCTAGGCGGATGCTGATGATCTTGTCATAATGGTTAGAGGCAAATCTGAGGAGGAACTTGCAAGTACTCTTCAAGAGGCACTAAATGTAGTGAATGATTGGTGTCGGAGGGAGCAGATGTCTGTGAACTCCCGCAAAACGATCATTGTTCCATTTACCAGAAGAAGGTTTGATATATTAAAACCACCTACTTTTATGGGGGAAACGATTCCATTTACGGAACAAGCAAAATATCTGGCGGTTACCCTAGATAAGAAGCTCAACTGGAACGTACAGTTAGAGAATGTAATCCACAGGGCTAAATTGTCCCAGTGGACATGCCGTAGAATCTGTGGAAATAGCTGGGAAACAAACCCCCCAACAGATGTACTGGCTCTATCTAGTGGTTATCAGACCAATGATAACATATGGAGCCATAGTTTGGTGGCACAAGGTACTTCGTGGTATCGCGAGGGCCAAACTGGCTCATCTACAGAGACAAGCTTGTCTAATGATAACGGGAGCGATAAGCACCGCACCATCAGACGCTCTGGAGGGCCTCCTAAATATTCCACCTCTTCACATTTGGCTGCAGAGGGTGGTGAGGTGGACAATGCACATATTAAAACAAACGGCCGACAGCATGCCGAAGGAAGTCAGTCTGGGAGGGTCCGGACTCCTCGATGACATTGAGGGTCATGGGATTCTGGGAATGGTCTCAGACTTGATGCCTACAAAGATCAGTAGATATCTGTCTTTCAAGCCCGTCCTCCCGGAAAGGGAGGACTGGGAACGAAATCAAACAACCCTATTGAGGGCCAATCTCTGCTGGTATACTGACGGCTCCAAAACCAATAGGGGGGTAGGAGCCGGCGCATATGGGGGCAACACCGATGCTAGATTATCAACTAGCCTCGGAAAGTTCGCAACCATACACCAGGCAGAAGTGTATGCCATCGAGATGTGTGCAAGGGAAAGTAGAGAAAACCAGTGCACATACAAATCGATAAAAATATATACAGATAGCCAAGCAGGAATAAATGCTCTTGGTTCCTACCGTTGCAATTCAAAAACGGTGTGGAGTTGTAAATCTGCCCTAAACGAACTGGGCAGCTGTAATGAGGTGTCGCTGGTCTGGATACCGGGTCACTCGGGCCATGATGGCAATGTTACGGCCGACACGCTTGCCAGGAGTGGTGCCCAGAGGGACTTTATCGGACCAGAACCGGTGCTGGGGATAACATAATGCACAGCAAAACACACCTTGAAGACCTGGACAGAAAGAATGACAATCCAGCAATGGCAAAATCTGCCAGGATTAGATCACTCTAAGGCCTTCATAAATGGCCTGTCTGAGTCAAGGGCTAAAAAACTTCTAGAGCTAAACAAATAACAACTAAGTAATCTAGTCGGCCTGTATACAGGACACTGCCGCTTGCGTCACCACATGCAACGAATTGGAGTCGGTCAGGAAACTGAGTGCCGGCTGTGTATGGAGAGTGACGAAACAGCGGAGCACATACTGTGTTCCTGTCCGGCAGGAAACAGGACCGGACACCTGCTCTTTGGCAAGACAAAGCTTGCTCCGGAAGACCTGGATCAACTTTCGCCCACAAAGATTATCAACCTCTGCAGGAGGCAGGCTTTGTTGGGCGAAATATAGACTATTAGGCGTGGGCCACAAAAGACCTTATGGTCGTAGTGGAGGGACCGGTATGGCCCACTCACAATCAAACCTAACCTAACCATATGTTTGCTCCAATAATAAATTTGGGCTTTATTCTATGTACCAAAAAAATAAAGAAAATTGTTGTTGCAATTGCAGGCCGTAACACCTTTTAAATTATGCCGTAATATACAGCACAGGTAGTATACTTATTGTATGTGGGCATCCTGTACAATTTGAGCTGATAAACTAATATATATATATATATATATATATATATATATATATATATATATATATATATATATATATATATATATATATATATATATATATATATAATTGCATTTTTCATCTAATTAAAAAAATATCGTTCATCGTTTTCAAGTTATTGCAATTGTTCTGCTGAAACTTCTCACCTTTTTGGGCACATATAAAAAATTGTGATACAGCGTTTTCACCAGTAGATATTGAGGACCCATGAAAATGACCCAATCAGGAATGTTTGCGTTTATATAATTCGTCGAAAAAAATTAAGTAGTGTTTTTTAATGGAACAGCATGAATTTTATGTTCGAGAAGTATGACCTCTGCATCAACTTTTGTAAAAGACTCCCTATACATGTGTAAGTGGATTGTGTGTGTGTGTGTGTGTGTGTGTAGCTGGACTCCCGATACCTAAAGACTATAGTTTTAAAAATATTTACATTTAAAATTGCATACCACAATTCCTGTAGGGTTTGGTTTAATTTTTTTCAGTTTTTTATTCAATTCTAATAACCGATCAGATAATAAAAATATTTAATGCATTTTTGTAGAAAAATACTAAAACATTCATATTAACTTATTGGGTACAAAAAGATGAGAAATAATTCGATAAGATTATCTATCTTTACTTATTTTCATAATATAACTATGGAGAAATAGTTGATAAATTGTTTTCCAAATGTCAAATGAAACCTCAAAGTGGCAGGCTTAAATAAGGTTCTTATTTCTGACAACTTATGGCATGAAAGTATGAGCATTTTCCGCTTTTATTTTTCTTTACTTCCACTGGTTCAAATTTCTTTAAAAAGTTAAATAAAGTTTTTTCCATTTTCTTTTTTTTAATTTTAATTAGAAATTAGGTTTATAATTTGAATTGTATCTTATTTTTTCAGCAAATTTTTGTTTTCCAGATTTTGTTTTCAGCGCTTTTGTAATTTTTTGTCAAATTTTAATTTTATAAATTATTGTAAAAAATGTTTATGAATTCACGTACAAAAATGCTTTTCGAATTTTCGTGAAAAAAAAATTGTCTAGCAAATATTCGTGTAAAAAAGCTTCAAAAAATTTCGTAAAAATATTCTTATATAATTTTCGTTTAATATTACTTAGCCAGTCTTTGTAAAAATGACAAATTTTTGTAAAACAGATTCCAAATTTTCATGGAAAAATGTTTATTTCTGTCAAAAAGCTGCCTGTGAATAATTATATTTTGGCAGGTGTAGTTTTTGTGTAAATTGCTTGGCCAGAAAAGTATAATAAGTTTGTTCAGGAAAATTTTAATATTTGTACTCTTTCAAACAATTAAGTTATTTTGATGGAATATGTTAGGTGGTTCCTATTAGAAAGGTTACACTTTCTAGTAAATTTGAGGTCATTCATTAAAAAAAAAAACATATTTAACATTAAAACATTTATATGAAAATTCGCTACCATAACGCACTTGCTGCGTCCAGACTTTTATAATATTCAAGTCATTGGAATTAAGAGAATACAGATGAGGTTTGTCAGGTACTGTGGGTGAGGCATGAATTTGATTGGTCATAGCAACGGTGATACATTACATGAACTAAGCCTAACACCGCTGGTTACATGGCGTATATGCTATGATATATGCTTGATTAATAAGCTGTTCAGGGGCAAGGTTGAGTGGCCACAAATTTAAGATCGCGTCAGAATTAATATGCCTTCCAGAAATCTGCATGGAATGGAACTGTTTCACATTGGATTCTGTCAAAGGCATTATTGTTTTAATTCACCTCTGAAAGAAATAAATGAAAGACACATTGATATTTTCATTTGCAAAATTCAGTCGATAAAGAGAAAAGTGAATAGTTTATAGAGCTGTTTTGAGTGTGCATAGTTATATAACTGGTAGTGGCTATTAAATATTTTCTTAGTAAGTTTATTTTACTTTGTTATTTATGATTTATTGTTAAGACTACGTAACTTAGACAATTATATTTTCTGTTTAGCATGCATATTTTGTACTTTTTCTTTGTAACGGGGTGCACCCGTAATTAATGATCAATAAATAAATATATAAAATTTATATTCAATGTGGTACATAAGGTAGGTTTGCGTAAATTGTACCTGTTTGTGCATCCTAAACAACATATTTTATTTTATAAGCTTTCAGCATAAGAACATAATGTATGTAAAGCTTTATGATACCCTTGAATATTGTTAAATAATCAACAGGATACTAAAAACACAGCAATATGTTATGTATGCTTACCTTCTTCCTATTTCAAAGTGTGCTCTTAAGAAATCATTAAAAGGCAGCATGTGTTGTTCTTTACTAAATTCAACATGATTAGCTATATTTTGGAGAATTTTTGACATCAACATTAAACCTCGTTTAACTGGTGTTGGTACTTGCTTAGTGACAATACCCATTTCTTGGGGAGATACAATGGCAGGATTAATGAATCTGAGAAAAATTACTGTTCCAACTGCCCCAATATTATTTTGCGGTATTTGAGGAAACCGCTTACTTAAAACCTGATACAGGCAATGGCACATTGATCTTAGTTGTGGAGGAAACTTGTCTGCAGAATTTACTATAGCATCAAATACTTTCTGCGTTAATGCTATAAGGTTTTGTCGATTTTCTTCAATATCTTCATGAGGCTCTAATCTGAAAAATTAGAAACAATTAGAAACTAATATACTGATCACTCAAATTTGTCTAAAAAATTGGAACTTAAATCGGTATTAGACATTTATTCACAAGGGCTACTACAACATTTCTAAAAGATAACCAAACTATTGTAGCCTGTGGTGAACACTAATAAATATATATAAATAAGTGTGTGTGTGTGTGTGTGTGTGTGTATGTTTCGATATCCTTATGGCACTTTGTGTGTGCATAAAGCTGTGGTCTGGCACCGTCCAGAATTACGGCACCATACACACGATGCCATAAGGAAATTGGCTACAAATGTCAACCATAGAGTTCTGTGTCGATTTTCATATTTTTTTACTTCACACAATACTCTGTCTCTTTCAAGAGACCAAACGTGACGTTAATGCCAATTACTTCAGAATAAATTCAGTCATGTGTATGTTGCCACAATACTTGTCTTCGATGTGTGTTCACATAGTCATATTTGTGGCATCTAAATTGTACCTATGTGGTGGCGCCCCCTGCAAATTATGTTAACTAAGGTTGCTGCGTTGCAATATCTCAATATTTGTATGCTGCATGCTATTATATTGATATAGACGAATAACTAGACGAAGCTGGCTCGCTCATTTCGACTTGTGTATTACGTCCTTCTAACCTTGAGCGCGTCTATAGCAGGTATGGAGATAGGGCTACTCGGGTTTTTATTTATTGTTTCTTACAAGAGCGTGAATATTAGAAGTGTCTGCATATGTAAAGACAAACGGCCACATAATAATATCGGTTTAGGAATATATATATGAGTAGTCAGGCCAATAAACCGAAATAATAAATGTTATTTAGTAAAAACACGAGTGTCCATTTCTGGCAATTGTGTGATTTTTATTATCCAGGTGTATATTTATTATCAAATTTATATAATCTGTGCGTTAAAATGTAAAACAATTAAAATAAAACTAAAATAAATATAGTTGTTTGGAAAAATCCTCAAACGGGTTAATTTTATTTAAAAAAAATGCATAATATTCTGCTAAATCATTTTCCGTTATTTAATTGTTCTAAAATGATGATGTCAAGGATTTTCTTTTATATATAAAAACCCCCAATTTTCTTTGCTATTTAGAAAGATCTCTCGATTATCTAAATGACAACATTAAAAAATGGCGCAGCAAGTGCCTTGTGGTAGCGATTTTTTAAACAAATAATCCAAATTACGAAAAATAACAAAGTAACTTTTGTAGGAAATACAAATTTGTTTTGAGAAAAACTTGTTTGTCAGAAAACCACTTTGACTGGGTCGGCTAATGAACTTATCCAAGTGATTAACGAAATGTAAACATTTGGCACGTAAATAGCTTATAGTAAATTTAAAAAACCGATACAAAAAGCAAAATCACTCCAAAAGACCACAAAAATAATAACAAAGAGTTATGCGCTAGATGCGTCTTTCGACAACGAAGTTATCTTCATCAGTAGCTGTCGCTAAGTTAAAATTAATTTAGCGACGGTAGTTTAACGACAGCTACTGATGAAGACAACTTCGTTCGCGAAATACGTATCTAGCCCATAACTCTTTGTTATTATTTTTGTGGTCTTTTTGGGGTCAGAATCACCCCAAAAGACCACAAAAATAAGTTACGCGCTAGATATCTACGTATTTCGACATTCGAAAACGAAGTTGTCTTCATCAGTAGTTGTCGTTAAACTAGTTTAGCGACAGCTACTGATGAAGACAACTTCGTTGTCGAAATACGTATCTAGCGCATAACTCTTTGTTATTATTTCTGTGATCTTTTGGGGTTAGAATCACCATAAAAGACCACAAAAATAATAACAAAGTTATGCGCTAGATACGTATTTCGACAGCGAAGTTGTTTCATCAGTAACTGTCGCTAAACTAGTTTAGCGACAGTAATTTAGCGACAGCCACTGATGAAGACAACTTCGTTGTCGAAATACGTATCTAGCGCATAACTCTTCGTTATTATTTTTGTGGTCTTTTGGGGTGATTCTGCTTTTTGTTTCAGTTTCCAGCCACAGTGTCCACTCTCAATCTTTAAAAAAACCGATGTTGAATAATAACTCACTGTTACATTATTTCTGTTGTTTTGAGGTGATTCTGACTTCTGCTAAGTAAGTTTTTTTGCCAGCCCATTCGAACCAGTTTTTCTAGGATTTTTTTACATCTTCCGGAAAATTGTTGTATTGTCGAAAATAAAAAAAATGTTAACTAAAATTCTACACACAAGTTGCTTATGTAGAGACTAGTAGGTACATACCAAATGTGAAGTTTTTAGCTTCATAAAAAATTTAGTTACGTGCATACATTTTTGGCTTCTGGATTCCAAAATAACACAAGAATACATATTTTTAATGATGAAAACAGCTTATTCAATTTCACTGAACAAAGAAAAAACTATGTTCCTAGACAAATACATTAAAATTATTATTTCCTTGGAAAGGTGCATAACGTTTTTTTTACAAAAATTCGCAAAGAGGTCTCCAACATATGCTAAAACAATAGACTATATATGTTTATATAATATATGTTTATAGTAAAATTGCCAGAAAAATGTTTGCCTTGAAAATTGTCTACAGTTTTTTTCTTCAGAATAACTCATTAAAAATATTTGTTTATTCCAAATCGCCAAAAAAATGCGAAAAAAACATTTTTATAAAAAATAACTAAAATTTGCCTAAAAATGTTT
This sequence comes from Tillus elongatus, assembly GCA_964006375.1. Lineage (NCBI taxonomy): Eukaryota > Metazoa > Arthropoda > Insecta > Coleoptera > Cleridae > Tillus > Tillus elongatus. The sequence continues at coordinate 71,747,576 of OZ023269.1, read as the reverse complement.
TTCACAAAAATTCCCTAAAAACAAGTTGTCTGCAAACACCAGATCAGGGATCACAAATCGGTCACCCACTAACAGTGTCCGACGTTCCTTAAGTGCCATTAAACAGCGTCAATGCGTATTTAAAATTTTTCACTACAAACTGTAAATCAACGTACCGAGGCCATAACATTGTATTTCAGCAAAGTTGAACGTGGCCCGCTTTGTTCTTCGTAGTGAACGGCGTAAAACATTAGTGCGGTGTTCAGTCGATGTTGGTCACGTTAAAGATATCTACCCTTCTAGCAGAAGAAAAGGGATTGGGCAAAATTGCCAGGTTGGTGAGGTGACACTGCTTACTGACGTTAGTGATTGACATTAGACGCGACAATAGGTACACGTTAAATAAGTAAAGAAAAAAAATCAAACATCCCTTACCTTTATAAACATGTCACTCTTTCATATTAAAGGTTCTTTGTTTTAATATTAATTTGGCATCACCTTCCACAAGAACTAAACACATTTCAATAAATTTTTGCTTCTTAGTGCATTCTTAAAGTCGTTTTTGCACATCTAGAGATATTTTTTCAAAAATGGTTTTCTGTTAAAATCTTTTAGTGAATTTTTATTTTTAAAAATTCTCTATTAGAGAGGTATCGATAGTGAGACTTTCAATTTTTTTCAAATGAGCGCTAACTAGGTCCTCTAAAACCCATATCCGGGGGTCAGTTTCAATTTTTATATGTTTATATATATATATATATATATATATATATATATATATATATATATATATATATATATATATATATATATATATATATATATATATATATATATGTATGTATGTATAAGTGCTCAAAGTGTACCATGGACGTATATATATATATATATATATATATATATATATATATATATATATATATATATATATATATATATATATATATATATATATATATATATATATGTCCATGGTACACTTTGAGCACTTATACACTTCATACACCTTATACACTTTGTATATATTCTGGATGTGTATATCACAAAATTTAATAACCATCTCGCTATACAATATGTAAAATGAGGATTATTGGATCAAATCAGTTCCTATAAATCATTGTACGTGAAAAATCACCATTATCTGCATTTACCTACTGGATAAAATTTTACGCCATAGATGGAGGTAATTATGGAGACAAGTATAATTTTGAATTAATATTTTATGTTTTTATTCTTATGCTCATTTCAAAGCAAATAGCAAATAATGTAAAACTCATCAGAAAATGTATTCACTTCCGAAATTAAATTTTTAAAAAACAACGTGTGTAAGTACGTGTTTAAACGACGAGAAATAATGAAAACTAGGTAGGTACACACAACGTTGTTAGACTTTAATTAATATTCATAATTTCTCACTCTATTTTATTGTCTTTAGTGTTGTTCTAGACACATAATTCCCTGTAAGAGATTTCTAGAAAACCTCTTAATAGATTCCTATGTTCTTGTGTTAATTTATCCCATTTACAGATGGGGCGGTTAGGCATTCTATAATTAGTTACTTGTACCCGTTAGGATTTACGATTACATGCCTTACGATTAGAACAAAGAATATTAACGTAAACAAACTTGAATATTCTTTGATTAGGATACAACCGCCTGCGCCAGCAGTTCAATAGTTGTGTCAATGAATGCGTTCATCAGTCCCGCTGTACTTCTGTTGGCACTCAACTGTTGCCAATTTGTTGAAGAGAAATGACAGACAAACGTCACAAAATAGTGCTTGAAGTCAATAGTGCGTTTATCTGATTCATCTGTCTCCAACCGCTTAAACGTATCGGTGGTCAGCAGATAAGCTCTTAAACTCAGCTATTGGCGCATGGTGAAATCGGCCATTGATAACAAAGGTTATGGCGCAATGGGAACTTCTACATGACCAACCACTTTTAAAGTGACTATACACACCACACAAACCCAGTTTTAATAAACAGATGTCTCCTTGTGAAATACAATCACATTTGATGGTCCTGTATTGTAGACACCTCAGAAGTAAACAAAGAATCGGGTAGACTAGGAACGCAGAAATGAACGGGCGACGATATGCTCCGTTGCCACATGAATATTACCAAGTGTCATTTTAAATAAAGAAGGAAATCAAGGGGTGAACAAATGTTTTCATAATGTAAATAAATAATAATGGGACGTCATCGACATACATAGATATATGACATATATTACGGAAATCAGTAGGAAAACGTAAATGTAAACAGAAAATATTGAGCCTCGGTGGTCCAGTGGAAATAACGTGTGCCTCTTGGACCCAAGAGTACCGGGTTAGATTCCCAGGTTTGCCCTCTCACTTTTCAGTAAATCAGTAACATCAACAGAGGTTGTGCCATTGTGATTGAGCAAGTTAATGACTGCACGTTCCGCCCTTCCCAGGGTGCGTAAAGCCGTTGCTCCCGTGCCCATGCTATGTTGGGCACGTTAAAGACAACTGTCGATGCTAAACATAACCGAAAAATGGTTCAAAATAGGTTTTTGTTCCACTCGAAGTGTTTGTTTTTATTTTAGGTTCCAACCTTAAATGAGTATAAAAAAGTCAACAAAGCAATTTCCGTTACAAATTGCTGATGATAACTACAACTATGTATATGCTCATAGTAGGCAGTATCCAATAGATTTTGGAAAGTTGCAATGTTTCGTGGTAATGAAGCAATTCCTACTGACAACTCTCGATGATAAAGATAACCGAAAAAATGGCTCAAAATAGGTTTCCCTTCGAAGTGATTGTTTTTATGTTAGGTTCCAAAATGAGTAATAGTCGTGCGCGAACATCGAAAACAGTTGGATGTGTACGATAGTGCTCTTGTTAAAAAGAAATATCTGCCTAACTTTTTGGTAAATATAAATATCTTTTATTAAAAGTGAACTTACAAATATATAAATTGAGTGCTAAACAGTCATACTGCATACCTTATTAGGTCTCTCTCTGATGAGAGACCTAATTGAAGTTAATAACCATGCCCGGCAACGGGAGAGCAGAAGCAGCCGCAGCAGGAAATTCACAAACAGATCTCACAGAGACCCAGTTCTCTGCAAAGCGTAAACGCAATCCCAGCTCTCCGATACCTGGAGAACACGAAAAACGCTACCTCCTAGACGACCAGTCTCTAATACAAAACAACAAATATTTTCCGCTTCAAACAGTCAATAAAGACATAAATGAAACATTAAATATCAGTGAAAAAACAGTTAAGATAACGATACCACCGATTTATTTACACGAAGCAAATAATTATCAATTAGTTGAACAAGATATTGAAAATATCGTAGAGAACAAATTTACAACTCAATATAAAAACAATGCCATAAAAATAAATTTAACAGACATTACTGACTACAGAAATTTAACAAAGTTCTATGATAATAATAATTTAAAATATCATACCTTTAAAGACCCCCAAAAATCTTTATTAACAGTAGTCATAAGAAATGTCCCGTTATCAGTTAAAGAAAAAGAAATATTAGAGGAATTGCAAGATAAGTACCCAGTTCAAAAGGTTGTTAGACTGCTTAATAGGGACAAAAGACCCCTGCCTTTATGTGCAGTAGACCTCGATAAGGATGAACAAGGCATGAAAATTTACGGGCTTACAAAACTAAGACACTCAATAGTTTCTGTCGAACCGCGTAGAAAATCGCGAGAAATACCGCAATGTACACGTTGCCAAAGATTTGGACATACAAAAAACTACTGCAAACTAACACCACGATGTGTTAAATGCAGTGATAACCACCATTACTCCGAATGCCAAAAGCAACCTAACGAGAGACCTACCTGCGTAAACTGTAATGAAGCGCATCCAGCCAGCTATAAAGGATGCAATTATTACAGAACTTTAAAGCAACAAATTAATAAAAGTCAACAAACTTACAAACAACATCGATTAGAGGAATCTCAATATAAAATTGAAACTAATAGCGCTAAAAACTTACATGCGCGCCACACGAATAACCATATTTCCCGCACAAATACAAACAAAACTTTCGCAGACACAGTAAGACCCAGAACACCAAGCCAAAGAAACAATCAAACAGACCAAGACACACAAGAATCATTAATAGAACTAGTCATATCCTTTATCACAGATCTAATAAAACCGTACGTCTAAAAAATAAAAAACTTCATAAGCGAACTAATACCAACATTTCTCCAAAATGTCTCTATATAGTAATCGTATTCTTCATAACTTAACAATTGTTAATTTTAATGCCAATGGTATCAAAAGGCAGCGAACAGAACTAATAAACTTTTTATGCCAACATAACGTAGATATTATGTGCATCAGCGAAACACACCTGATTAAAGAAGAATCCTTCAATATTCCAAAATACAAAATATACAGGAAGGACCGAGAAACACCTCACGCTTCAGGCGGTGCGGCAATTCTTATTAAGAAAAACATTTCTCATTACAATAAAATGTTGCCAAACCTAGTATCTATGGAGGCTGTGTGCATTGAACTGTATATAAAAAACAGCAACCAGTTAAAGGTAATAGCAGCATACAAGGCACCACATCTAAATATATCTAAACAAGACATCACCTCTATGTTCTCTGATAGCAACCCTACGCTACTACTTGGCGATCTGAATTCCAAAAATACAATCTGGGGATGTAGAGCAAATAACCCAAATGGGGTCAGACTTAATACAATAACAAGTAAGCACAATATTTTAGTAGTCGCACCTAGCGAACCAACATATACAGCATCCCGCTCTAATTACCTAGGGGATATCCTAGACATTGCCCTAATAAGAAATACTATCACTCCAGCTCATCAAGTAGTACTCACAGAACTAGACTCGGATCATTTACCAGTTCTTCTATCATTTTGTGATAAGCCAGAACCCTTCAAACAACCACCAAGACTGATAAATGGTAAGGTTGATTGAAAAAGTTTCAAGAAGATATCGACAGACGTTTGACACCCCTACGCAGACTTTCCACACGACAAGATATAGACAGCGCTGTAAAACATTTAACAGCATGCATTGTGCATGCAGTTCATGAATCAACCATTGTTCCAAATCAACTATCAAGACCAAATAAGTCATACGTAACACCTCAATATATATTAGATCTAATTAAAGAGAAAAACAGGGTCAGACGACTATGGCTTGATAATCATACTAGTCAATTGAAGACCAGACTAAATCAATTAAGTCACCAAGTAAAAAGAGAACTTGATGAACATAGAATATCATCATATCAAAAATATATAAGTGAACTAGAAGCAGCAGATCCCTCAATGTGGAGAGCTACCAAAAAAATACTTCGACAACCACAAACTACATACAGCTTAAAAACTAACAACGAAGTTCACGATACAGATAAGGGCAAGTGTAGAATATTTGCCGAGCATCTCGAAAACGTTTATGTTCCAGCGCCTTTACCAAATCACACCCTCACCAAAGAAATTAAATCATTTATTGATAATGTGCTTCCTAATATAAGCCCAAACAGCTTCTCGATAATTACCTCAGACGAAATATCTGATTTAACCAAAATAATACCAATAAAAAAATCCCCTGGTCATGATCTCATACCGAACATAGTTCTTAAAAATCTGACCAAAAAGTGTTATGAGACATTAGCGCTTATATTTAATGCATGCCTGAAAACTGGCTATTTTCCACACACATGGAAACACGCTGTAATTATCATGTTCCTGAAACATGGAAAAAACAAGATGCACCCATCAAGCTATAGGCCTATCAGCTTGCTATGCACTTTAGGCAAGCTTTTCGAAAAACTGATACTGAGGCGACTGAACGAATTTATGGGAGAGCATAATACCCTACCCCCCACACAGTTCGGGTTCAGAAAAAAGCATTCAACTCTTCATCAACACCTTCGTTTAAATGAAATTATTGTCAAAGGATTCGAAAACAAAAAATATACCACCGTAGCATTTCTTGACGCAACACAAGCTTTTGATAAAATATGGATCGACGGGCTCCTCTTCAAATTAGCAAAAATCCAAGACTTACCCTCCTATCTACTCAAAATCATTGCCAGCTTCACACAAAATAGAACATTTGCAGTAAGAATAAACGCCGAATTTTCCACAACTAAAGCAATTCACGCAGGAGTACCTCAAGGTTCCATATTGGGACCTACACTATATAATTTATATGTAAGCGACATACCATACGAACAAGGCTCCTTATTGGCGATGTACGCGGACGATACAGCGATAGCAACACAACACAAAAGCATAATCGAATCCAGGAACCTCTTACAAAATTCCTTAAACAAAGTTACAAAATGGTGCAAGAGCTGGGGAATCACTATAAACTCATCAAAGAGTCAAGCTAAAATCTTCACGCTCTTAAGAGGACCAAATCTGCCACCGTTACAAATAGATAACAAAGCAATTCCTTGGAATCACAAACACGAATCCGTCAAATATTTAGGCCTACATTACGACCGTACCTTAACCTGGAGGCACCATATCAAAAACAGAACTCAGCAAGCTTATGGACGTCTAAAAATGCTGTACCCCATTATAAACAGAAAATCATCACTAAAGATTGAATGCGGAACTCTCATCTACAAAAGTATTCTTAGACCAGTTCTCACATATGGCTGTCCAATATGGGGAACAGCGTCAAATTCAACAATAAATATGGCACAAACCTTCCAGAACAAAGTACTACGAATCATCACCGATGCACCGTGGTTCATTAGGAACACGTAAATACATCGCGAATTAAACATACCAGTGATCAGTGATTTCATAAAAACAAGTGCAATCAACTTCCTGAACAAGTTAACTGAATGTCCTGGAGCATTACATTACAATCTTGGTGCAAGACTACAACAAAGAAGACTAAGAAAACGACTTCCACATGATGTGTTTAATGGTCCATGATCAGAGTTAAAATATAATTTAAGTATGTGTGGGTATTTGGGCGCATGGGAGTGTGTGTGTGTGAGTATGGATGTGTACATACAAATGTAAGCCTACCAAATAATGTTACTAATTTATCGACCAAACTATTTTTAATTTATGTTTCTAACTATAGCATCTTATCGTTATAATTTTTTATTGTTTCTTGTATTAGACAATAGCTCATGGCAGATAAAACAACCATGAATAGCACACATGTTGCTGAACTGGTTTGATCTACAATAAAAAAATAAAAAAAAATGAGTAATAAAAAACGGTAGTGAAGCAATTTTCGTTGCGAGTTGCTGATAAGTACAAATATATATATGCTCATAGTAGACAGTATCATATATATTTTGCAATGTTTCATGGTAATGAAGCCATTTCTCCTGACAACTGTCGATGATAAAATAATTGTATTCATATATTTAGGGGTTTTCATCCCTGACAGTTATCATATACTCTACAGGTACAGTAAGTCCCCGCTTAATGTCCTAGTTAGGGGGTAACGTTAAGTCAAACGACGTAAATCGAATCATTGGGAATGAATATAATGTACAAACACATGCACATATTTGTGACTGCAAAATTATTTTAAAAACATTATTCATTTACGTATATATTATGTACATGCTTACACATTATATGATGTACTCCTTTTTTACCTATTATTTTAGACTCCTTTTAGAATAACAACGTTATATAGAATCAGTTTCATCGTTAAACAATATATTTGCCTACAATACACTGCAACCGTATAATAAAGTAGGTAGGTGGTAGTGGAATTTTCCTTTACGTGATAGTAAAAGATTTTTTCACTCCCGAGGAGGTACCACCCCTTGCATCAAGGGGCCAGTGAAGTCCCAACGGACGTTTCCGGTTCTGGTGTATGAGTCGGTTTCCCTTATAAACAAAAATGATGATGACTCCTCCTTGTACAAAAGATTCCGGAGGCAAAATACCCCTCCATTCGGATCTCCGGGAGAGGGGTGTACAGGGGGCGCCAGCATCGAGATTTACAATATCCTTCTCGAATATATGTGGCCTAAATTCTAACCTGAAGTCCGGCCACCATTTCCTCCAGGCTAAAAGGCCCCAACTCCTCTTCCTGACCGAAACTCAAATCAGTGCCAAGACAGCCACTAATCACCTTAATTTTCCGGGGTATGAGCTCCTTACTTCTTTTAGATTGCATGGAGGTGTGTGCGCGTACGTCCGTAGCAATCTACTCTGCACCAGACTCCCCAATTTAGAAGCTGGAAGAAAAGACATACTATGGATAAAACTCTCTCTCAGGGCTGCAACTAAATTCATCTGTTGAATTTACCGGTCACCTTCTGACAACAACTTTGTCCAGCTCTTTGACTACCTTTCTGAAAAAACCGACCATCTGATTTCTGAATATCCTTCCTCCGAGGTCACTATTCTTGGTGACTTCAATGTCCATAATAAGGAATGGCTAGGATCTTCAAAAACCGATCCACAAGGAAGAGCAGCGGAGGCCTTTGCAGTCAGCAATTCTTTAGCCAATATGGTTCAGCAACCTACTTACTTTCCTCGCATCCCAACACAGCTCAAATCCCTTGGATCTCTTTCCTACTACAAATCCTGACTGCTATAAGATATCAGTCACCGCCCCCCTGGGTCGCTCAGACCACGGCATGGTCACTGCTTCCTGCGCAATGCAACCCGAGGTCACACAGTCATCGCACCCACGTATCGTTTGGCACTACAACTCCGCGCACTGGGACGAAATGCGAGATTACTTTTCTTCCTTTCCATGGGCGTCTGTCTGCTTCTCTCATCCTAACCCCTCTGATATCTCACAAAACGTCACCGAAATTATCCAAGCTGGCATGGAATTATTTATTCCACGTACACAGAAAACCTCTGCAGCCACTCAAAAGCCCTGGTTCTCTAAATCCTGTGACAAGGTCAGACTTGAAAAGGTCAAAGCGCACAAAAAGCTTCTACACAATCCCAGTCAAGAAAACCGTCAAGCATTTAACGACGCAAGAAACCGCTATATCCGCATTCTTTCTGAGGCAAAAAACTCGTTTAATAATCACACCAAAAACAAAGTCCTCTTAAGCTCCAGCGGCAGCAAACCCTTCTGGACTCTTGCTAAAACTATTGGGAATAATTTCTGCAAGAGCACGTTCCCTCCTCTTGTCTCAGGGGATGAAATTATTTCTACCGCCCTGGGCAAGGCTGAACTTTTTGCCTCGTTGTTCGCCGGCAATTCTACTCTCAACCCACCTCCGAATGTTCAACCACCAACAATCCCAAAGTCACGCATAAAATTACGGATATCATTTTCAAAACTAGAAAGGTATGAAAGATGCTCTCTTCTCTTAATACCAGGAAAGCCTCTGGCCTTGACGAGATCCCAGCAATTGGTCTCAAAAAATGCGCACCAGAACTTGCTCCTGTCCTGACTCGTCTGTTTCAGACATCTTACAATAGAGGCATATACCCTAGTAACTGGAAAACTGCTCGAGTACAACCCGTCCCCAAGAAATGATCGAAAGCGCTTCCTAGCAACTACAGGCCTATTTCTCTCCTTTCAGTCATCTCTAAAGTGATGGAAAAGTATATAAACACCGAATTACTAAAATTTCTTGAAAAACACACTCTATTCCACGACAGGCAGTATGGATTCCGTCAGCGCAGATCAACTGCCGACCTCCTTTCCTTTGTCACCCATTCTTGGAAGAAGTCTATGAAACTACACGGTGAATCCCAGATTGTCGCTCTAGACATATCCAAAGCATTCGACCAGGTCTGGCACGCAGCGCTGCTTAATAAACTACCGGCCTATGGCCTACCACCAAAACTCTGTACGTGGACAGCAAATTTCCTCTCCAACCGGAGCATTTCTGTTGTCGTGGATGGCCATTCCTCTAAACTGTATCCAATTAATGCAGGAGTTCCTCAAGGTTCAGCTTTAGCCCCTACTTTGTTTCTTCTCCACATCAATGACCTCCTCTCTAGCACATCCAACCCAGTTCACAGTTACGCGGACGATAGCACCCTCCACTCCAATATACAATACACTAAGCCTGTCTCTTTAGGCCAACTAGATGAGGAACGCAGACTCATGGAGGGTTCTATCTCCGCGGATCTCCAAAAAATATTAGACTGGGGAAGTAGAAATCTTGTACAATTCAACCCCACCAAATCACAGTCTTGCTTTCTTTCTCATAAGAGATACACCAGCCCTAGACCCATCACAATAAACAACCAAGTTATTCAAAGTAATGAGTCATTTTCACTTGTTGGCATCGCTGTGGATTGAAATCTCAATTGGCACCAACATGTCACATCAATTGCAGAAGCGGCTGCTAAGAAATTAGGTTTCCTCTTCGGGGCTCGCAAATATTTTTCACCAGCTAATCTCTATACTTTATATACTTCACAAATAAGACCAAACCTCGAATACTGCTCCCACCTCTGGGGTGCTGCTGCCGCTTCTACACTCGCTATCCTGGACTCCATTCAAAAGAGAGCTATACGTCTCATCGGTGACCCTACCGTTACCCAAAGGCTGCCATCCCTTGCCCACCGACGTGCCGTTGGTGACCTCTCTCTCTCTTTTATGGATATCTGCATGGGCACTGCTCAGAGGAGCTTTCTTCCATAGTTCCTCCACCTGCTGCCCCCAACAGATCTACCAGGGAAACAGAGCGAATGCACCCTTTTACTGTCCAGGTCACCAGACATAGAACATCTTGTTATGCCCGCTCTTTTGTCCCGAGGACTTCCAAGTTGTGGAACTCCTTGCCGGCACATGTTTTTCCTTCTCCCCCGAACCTCCAAACCTTCAAGTCCAGAATTAACAAGTTGCCTCTTTCCTCCTTGTCGACACCCACGGTACGATAGTATTTAGGCTGTAAGCCCTCGTGGTGTGTTGTTGAAATTTAAAAAAAAACCACAGCGACGTTATGAGATGACTTACTGTACATGGTACGACATCTAAAAGTTGAACATTACGTTGATAGTTGATATAAAGTAGACTTTCGCATATCATAACAGTAATGTGTAAAGCAACCAACATCGTACCTAATAGGTAGATGCTGTAAAGTCGACTTTCTCATATGATCGTAAAATGAACATGGCTGACTTCCTGTCTTGTTGACTCACTGCAGTTTACTATTTGCTATGTATCCACATAGAATTTCCCAAGATGTAGAAGGCAGGCGCTTATAAATGTATTACCTCTATAAGCCAATTTTTTTTTGGTGAATTATTATTTTTCTTCTCCACCAATTCTGCTACATAAAAGGTTTGCCGCTGTTAACAAAGGCTAAGGCTAAATCCTGCTACCACATCGGAACACAGCTTTATAGCCATCCATTCAAATATAACCTTGAACTAAAAGGAACCGGCTGTCTGGATGTTCTCTCTAATAATAATAACAATTTTCTGGCGCACCTTTAGAATTAAAGTGAGATCGACAATATTTGCTGAAACCTGGGAATCGAACCCAGTACTCTTGGGTCCAGAGGCACACGTTATTTTCACTGGACCACCGAGGCTCAAAATTTACTGTTTACATTTACGTTTTCCTACGGCTTTCCGTAATATATGTCATATATCGATGTATGTTGATGACGTCATATTATCATTTATTTACATTATGAAAACATTTGTTTACCCCTTGATTTCCTTCTTTATTTAAAGTGACACTTGGTAATATTCATGTGGCAACAGTGCACATCGTCGGCCGTTCATATCTGCGTTCCGAATATACAATCTACCTGATTCTTTGTTTACTTCTGAGGTGTCTACAACACAGGATTACCATTATTTATTACAGGTTTTTTTTAAATCCCTTTATTTATACTATGAATTTTTAAATTTCAGTCAATTTATCCACTTGTATTTACGATATAACGTGCAATTACAATAACATTTTTGGGTATAAAGATAAAGTACTGTAACAAGCCAAACTGCATGACAAAAGTTAAATCTATTAGATAGAGACTATTGAAAGTTTGATTTAAACCATCTACTTGAAATGCTATGTAACAAACATAATTTCTCTAGTATACTCAGGGAATATATCTTTGCAAATTTTCAGAAATAGCTCCAAAATCACCTTAAGTGATAAGAAGCGTTATGTTTAGAATTTCTGATAGCCGTTTCATTGCTTGGCAGCACTTTATTTTCAGATACTTGTGTCTGGCAGTGCTAAAAAATATGTTTGTAAATTTGCAGATTATTCCCCAATCATCTTTCTGAATATGTAGGTAACCTATATATTTTTTCTGATATATATTTAGAAACACGCAGCATATATGCATAAAACGACATAATAAATGGTTCTGGTTACAACTCCCAAGAAATTAACCGTAACCGGCCCGAATAAGAGTGCTGGGGCTGGGCGGAGAAGAAACTTGAAAACAGATTTAAGTGGAAAATGCGAAAAAATAGCAGCTTAGTTGGACTTCCATCAGGTGCTTTTTTCACATTTTGCAGTTATACATCAAATTATGTTTACCCCATAGAACCACACGAGTCTTGTAATTAACTTTTTTGGGGGTTGAAACCACAAGATTTCTCTCGCGGTTTATGCATACATAGGGGTAATTATATGAGTCTGTTTAAACAATTTAAAAGAGCGGACGTTTCGCCACCCCTTAATTTCTTCTCCAAAGATTATCGGTTCGCACAAATGAAAAGCTGGGGCAAGAAATAACCACATTAAAATGCACCTCTACAGAAATTTAGTGGAAGTAGGTCAAGCATCGTTTGTAAAAAAAATCTAAACTCACCTCGCGTCACCCTCCCGTTCCCTCATAAAGTTCGGTTCACCTAATTTAAAAGCTAGGAGATATAAAAACCACACAACAATACATCTCCGTAGAAGTTTAGGGGAAGGGAAAATTTCCGACCAACCGCCTCCACTACCGATCAACCACCTTACACATAGCATTGGAACATAACCATAAGGTAAAAATACAACTTGCATGTAAGATGGTCAGCTTTGTGTAAAACTGCCTGTTGGATAATTTGCAAATTCACCAATATTTATCAGCAACTTGTTTAAACATACAAAAGTATGTTTCTGTTTCTCTGCACTAAAAGTGAAATTTACCTAGTTTATACTAAACTGTTTTAACTGATTTTTGCTGAAATTGTGTGTTATCTGCTGCTGCACACGTTGGTGTAATTTACACATTGGTGTTCTTGCTTATAACATAGTTCTAACAGTTTAATTCTGGTTTGGATTATTTTCCATCTTTTTGTGTTATCTATAACCTTATCAGGATTTTGATAAGTCTGCGATCATTCCTGGCCCAGGTTTCAGAGATAACTGCTGTTTTCAACTTTAGCTGAATTTATGAAAATAATTATATACAGCTGTTCCTAAAATACTCTTCCATTTCCTCGTGTACAATGATTTGTTGTAAACTTTGTAATGGATCTGAATCCTCTGAACTCCAGTTTGTTGTGTGTGATAAATGTGCTACGAGTTTGTGCCAAACATGTTCTGGCCTCACATCTACAGAGTTGAGGGCAGTTGCGCTCCGCAAGAGGAAAATAACTTTTTATTGTGAAGAATGTACTCACTGCCTCAGAACTGGTCAGGATAGTCTACCATTGCTTGGTGACAGCAGCATTGTTGGTGCAGCATCACTAAATGCTTTGAAGGACATTGTCAGAGATGCATTTGATGCTTTAATTCTGGATCTTCAGCCCAGATTTCGGGCAATTCATAGTGAAATATCTGTCTTAAGGGACAGCAACTTGGATATGGTCAAACTTCTAACTTGCAATGATTCTAAGCCTAGTGATAAGGATAAGACTAAACGTCCTCAAAAAGGAAGTACGAATACTTATTCAACTGATGATAGACCAAATTTAACTGGGATGAGATCTCATGTCAGTGTAGGTTCTAAAAAACCTATTTTAAGCCAGACCATTGAGGCATCTAATAGAGCTGGTGGTTCAGGTTCTGTCTCTGATGCAGTTTGTTCTCAAACCCAACATGTGAATGATGGCAGTAGCCAACATAAGATGAAGCCTCGACAACGTGAGATAATTCTGGGATCTCGTAAAATTAGTGAGACTGAAATTTCTGCTGCCACTGTTCATAGCAAGGCTTCGATTTACATCTCAAGATTGTCACTGGATGTGGATGGGTCCAAGCTGTTGCAGTATTTGAATAATACCTTTGGTTCGCAGTATGCTTTCAAGATTGAAGAACAATCTGTGCGTTCTGGTGACTATCGCGGCTTTAGACTTGAGACTTGTGCTGACTTGCTACCTCAACTTTTACTTTCCACCAACTGGCCTGAAGGTGTTGCGGTGAAGAGATTTCGCTTCCCAAAATTCAAGCCAACAGCAGTATGAACCTTATGTTTCTATGTCTTCAGTCCATGGAAAATTTAGGGAACAAAGACTGAATATTTATTATCAAAATGTTAGAGGTCTTAACACAAAAATGCAACAGCTTTTTGTTACTTCTTCTTACTTAGACTATGATGTAATATCTCTTACTGAGACTTGGCTAAGAAGTGGTGTACAGGACTCTGAATTATTTTCTGATGACTATTATGTATTTAGATCTGATCGTCTCTCTAATATTGCTAATGGGGGAGGTGGCTCTTTACTTGCTGTTCGTAGAGAACTCAATCCAATAGAGATTAAACTTTCTGACAAAATTCATGATATTTTACCCCAGTTTGATGTATCCTGCTGTAAGATTTTCTTTCATAGTTCAACTGTTTTCATTTTTTCTGTTTACATCCCTTCATCCCCCATTGTTCCTGTATCCTTTTCTGATTACCTCATATTTTTTGAATATCTTGAAAACCTTGATTTCTTGCAGAATCATAGTTTTACAATAATTGGTGACTTCAACATCGCTGAATTGGTACTCCATTCTTTTCCCTGTCATAAAGTCAACTGTAGATGCTGTCTTTTTATGTGTTCTCTTAACTTTTTTGATGCTAAACAGTTTAACTCAGTTTTGAATCATCAAGGTAAGCTTTTGGATCTTGTAATTTCTAACATATCTTGTGAAGTTTTACCTGAGCCTCCTATTCTCCGTGTAGATCCTTTTCATCCCGCATTATGCATAACACTTTCGATACCTTCAGAGAGGGTAATCAGATTCAATTATCTTGATTGTCCCCCTCTTTATAATTTTAAGAGGGCTGATTTCTCTGGTCTTTATAACGAACTGAGTTTAGTTGACTGGTCTTTCTTGTATAATGGGGATGACGTTGATGAAGTTTGCGCTCTGTTTTATAATAGGCTTTATAGCATTCTTGACAGATTTGTCCCGAAAAAGAAGATTTCTGGGTCTAGGTATCCTGTGTGGTATGATCGTAACATTATTCAACAACTTAAAGTCAAACGTATTTTGCACTCAAAATACAGAGTATCCCGCTCTGCAGTAGACTATGCTGCCTTCTCTGAGTGCAGGTCAAGAGTAAAAACTGCCACAACGTCAGCATATAAAAAATATCTGAGCAGCACTGAATCTTCGATACGTAGAGATCCTAAATCTTTCTGGTCGTATATCCATTCTAAAAGAAATAATACACGCATTCCTGGCTGTATGTGTTATAATGACTCGTGCTACACCTCTCCCCAGGATATTGTCAACTGTTTTGCTGACTTTTTTAGTAGCTCTTATACTAATGATAATGATTATACTGATGTCTTTCATGGTTGGTCTTCTGTTTCTAATAATGTTCTGTTTCAGCTTTCCAAGTTTGAGCTGTCTGATATTCAAGAGGCCATTAAAAAACTTAAACCTAAACTATCTCAGGGACCTGACAATATACCTAGCTTTCTTATTAGAGACTGTTCTCCAACCTTTATTGAACCTTTATTACTTATCTTTAACCTTTCTCTTAAGACATGTAAGTTTCCCAAGATCTGGAAATCATCGAAAGTCTGCCCTGTTCATAAAGACGGTGATATGAGCCTGATTGAAAATTACAGACAGGTTGCGATAATGTCTAACTTTGCTAAGGTTTTCGAATATGCTGTTTTTGCTCAAATTTCTTCACATGTTTTGCTTTACTTGTCACAGAGTCAGCATGGGTTTGTTCGAAATCGTTCAACTACTACTAACCTTTGTTGTCTTACACAATATGTGTCAAATGTCCTGGATAAGAATGGACAGGTTGATACTATTTATTTAGACTTCAGGAAAGCATTTGACTGCGTTCATCATGGTCTGCTTCTTAAGAAACTCCATTTATTTGGGTTTTCTGATACTCTGGTTTCGTTCTTTGCATCATACTTGTCTGGGAGGTCTCATTTTGTTTGGTATTCTGGATGTTCTTCAGTGGAGTTCCCTGTTAGATCTGGTGTTCCTCAGGGTTCTGTTCTTGGGCCTCTCCTTTTCAACATTTTTATCAACGATATGGATGATGTCTTAACTATTCCTAGACTTTTCTACGCTGATGACCTTAAGATTTTTCTTTCTATATCATCCATTTCAGATTGTACCATGATTCAAGAGAATATTGATGCTATTGTTCATTGGTGCAACTCTAATAAGTTATTCTTGAATACCTCAAAATGTAAGGTCATGTCTTTCACTAATAAAGTTAACCCTATTCTGTTTGGTTATGTCACTGGTAACCACCATCTTGAGCGTGTTTTAAATATTAGAGACCTTGGTGTAATGTATGACCCCCACCTTCGTTTTAATCTCCATGTTGCTTATGTTTTGTCAGTATCAATGAAAATCTTGGGCTTTATTATCAGAAACACCAAACAGTTCTCAACTAGTGACACACTAATTATACTGTACAATTCTTTATTACGTTCTAGACTTGAATTTGCAAGTTTATGCTGGTTTCCACTTTATGAGTGTCAACTGCATTTGTTAGAATCTATTCAGCGAAGATTTCTGAAATATCTGGTCTACTTCGAAGAAAGACAGTATCCTCCACGTGGCATCTCCCAAGAAATTCTCCTTAGTAGATTCAACCTTATGTCTCTTGATAAAAGAAGAATTATCATGGGACTCTCATTCTTGTACAAACTGATTCATGGGTTTGTTGACTCTCCGGAGCTTCTTTCTTTGTTACCTTTCCGGGCACCCCAATTTCCTCACCATACCCGTTGTACGGACACCTTCTCCCTTCCTACGCCCAGAACTAATATTCTAGTAAAATCTCCAGTTTATTTTATGTGTTCTAACTACAATAAAATACCCCTTGACGTCTTTATGGATTTTGGTAGTACAAGAGCCTTCGAAAAGCAGCTTAAAGAGTTAACTCTCTCTTAAATTCTCTTAGATTTTGTATTATTTAGTGTTAGATGTAGATTTATCCATGTAATTGGGCCTTTGGCCTGTCTTGGATTTTAAAATAAATATAAAAAAAATAAATAAAATAAAAAAATATTCTATCTTGGTTTTCCGTTGTACTTGTACATAAAGTGAAATCCAATACTTTCTGGAACTTTTTAGTTATATTATTAGTTTCCATTTCAGCGACAAGTCAAATAAATAGCAAACGATTAAACTTGGAATTCACAATATAATAACGCAACGCCTGTTTGGAGATTGATTATCGAATTACGTCACACGGCAAAGATTTCAGTTTTCTAGGTAGTTTAAACTTATTGCTGTAATTGTGTTCTTTTACTCATGTATTTTATATTGAAACAACAAAAATTAGAAATATATTTTCATTCTTTATCCATTTATATCATTTAAAAAACATATGTACCTACATGCTGTTCATTGCTTGAGCCATTAGGAATATGTCACGAATATCTACGATAAACTACATGTTCAATCCACTTAACCTAGATTAACTTTTGAAATATGAGTTTCAAGCTCGAAAAGTGCAGAATAAAAAATATATTGTAGAAATAATATATATTATGCCCCTATGCAGATTTTCAGTTACTGCTCAGCACGTAATTTGTCTTAATACTCTTATTTCTTTTAAACTGTATTGACAACATGGTAAGAAATACTATTTCTGAAATAGCCAAGCCAGCCCAAGGTTCACAGATAGAATCCACTGTCTATGTTCTAGTTAGTCAATGCTAGAAAGAAGCAGATACTCTTGATCAGCATTAACATTCTAATGTTAGTCAATGCTAACACTAAGTTAAGACCTTCGTGTGGCTCTCTCCCGATTAAATCAGACAACGTAAATGAAATTGAATCTTTTTTTAGTATTGTCAGATACAGAAGTTAAGAAATGAAAAAAGTTGAAAATATTTTAACAGAATAAACAAACTATTAAATATGAAAATTGATCAACATGAGAAGATAATAATTTACGAGATTTAAAAATTTTGTTGAAGGGATTGAGTCTGAATAGATACAGGTAAATTTGATAAATTTTTGTTTGAACAACTTGCAATTTTGGTATTCTGACACTTCAGGAAAACGAACACGCAACAGGTGTCGAAACTGACCATTATGTGTCCCATTGAACAGTTTGGACACTTGCCGTGCTTGAAGAATGCTATACATGACAAAGTCAGTTCGGACACCGTGCTCAAACTGTGCGATATATCATACAAAATGTGTTGAAAGTGTGCGATCGACATATATATATATATATATATATATATATATATATATATATATATATATATATATATATATATATATATATATATATATATATATATCTCAGGCTTATTAGCCATCATCAGTACAGTATAGCCAGGTGAAGATGGGAACACTCTGGATGAAGATGCAAAATTACACGGAGTCACAACAGGCAACCAGTGCACAATTGCAGCAACATTTGGAAGACCCTCAATCCGAGTGAAACAACCAAAAAAGCTAATAAGCCTGAAACACGGGTTTGCGGTTGTCTCCTTGTGGCTTTGCCCTTAAACCTTTCTCCTTGTATAGTACAGAAATGCCATGTTATCAATCCTGTTTTAGTTAATATAACTTCCTGGGCTCCGGATGCTCACACAGGTGATTTCTTTGCCTCCGTAGCTTTTTTGGTCGTTTCCCTCGGATTGAGGGTCTTCCAAATGTTGCTGCAATTGTGCACTGGTTGCCTGTTGTGACTCCGTGTATTTTTGCATCTTCATCTAGAGTGTTCCCATCTTCACCTGGCTATACCGTACTGATGATGGCTAATAAGCCTGAAACACGTGTTTGCGGTTGTCTCCTTACAGCT